>BCGA01000005.1:0-383470 GCA_001599075.1 Ambrosiozyma kashinagicola
CTCATACACCCTGGCTCATTACACCCTGGCTCATTCATACACCCTGGCTCATTCATACACCCTGGCTCATTCTTACACCCTGGGGTCCAGATGCTTATTTGACTGAATTGGGTATTGAATCTGCTCAAAACAACTCTAAATTGATCAAATCTTTGATCCCAGATGGTTTCCCATTGCCAGAATCTTTCTACCTTTCACCATTCACTAGATGTGGTGATACTTTAACTTTAACTTGGGGTGATATTATTTTAGATACAGGCTATGCCACTCCAATTTTCAAGGAGTCCATCAGAGAAGTTCTTGATGCTGAAACCTGTGACAAGAGAAGAGATAAGGAATATTTGGCTGCTAGATACCCTAAATTTGCCTTCGAAGCCAATTTCGTTGACCAAGATATCTTGTGGAAAAATGATTCCATTGAAACTGATGGTGGTTTGTATTGGAGGGCTAGACAATTTTTAGATGATGTGTTCAACTCTGATGAAAATACTTTCATCTCTGTTACTGCTCATTCTGTTATCGGTGCAGGTTTCTTGCATGCCATTGGTCACAGAGAATTCCCATTAGTCACTGGTGCTATTATTCCTGTCGTTGTCAAACGGGTTCACAGCTTAGATTTCAATCCAATTAACATTTTGTTGTCTTCAAATGTCACTGTTGGTCCATCTGGTACTTTACCAACTTGTGCTTCTACTTTATCATACACCACAATTCCAAGTTCAATAGCTACCCAAGAACTCACTGTTAACGAAGGTTACTCCATTTACACTGTTACTAAAGTTGAAACTGCTACTGCTAGCTCTTCTTCTTAAATGATTTTTTGATAACCCATAAAAATGGTTTCTTTTCTTTTGGGTCTTTATTTAAATTTTTATTATTTTTGTGATCCCTAGAATCGAAAACAAATTCACTTTCTTCATTTCCTCTCCGTTTTATTCTTTTTATGCCTTTTATATTAACTAAAAGTTTAAAAGTTTTATCTATTCTAAATGTATAAATCTTAAAGTAAAAGATAGGTAAAAAGTTATTGAAAATCTGAAGCAGAAATTCCAGATTTGTCACACATACTTCTGAAAATACTAGCAGAACTCTTATAAAGATTCAGTGGAGTATCAAACTCCATTAATTCGCCTCGATCCATAACCATGATTCTATCGTATCCAATAATAGTTTTTAATCTGTGAGCAATACAAAGTATAGTAGAGTGACTGAATTCTTTGGAAATAGCCTCTTGAACCTTCCTGTCAGTTTCATAATCAACACTTGCAGTGGCTTCATCCAATATTAGTATATTTGAATCTATCAACAATGCACGACATAAAGCAAGAATTTGTCTCTGCCCCAATGAATAATTAGCACCATCTTCTTCAACAACATTATCCAAACTAAAAATGTGTCGATCATTACCATCATATTTCTGGTCTCTGATACTACTCAATGACTCTCGCTTAATGCAACCTGATCTGACAAGAGCATCATAAAGTTTATCATCATCAAATTCATTAAATGGATCTAAATTACTTCTGATAGTTCCTTTAAATAAAACCGATTCTTGAGGAATAATTGATAATCTTGATCTTAACTCATATAGCCCAATATCCTGAATGTTAATACCATCTAATAATAATGCACCACCTTCTGGTTCACTTATTCTATACAATGCATTAATAATAGTAGATTTACCAGCACCAGTACGTCCACAAATACCAATTTTCTCACCTGATTTGATGTTAACATTAAGGTTCTTCAAAACCAATGGGAGACCATCTCTGTAACGAAGTGAAACATTCTGGAAATCAATAGAACCATTCTGTGGCCAAGAGTCGGAGAGACTCTTGCTTTTATCAGTGTAGTATTCTGCCTCTTGTGGTAAATGGAAAGCATACTCACAAACCCTTTCAACCGAACTAAGAAGTTGCTCCAATTGACCTAGTGCTTTACTTGAACCGATGACCATCAAACTGAATGAAGCAAGATAGGATATAATTAACCCAGATGCAGATGCACTAATTGCAAAAACTCGACTAACACACAATAGACTGACAATAAGATTTGTTGCGGCGACACAAAAATGTAAGCAAATAGCAAAAAAACGTTGTAACGAATTGGTAAGAAAATATGATTCATTCATCTTATTGATTAGAGAACAGTTCTTCTCTATGAAATGTGATTTGTTATCATAACTTTTAATCGTTTCAATACCAACTAAAATCTCATCAAAATTGGAATAAACAATTGATCTTTGCACACCTTCAATTCTTTTAACTTCAACACCAGATGCTTGGTAGTACATGAAACAAACTGCACCAAATCCAAGAATGAATGGAATGAATATTGCAAAGTATGGCAAATAAACAATGCACATGATAAAAACACCAATTAAATTTGCAGTTCCGTAAGTCAACATTCTAATTTGTTCAGCAATTTCGTTATCCAATGCATCTATATCTTTAGTAAATCTGTTCAATATTCTTCCAACAGGTGTAGTATCAAAAAATGACATTGGAGCATGCATAATCATAGAAAATGACTTGATATTCAATTTTTTGGATGCTTTATTGCAAATGTATACAATAATACAAAACTGCCAGATAGTAAACACAACGTACAGGATAGTGAACATCACATATAATCCAATATAAAATCCATCAGATTTTTCAAACTTCTTTGATGTCCAGAAAGTGAGAATAATGTTTGCAAAAATCATAGAAAATGTAGTTAATATAATACTTGTTATCAATGAAGACATAATCAATGGAATTCCCCACTTGCCACATCCTGCTTTCAAATATTCAGAATAAACTTCTTTGCTAACAGCATTAACTTCTCTCTTTTCATCTTCAATTAGTCTTCCAAGTTCTCTCCTATTAGAGGCAACAGTAGTTTGCTTTCTGATTAATTCTTTTTCTTCTTCTTCTTCTTCTTCTTCCGCTTCTTGTAATATTTGTGCCTTTGTTATACCCATTGCTTGTTCCTGTTGATAATCCATCAAATTGTGGAATTTAGTATTTCTACCTGACAACACTGATTGTGTACCAACATCTATGGTACCATCATCATTCATGAAAATAATGCGATCAGCCGAAGATTTAATCAATGATAGTTGATGAGTAGCTAAAACAACAGTTTTGGTCTTCAAAATACCAAGTAAACATTCTTCAAGTATGTGTTTACCAACTTTTGCATCAACAGCACTCAATACATCGTCAAGTAAAATTATGTTGTGATCATCTGAACTTAATACCTTAAACACTGCTCTTGCTAGATTAATTCTTGCTTTTTGACCACCTGACAAATTTACTCCTCTTTCTCCAATTTCAGTTAGGTCACCTGAGGGCAAAATATCAAAATCACTTTGCAATGCACAAACATGAACAACCAAATTATATAACTCCTTATCTTCAGGTAAACCAAAACAAATATTGTCCCTCACAGTAGCATTTTGAATCCAAGGAGAAGAACAAAGTAATATGTTACCAGATATATCAATTGAGCCTGATTGTCTATGCATACCACCAGCCATTGCTGCCAACAAAGATGATTTTCCTGAGCCAATTAAACCAGTTATAGTAATGAATTCACCATGTTTTAATTCTAGATTTATATTCTTTAAACCGGTAAAGTTTGGTGATCTTTCAACAGTTGAGCCATTTATTTCTTCGGAATGGGTGCCTCCGATTTCTGCTGTTGTACTACTTGGAGTTATCCAAGTGAAATTTCCATTGAATATTTTGATTGCTGAAGAAGATTCATCAAATGTATGCTTGTGGTACTCGGGATCCTCGACTTCTTCCTCAGCCAGAATGTATTCTTGCACTCTAATCAAACCTAAGTAACCATCGATTCCTGAACTCAAGGCGAGTGGTAGAGATGCAATAGGCATAGCTAAAATATTGTACAATGTCAATGACGAAAAGATATTGGCGGCACTTTTCAATCCACCAAATTGGCCGTACATGGATAGAAACCCAACTAAGGAGGAAACAGATGGTAATGTTTGAGCCAATGCATTTAAAGTATTTCTCAATAATTGAATTTTCAAGAACACAAATGTTTCACGTTCTCTAATATCTTTGACCAGCTTTGAATATGCATCCTCCCAAGCATAAAATTTAATGATCTTCATGCTGCTGATTATTTCCTTGATGTATTTGACTCTACCATCTGTGTATGTGTTTGCAGATCTTCTCAATGTAATGAGACCTCTAGCCGAAAGCCATATAGCACCTGTAATGAGCATCAAAAAGGCAATACCAGACAAGGAAGCACCACCTAAATAAATAGAAAGCAAGATAATTGTGATAATTAAACTGGTTGGTAATCCAACAACATTGCAGACATAAGGAGCAGCCAGATCAACTTTGGATAGGTCGTTTCCTAACATGGTGGTAATTTTGGAAGGAGTGTATTCCTGCTTGGCACTCTTACTTAATCTAAATGATTTATCGATCAACACCTTTGTCAACATTCCTTTGGCCTCGGCGCCCAGAAAAGTTGATGCATGGAAATTAGCTGCAAACATTATACCTTGGAAAAACACCAGAACTGCAATACCAACAGCATATCCATATCCACTCTTTTCTTTAACTCCAGTTGTGGCAGCTTTATGAATATTCTGAATGAAGTACCTTATTAGAATTGGATTTAAGGCACCTGATGCATCTGCCATTATTCTTGTGAGAATGGACAATATAACTTCTATTTTCAAGGCATGATAAATGGAAACAAAAATGATACTATTTGGGTAATGGAATTGAGGGTGATGTTTTATGTTGGTTCTATTTTCAGGTGTATCATCGAGTGAAATCCGTTTTAAGAAGTGTCTCTCATAATTATCTTTGCATTCTTCAAATTTCTTATAAAATTTATCACCAAGAAGTTCAACATCGACGTGGGAGCCCTTCTTGATAGTGAGCATATCTTGTGGTTCCAACGTTCTTCTGTAACCAACTTTCAAGACAGGGAGACACCAAAGAAACAGAGCTTGATTCAGGATACCCGTTTTCTTCAATAAAAATGGAAATGATTTTCGATCCTCCTCTTCAGGGATTGGAGGAATAGATTTGTCAATCAATAATGGAGTTAAAAATCTAATTTGAGGGTGTACTCTGGTATCCTGATTGGCATCTTTTTCTATATCTAATTCATTGGAAGACGATGCAGAAATCGTCGTAACATGGGCATGCCTTTTTTCAGACATGTTAGGTAGATCTCCTTTCTTTAGATGTAAAACTATTTGTAAATAGAATGAAAGTGTGTCTGGTTATAGATAGGTTTTCTATTAGTAATGGAAACTAATTGATATGTATACTAAATACAAGTGTGAGTAAACAATTACCAGTAGGAACCACGGTGGATCGGGTTTGATCCGACAATCCAAAGTTGGAAATTGGAATTGAAAAAATTCATTGTGGAGTTCATTGAATATCTGTATATATATGTGTATGTATATATGGCTACTGTGTACTGTGTTTGTCTAATCTATAAAGTATGGATACTGAAAACCATTTTAAACTCTAAAAAGCCACATAATATTTTTTTTAAGAGAGATCACAAATAAGCCTCAGTTTAATAACGTAATCACGTTTCGGACATTAGTTTCATACATATGGGCATTCAATAGGTACAGCGTTTCTCAAAGTACTTGTATGGAAAGTTCAACTTCTGGTCAACAGAATATATCATCAAAAAGTGTATATTTCCTATGTATTACAATCCATATCTCTCCAAAATGGACTGACGTCGTCAAGAATGTGCAACTAGATTGTAATTACTTTTTTTCTATATGAGTAGTGACAAAAAATGAGATTAAAAACGAATATATAACTGAAAGTATATATGATTAAAAGAAATTTAGAAAAAATAAAACTGAAATTGGACGGTAAAAGCAACAATAATTCAATGTCCATAAAGAGTAAGCTACAATTTCATTAAGTAACTGTAATCAATTTAGAAAAACAAAATTCGTTGACGTAAGAAATTAGAAGACTTGACCTTTGTTTTGCTTCTTCTCTGCAACATTATAATTCTTCCATGCCATAATAGCTGGAATACCCAAAGCAAAAATAGCACAAGCAGCGATGGAACCATCTTTTTGAGAATCACTCCAAGCCTTATTAATGGCATCTCTAGCAACTGTTCCAACTGGATAAGCCAATTGCGTAAGGGAACCACCGTTGAAAATAGTAAGATAATCTGCCTTTAACTCTGTTGGTAGGTTATCCTTCAATGTTCTTGGGAAAACATTGGTGTTAATGGATGTTGACACAGCACTACCAACAGCGGAACCAATAGCTTGTGATAAACCAATCAAGGACAACATCATTGGCACACCATCTAAAGTAGCAGCAGCCATAACAGCCATTTGTTGACCAATAACTAAAGTACCACCACCAAAGGCAATGAAAATTTGACACATAATCAAATAGTTAATAGAGTGGGCATCACCTCTGAAGTGAATTTGTAAACCGGCACCAAGGATACACAATGGTAACCCAAAGCAAAGACATAAGTACTTGAAGTGATTAGTGTATCTAACATAAAGACCGACAACGACAGACCAGAAACAGGAACCCACATTGTAAATTTGAAGCATATAACCACTATCAGTTGTATTAATGTTGTAAACCACCATGACGAAATAGTACATGTATTGATCCCAACAGTAAAAACTGAAATTCAAAATGGCAGCAATACTACAGGCACCTAACACAGTTGGGTCTTTAAACAAGTGGTATTGAATGAAATGAGTTCTAGCAAAGAACCGTTCCCAGATAGCAAAGACTGGGAATAAGAAGAAACCAATAATAATCATAGCAATAAATGTACCACTCTTATACTTGGTTTTGTTGTTACTCACCAGTGAAAATGGCAACAAGAACAACACAAAGGCAGCCATCAAGATGAAAGCTCCAATGATATCAAATTCATGAATGTAATACATAATTGATTGCAATTTGGTACGTCCAGTGTCAACCTTCTTAATGATACCTTTCTTGTAAGCTTCTCTTTCGTAAAATTTGAAGATAATGATTAATGGAATAAACACAGCTGGTTGAATAAACAAGAAAGCATAGTAAGCCCATCTCCAAGTACTGTGGTTTAAGAATGCAGTAGCACAAAGAGGACCAGTGAAGGCAGTACAAATGAATGGAGTAGTAGAGAAGGCAAAGGCAAAGGCTCTGTTCTTTAGCCCAGAGGTATCAGCAACGAACACATCCAAGATCAAATATAAGGCATCATAACCAATCCAATATAACACATAACCGGCAGCATACCCATTTGGACCTGTACAAGAGGCAATGACAACTATACCGATTAAGTAAACAAGTAAGAAAACAATAAAACCCTCAGCACGACCCCAAATGACAACAACCTTAGCAATTGGAAGTTTCAAAACACCACCGATAATAGTAGCTAAAATGTTAGCAGTAGAAATTTGTGGAGCAGCAGAGAAGGTAGAGTAAGCATTGTAAAGGACATTACTACCAACAGAAGAGTGGAATGCAAGCATGAAGAAACACAACCAAATCCAAGCGTAGGTAGCATAGATGGCCTTTCTACTCCAAACTTGAGCCATGGCCTCCATCTTTCTAGTACCTAAGTGAGCATCTGAATCGAAAGTTCCATCAGAATCATCTTCAGTTTTGCTATTGGTATCATCGTTGGAGGTCTTTTTTTCCAAGTTTTCTATATTTTGTTCCTCATCATTGGTGATGACTTCATCTGGGTCTGCTAAATCAGCGTTACCCAAAGATTCTGCCACGGTAATTGATGTTTGACGACCTCTCACAAAATCAGTGATAGCCATTTTTATTTAATATTCTCTATCTTTAGTTTTTTGTTTATTGTTAATAAAACTGCTTAAATGATAATCCTAAAGGGAAAGTCTTGCAGTTATAGGAAACAATTGAGCAAGGAGAAATATATAAGAAAAGAGAGGAAAAAAAAGAGAAAACTTCAGGTATGATTAAGCAATCTTTTCCCGAGGAATATGTAGGGAAAAGGTGGATATTTATATTCCATCTAATCAAGGTATGTTAACTTAACTGACTTTTAATTTCCATGGATTCTCCGTTTAAATGAAAGAAAATAAGAAAAGAAAAAGTCAAAAATAGAAGCAAAGGTCAGATGCTGCAGTAAGATGCCTCATAAACCGCATGGACGCCCTGTAAAGTAAAGGGGGGAAAGAAGGGTAGTCAGACCTGGTAAGCCTCCGATGTGGGGGCAAAGGAAGAATTCAAACCGGGGTGAGTGGATATGCGGCTATGAGGAAATGTGCAAAAGTCTAAAGGTTAAATGTATGGTAGAATGCTTTAATTCAAAATTCTAGTTTGCTGAATTTTAATTTCAGTGTATTTTATTTACCCTTCTTTAACAATCTGTGATTCGCTACATGTATTTTTATAAACTGAATAACATAATACATCTATTTAAAAGACTTATATGGAATATACCTAAATTCAATTTTTGTTTGATAAGAATTCCACTAATTAAATGAAATAAACATGGAGGACTCGATTTCCTCAAAGCGCCACTTTTCCCCTCAAGAATTTTGATAAAATTAAAAAAAAAAATAAAAAAAAAATATTAAAATATGAAACTACAGTGATTTTGTGTTTTTAGTTGTCTCTTTTTTGAGACTATTTTTTCTATTTAATTAATTATTTAAACTTGTATATATTAGTAATGCAATAATAAATGGAACACTAGCAAAATTCTTTGAAATTGACCAAATATAATTAGTTATGACGAAACACAACTGTTATGTGGGGTAGCCATGAAACATACAAATAGTCCTGCATATATCAGCTATTCCTTCTATCATTTTTGTTTAGAATAAGTGAATGTATTTCCGGGTACCCTAGTGCTAGGTGGATTACAATGATTACCCAACCTGCAACCACCTAGCTCTTTCTTTGACACGCATTGTTCATATATTTTTCTATTGTTTGATCTCCAGTAAAGTCACAAGGTAATTTGTCTCAAAGCATTTTTTTGACCGATGTATAACAATACACTTCTTCAAGGTTATCTATTCGGTATATTCAAATACATGCGGAGGACAATTATTTACTTTATTCAAAACCTTACAACTTATTTCATCGATCTATATTATCAATTATTATTATTATATATTATATTATGCTATATAAAACTGTCGTTATTAAAATTAGAGAAATAAATGATTAAACAAAGTTTAACCAGAAAAAAAGCAAAAAACAAGGGAATAAGACACAACAGAAACTCCAAACTGGAAAGGTATTTTAAAGGTATCATATAGGCATCTACAAGACTTGACCCTTGTTTTGTTTCTTTTCTTCAACATTGTAGTTCTTCCATGCCATAATAGCTGGAATACAAAGAACCAAGATACAACAAGCAGCGATGGAACCATCCTTTTGAGATTCACCCCAAGCATGGTCAATAGCCTTTCTGACATCAGTACCTTCCAAATAAGTTAATTGGGTCAAATAACCACCGTTGTAAATGGTAAGATAATCAGCCTTGTATTCACTTGGTAAAGCATCCTTCAAAGCATCTGGGAAAATGTTAGCATTGATAGCTGAGGAGACAGCCCCACCAATAGCTGAACCGACAGAAGCAAATAAACCAACCAATGATAACATTAATGGGACTTGATCCAAGTTTGCAGCAGCCATAGCAGCCATTTGTTCACCAATGACTAAAGTACCACCACCAAAGGCAATGAAAATTTGACACATAATTAAATAATTAATCTTGTGGTTGTTACCTCTGAAGTAAATTTGTAAACCAGCACCGAGCATAGCTAATGGTAAACCTAAGAAGAGAACTAAGTACTTGAAATGCTTGGTGTATCTAATGATAACAGCGATAACCACTGACCAGAAACAAGAACCCACATTGTAAATTTGACTCATGTAACCAGTGTTAGTAGTGTTCAAGTTGTACACAACCATGACGAAGTAATAGTAGTATTGATCCCAACAGTAGAAACTGAAGTTCATAGTAGCAGCAACAACACAGGCACCAATAACAGTTCTGTTCTTAAATAATTCATATTTGATGAAGTGAGCTCTAGCAAAGAATTTCTCCCAGATAGCAAACACTGGGAAAAGTAAAAATCCAACAATGACCATGACAATGAAGGTGGCACTCTTGTATTCGGCTCTACCGTAAGTTTCCAAGGAAAATGGTAATAAGAAGATAATGAAAGCTGCCATCAAAATGAGGGCACCAATGATATCAAATTCGTGAATGTAGTAAATAATAGATTGTATTGTTGTACGACCGGAATCAATCTTATTGAGAACACCCATGGAGATGGCCTTTCTTTCATAAAACTTGAAAGCAATAATCAATGGAAGGAACACAGCTGGTTGAATAAACAAGAAAGCATAGTAAGCCCATCTCCAAGTACTGTGGTTTAAGAATGCAGTAGCACAAAGAGGACCAGTGAAGGCAGTACAAATGAATGGAGTAGTAGAGAAGGCAAAGGCAAAGGCTCTGTTTTTCAAACCAGAGGTATCAGCAACGAACACATCCAAGATCAAATATAGAGCATCATAACCAACCCAGTATAACACGTAACCGGCGGCATACCCATTTGGACCTTTACATGAGGCAATGACGACAATACCCAACATGTAGATAATGAAGAACACAAAGAAACCTTCAGCACGACCCCAGATAGTGACCAACTTGGCGATTGGTAGCTTCAAGACACCACCCACAATGGTAGCTAAAATGTTAGCAGTAGAAACTTGTGGAGCAGCAGAGAAGGTAGAGTAGGCATTGTAGATGACATTACCACCAACAGAAGAGTGGAATGCAAGCATGAAGAAACACAACCAAATCCAAGCGTAAGTAACATAGATGGCCTTTCTATTCCAAACGATAGCCATGGCTTCAATTTTTTTAGTACCCAAGTGGGCATCCTTGTCCACTTCATCAGAAGCAGAACTATCAGTTTCATCAGTATTTTCCTCATCAGAAACCTTCTTTTCCTCATCATTACTTTTTTCTAATTCTGGATCCACATATTCATTGGAAGCAATAGCTTGAGCCTTCACAATTGAGGTATCACGTCCTCTAATGAAGTCAGTAATAGCCATATTTTATTATATTTTATTAATTTCTAAAAAAATACCACAAAAAAGAAGAAAATCTTAGAGTATGGATAAATAAAACTAGGAAGCAAGAAAAAAATAAACTTTGGTCAACCAGCTAAACTCCGACCATCGAAGACATGTTTTTTTCTAAAGATGATGAAGGAATGGTTGATATTTATATTCTTTTTTTTTTCTTTTGTAATTGCCTCTAGAAAATATCTAATAACTTCAATAGATCTTAGAATCGATATATACCGTATTCAATGGTCCGTTATTGTAGAAATAAATTTATTTCATCAATAGAGCTTTCAAAAGATTTTTCAATAGTAAAAAGAAATTTAAATCTTTAAATCTTAATTTACATTGAATTAGCGGCGAAATGGCAATTAAACTTTGTATTTGTTCTATGTTCCTTTTTGTTTGTTTTATCTGATGCCATCTTATTTATAATTGGGTGTACTGTGTTTGGTGCTAATTTAAGTTTATTTTAAGTTAATAAAGGACTAGAACACTATGGTTGTATTTTTTTTTTGCTTTTTGAGGGCTGTTTGATGTTTTTTATCTCTTTGATAAAATGGAGTACCTATCTAATACAGATATAAATTTATTATTTAATACATTTATTAATTAGTATTAGGATGGCTAAAACTATGGTTTGAAATTCATTTGGAATATTTCCTTTTCCCCTCCCCCCCACTACCACCATGGACATTCCGATAGATGTATGCAAGTCAAGGAAAAATTTAAATGGAGACAATGTAATTAAACTACGTCTGTTTACACAATTCTAATTACTATTTTCAATTATTTTCTTTTCTTTTTATGGTCTTAGTAAGGGATCTCTTCATTTAAATTCAAATTAACTGAGTAATTACACTTGCTGAGTAAGGGCCTCATCGTTTAAATTAAAATTTATTTTTGCTTAGAGGGCTCTTATTTTTTTTTTTCGTCTTCCTACTGCAGGTTGTTTCAAATGCCCCCCCACCCCCTTCAATTAAGTCACATATTTGGGTATAAAATTGGATTAACTAGACTGTGATGGAAGGAAATATAATATATAGAGTAATACATCTCCCGATATGACCGTCAAGGCTTTTTTTTTTTTAATGTAGTACATTAATGTAGTACTTACTCACTCACATCGATAAATTTTAGTTGGCTTTGAGAACATTCTATAGTCTTTATTACTATATAATACAAGGGCATATAATTTGTAATTATTGTCTTAAAATATTAACTAATAAGAGTGAAAACAACCAATTGTCTTCTAATAAAACAGACCAACTAATTTAAAGCAAGCATTTGTTGATTTAATAAGAAGGGTTAGTTAATTGCTAAAAAAACTATAGGGGGAATTAAAATTTTTATTTTCCAGGACAATCCACATTGTACATTACTGTTTTTTTATGTTAATGTAGTGATAAATATGGGGCATTTATTGAATTAATTAGGATTTTAGATCCTAAATTTCATTATTCTTTTTTTTCTTTATTATTCCGGTTAAATGAAATTCAAAAAAAAAATTTTTTGTAACAGAGCCAAAACAATTTATAAATACAACCAGCTCTTTTTAAAACTCTACATGGAGCACTACATCAGATGATGTATCAAAATATACATGGAATGACATGAACTAATGTGCGTTTATCTTTTGTCACCTAGCTTGAGGTAGTTTGACTTTAATACACCTGAACATTTAATATGGAGGGTGTCTTTTTTTCCTGTGGTTTTTTCTTTTTTATTATGCATATACACATTTACGTATGTCAGTTGAATTCCGTAGTATTTTTGGGGATATTTTGGGGCAGTAATATTGACATAAACCAATAAAATTGAATTACTATACACTACAATACCACCATTCATATATATATAAGTTGAATAGAATTTAGTCAATGTACGTTTCATACTTTGTTTAATTTTAATTTAACCGTGGTGTATATTCTCCGTTTCTTTTGTCTCAGAATCTGATTCATCAGATAAAAAATGCCGTTTTACCACTAGAATAAACGGTTTAATATTATCGCCTATGAATATAATAGTAATTTTCTTGTCATTTAATTGAATAACTAAACTGTCCGATGTAAGTATAAATATTAAAAGATGAGAGTTATTTAGAAATTAATTTGCATTGGTTTGTAATTTTTTTTCCGGAACATCCGGTCTCCAAGACAAATATGGTTATTAAAAAAAAGATTAAATCACATTACTAGTTAACAATAAAAATTTGCCTGCCCCCCTCCTCCTTCCCCCACTTTATCATAATTAAACAAATTATATCTATTGTAATCATTATATAGTATCAAATGTATAACAACTAATCTTCAAGAATGTTCATTTGAAGGACCCTTAAAAGAAAAAATATCGTATTTTCTTTTTTCTTTGTATCAAATTGTTCCGGCTACATAGGAACCAAATAAAATTGTATGAAAAAGAAAAGTAAATGTGGGGGGGTTATTTAATTCGTTATACAAGTGACACTGTACTCATCCACACACACACATAAATATATCTATCTATATTAACCAGGTGGTAACAAGTAATGATTTTCTATTAACGTAATTGTGTGTCTGCCAGAGTGACATGCTTTTTTCTTCTCGACATATTCTGAAACTTTAAAGTTTATGCCTTTTTTTTTTCCTTCTAACCACCTGAAAATTGAAAAACTTATATTTTTTATTTACTAGAGACTATTCCAAGTTATAATATTTCATGTCATCGTTAAAATTAAGTTTGTATGTATAATCGTATACAGACTGGCCATGCTAAATGAGAAAAAAATTATTGCCCCAATGTTCAAAGGTGGAAGTGCTTACTGATTTCATGTTAATCTTTCTTTGCCATCATAGAAGGTAGCATGAGCGGTTTCACTATAAAATATGCATTTTCATTGGTTGCAAGTCCAGCATATGCGTTATACCAAGCTAGTATGGCTGTAATGATACCAAACACACCGGCAGCCGTTTTGCAATTTTGATTGTCTGTGAAACTATTGGCAGTTAGTAGAGCAAATGTTATATCTAAAAATCCAAACAAAGAACAAAATGCAACAGTAGATTTCATAGTACATAATACTAACATGAATGTGAATATAGTCCACCCTAGTAAATATAATCCTACAGCATTCTGGAGTTCAACGTTGTTATCCTCATATGCACTTGATATTCCGAAAAATGGAATTGAAATAGCACCAAATGACATCCAAAATCCACCATATGATGAAAGTGCTAATGCGCCAAAAGTATTTTCTATAGCCATTTCCCACATCCCAGCCAATAATTGTATAAACCCACCGTAAAACATAGCTAAACCGACTACTATATTATCGTGAGTGATCCCCATTGCTCCTACATTAATCAATGATAGAACAAATGTGGTTAATGCAAATGCCGATAATCCTAATGGAGCAGGATTAGCAAATTTATGGATTGATGGTCTGCTCAATCCAGTTGTCATAGTGCCTCCGAAGGCATTCATGAAATCTGTCTTTAAGTATTTGCGTTCCCCTAGCCAAATAAATGTACCATCAGATGATGTATGGATTTTCTCCACTGACTGACCATCTTCTGAATCTGACATATAATATGCTCTAGGATCATGGTTATGTCTATTGAAGTGCAACTCTATGGATTCCTGCTCTCTAGATATTTGCTTTTCAAGATCAATTTCATTGTTCATGATGATTGTGTAGCGAATGCGTTGTAGCTAAACTACTGGGGGAAAAATAATTAATTATGGTATACATAGTTGAATAATTAATCACAATAGGTATTCTTGAAATGGGGATCTGTAAGTGATTAAATACCTTATGAAAATACAGTTGTGGAGTGTTATTTTGAGGTATTTTTTAGCGTCTAAAAGATATTGAGATGAATTTAACACAAAAGCTGGGTCTTAGACAATGGATGATTCAACAGGACTTTGTAAAACTCCGATAAAGGCATGAAAAGGCCACAGAGTTACAACAGTGGCTTTTTGAAAACTTTTTGTTTTTGGTAGAAACGTTTTACGAAGTTTGAAATTTTCTTCTTCAAGATACATGTTGAACCATCTGTTTGGTAGCTCAACCCACTTGAGAGTAGGGGTTAGCCTTAAATTGAAAGATTAGAAAAGGTTTCAAAATCACACCCCCCCCCCCCCTCCTTCCCTTATTGTTATACTCCGGAGACCTATGAAAAACGTGTAGTAGTTCTTTTTTTCATTGGTCAATTTTTTTCCCTTGTTAACCAACCGAAGAGAAAAAAAGAAACGAACACCAGTCATTCCTGTTAGTATACAATGATCTCTTGGTCTTCAGTATATAAGTAAAAGAATTGAGTAATTAACCACTGATCTAACTTGAATGATATAGAGAGAAGAAGATATTAGAAAAATATTAACTGATAAGATCAGAAAGATGCCCAAACACGGCTGTAAATATCGAGGGCAGTACATGTACCTGATTTGAAATCACGGCTGTAATAAACTTTTACGGAATAAAACAAAAACTGCTCATGCTTGCGGCTCAGAATTTCTGTTTTTTATATTCCTTTGTATAGCTTATGACAACTAAAACTACTATACATTGTGAAATTTTTACTCTACGAAAGACCAGATTAATTATATATATATGGATATTATTCTTAGTAAAATCAAATCACGCGGAATCTATCAAGGAATTAGGAATTACAATTTGATGAATTAAATTTTCCGGTATAATTCTTCCACAATTAGCCTCTACAAATGATTTACTAGTATATTGGATGTACTATGTAGTACAAGTAAAATTATTTGTAGGGTATATTTAAACCAATTTTCTGAAAATGTATTTTTCTTTTAAAGAACAAATTAAATGGTTTTCATTACAGTTATATAAAATTTCAAAGCGTTTTATTAAGGTATGCGGGGAGTATATCATAAACATCATAATAGTCGTAAAAAAGGTAAGTCATAAAAGAGAATCAAAAGAATAGTAGGTAAACCTCAAAAATATTAACATCTGTTCAACAAATGATAAAGAAACATTCATGGTAATCAAGGTTTAATCAGTTAGAAGAATATGTGTAGGTAGCAAACATTTTTTTTTTGTTTTAAAGAAGAGCCCCAACGCTTGAGTACATGAGACCAAAAACATTTAGTCTGTTTTTGGTTCAACAGGAATAGCCTTGAAATCAACATTGATATATGGATTACTTGAGTTGGATTCAATATCAATTTCAACTTTCCAATGATTTCTGTTACCATATTCAGTTTCATCAAAGCCATGATTTGTTTCATCTTTGAAATGCCATTTATAGCAGGAAGATGTACCATACATGTTAGGAACCATCTCTTCTCCTGCCTTTTCAAAATCATAATCGATACCACTCATTTTCTTAATGTCTGGTAATAAATGTCTCTTGACGTGGTGTTGTAAGTGTCTTCTAAACTTCTTGTTAAGAGAATTCATTTGTGGTTTAATTCTATCTTCCTGACCATGGGTTTGGGCGACAATAAATGGTGGAAGATATTTCAAGTGCAAATTCAAATTATCAAGTTCGTTATCCCAGGATTCATCTTTGATGTATCTTTCAAAATCGTCTAAAGAATCGAAAGTCATCTCCTTGGAACTTCTAATTCTAGGTGGAGCGTCTAAATGATCTAAATGGGTTGGTTCAATATGAATCTCCCTTTTCATGTTCTTTTTACCCATGTTTTGAAGAGATTTGTCTGGCAAGTATTGGTGATGTAGTTATGTATGTGTGTGAGATTTTCTAAAAAAGAAGAAAACTCAGATGTTAGTTAATTAAAACTTTGATAGTGAACCAAATACAAAAAAAAAAACCTAAAAGGGGGAGGCAATTATATGGTTTAAATATATATCGGTCAAATCTGAAACTTATCGGAATCCATTTAATAATTCATTGCAGCGTGACCAAATAACTCTTATAAGTCCCACTTTTTCCCCCTCAAAAAAAAGGAAAGACCAAAAAGAATAATAAGATAAAAATTGAAATTAACCAATCAATAAATAAAAGTGGAGACATGAATACTTCATCCGATATAATAGTAAATTACTTAACTCGCTCCATATAATTACCCCAGATTTTGTTTACATTAATAAAAGATGATCTAATAAGGGAGAAAAAAATAAGCCGCTAACATAATTATTAGGTGTACAGATGTTTTATTTAATCATCAAATATTTGAAAGACGAAGAAAAAAACAAGTTTCATTGAAATACAAAAGTATTAGAGAAATAAAATTGAATTTTCATTACAACAATTATAAGTCATTCATTATATATATAAAGTATTGCAGAAGTTATACTGTTTAATCAATCATAAAAGAAACCCTTGTTTTCTCTTGAAATTATAAAAAGTTGTTTATACACACACCATCGATTCAACGATACAAACGCCAAAAATCAAAAATATTCATTTTTCCTAAATCCCATTCACATATAATCCAGCAATAAAAACATCATGAGCTTATTTGGATTAGGAACGTTATTTTATGCTATTCTATTTTTAGTCAATGGGATAGCTGTGCTTTCAGAAGATAGATTCTTGAATCGTATAGGTTGGGGAAGTCCATTAAATTCTGGTGCTGGATCAAGTTCAGGAAATCAATATAATGGAGGTTATGATTCACCATTTGGAGCTGGATCAGGATCAGGAAGTAATGTATCAGATGTGAATTCCATTAAAAATAGAATAATTCATTTGATAAGTGCAACAAGAACTCTATTAAGATTACCATTGATCATTGTTAACGTGTCAGTTATCTTATATGAATTAGTGTTAGGTTAGAACATACAGGTCTTTTTCACAGTGTGCTATTTAACCATTTTCCTTCTTATGCCTGTATATTTACATTTCCCTTTTCCTCTCTCAGATTTTTAGCATTTAATATAAATTCCATATCTTAATTTATAAACGCATTTTTTTTTTGATAGTAATTCCCTGTCATTCCTCTCGACAAAGCCTTAACCATCCAGATGTATATTACACATGAATATGCAGGTAAGTTAGTTGGATAAAAAACTTAAGATTGATTTCCTCAAGGCCAAGATTTTTTATGAACTGTATTAGTGCCAATCGATCTTGCGGCAACCTATCAATCTTGAACTTACAATACATTTATATAACTCAATAAATAATGTATTGTAGAATATGTAAATAACGAAACGCAGAAAACTATATATATTTCTTTTGGGATGCTATGAAAAAAGTGCAAGAAAAGAAAAAAAATGTAAAAAAGAAAGAGAAAAGATTGTATATTATATGTAAGCAAAAGAAAGACAAATAATGAAATGGATAACCACAATATTAAAAAGAAAATGAAAACCTAAAATAGAAATAAAAACAAATGAAAACCAATAAAAAAAAGAGTAAAACCTAGGAAGCATTAAAGAAAACCAAAAATGAAAACTGGCTTTTATTTTTTGTGAAAAAGAAAAATTAAGAATTATTTTGGTGGATGCTCTTGTATATAATCATTAATGAAATGAGCGAATACCTGTCTATCCCAAACGTCGGAACCAAAAGTTGATTGTGATTTCATGAAATTTAAAACACAATCATAAACCATAATGAATTGTCTCAAATTTTGAACCATACCTAACCTTTGAGATCTAAATTTATCAACTATATCGTAAATCAAATCAAAGTCATCACCATGAGCAGGAGTCTTAGCATTGTTGAGATTATTATTGACTAACTTTTCAATACATGCGTCAATAGTACAGAAGCAACCTGTACGACCACAACCAGCAGAGCAATGAACCAAGACTGGAACAGTAGCTGTATTAGTTTTCTGGAGAATATATCTTTTCAAGGAAACCAAACTCAATAAATCATTTGGATTAAACAGAGCACCATAATCCGGCCATGATAAAATGTGAATTTGTAAAGTCTCGTGAATAGGCAAATCACCAACTTGTAGGCTAATCCGTCTAACAATAACATCAGCCAAAGAATCTTTGTTTAGCTTGAATTCAGTATCCTCTTCTAGCACAGTCACTTTAATGGCAATACCGTTTGAATAGTAAATACCAGCCTCCCAATATGGAGCACACTTTTCAACTTGGTTCTCCAACTGAGCAGTCAATGAAGCGACAAACGGAATCTTGTGATCGAAAACAACCTTCCAGAAATCACCAATAGTTTCATGTAGTGGACCCTGTGTAGCAATATAATTTGATTCACATCCATCATAATGTAAATATGAAGCATTTATGTAAGATGAATCCATATCCAATTCATCGGAAGAATCATCATATTTGCAAATCTTCACTCTAGAGTGTTCAAATGGGAAAACATCCTTGTATCTATTCTTAGAACCCAATTGAACACCGGCAGAGAAGCATGGTGTTTCAGGGGAACTTTGGAGACCACCAGAAGAACATTTTGAGATTGCAGAGTTTAATCTATCCTTTTCATCCCTTTGCAAGCTATTAAATTTCTTGGATAACTCTGATGAACCCAAATCTTGACCAAACACATTGGCAAGCCAAGCTGGTAGGACTGTAATATCAGGGGTTGTCATGTCGGTAGATAGATGTAGTGTCGAATCTGGTCTACTAGTGAGGTGCTCTTCATGTTGACGACTTTTGAAGAATGGAATGCTGGAGGTGTCTGGTAATGCAAAATGAGATAACCCTAGAGTCTGTGGTTTTAATGAAGAATGTTTAGTGTTGTTGATGCTGTTCAATGCCAATGGAGATGTTATAGTAGCGGTTGCTGGCGAGATTGTGATCGTAGGTGGGTGAGCTGGGTCTTGATTTTCCTTGTTAGGGACCACCATCACCTGGGGAATGTTGCTGGAAGTACCACTCTCAATGTGGGTAGGGTATTTAAGTTCAAATTCTTGGAAGCCACCTTGCAAGACAAATGAATTAGAACCCCAGGCTGACGAATTCACAAATTTGGCAGAGAGATTACTTATAGCTAGTGACACATCATCTTGGGAGCTAGTGTTTGCGTCATAAAAAATCAGTGTTGGCATATCTTCAGAGTTTCTTTCCAAGTATTTATTTAGTAAAGTTTTTTCATCGGTCGTTAAAGTTTGAATGCATTTTGGTAATGTGAAAGTAGCTCTTTTGAGTAAAGTTGACGGTAAACATAAATTAATAGCTCCAATGATGTGTGACTTGCAGTACTCTTGAAATGGACGCACGTCAATGACAAGCAATGATGGTAATCCATCCTCACCAACGACACCTCTCAGGTTTTCAACATATCTGACTGTATCATTAGAAGACAGTATGGAGCAACCTTTGACCAAAGTATGTTTAGCTCCTTTGAATCTACTTGGTCTATGTGGGATGCCATCTGAGCCTGACCAAACTTTCTTTAAATCCAGAGGGAATTTGGGCATCACAGGTGTAGACGATGCAGACGATGGTGAATGTTGAGCAGAATATGATCCCTGGGGGATGGTTGGAGGTTGTGGTGGATTAAATGGGAATGTAGAAGCCATAGCAGAAACACAAGTAGGTAAACTAGGGGATCTCAAAGGAGCTGCATGCTGAGAAGTTGATGAAAAGTATGGAGTAGATTGTGTTGAGGCAAGGGTATCACATGAATCGTTATTTAAGTTCACAAAACTTGATGAATTTGTGCTAATTTCTTTAAATGATAATTCAGAAGCCGATGAAGAACTTGGAGTTTTAGAATGCAAAAGTGATGGAGGTGGCGCATTAGCGAGTCTATTACGTCTAGCTGGTGGAACATCTATAAAGCCTTTTAGAGCAGGTGCAACATCACAGCTTCTCGTTGATCTATGAATTAAATGCTTAACAGGAGAAGATGAAGAAGATGAAGATGCAGATGTGGATGTAGGTGGAATATCTGTGGAATGAATCTCAAATAGGTCATTCTCACTGTCTTGATCGCTAACATCGTTCTCTTCTTCTTTGATTTGAGACGACATGAGTTCATCGAGTCCCTTTGATTGTGTAGATTGGGATTCCACTAATGTTGATTCAGAGGATATTGATGAGACTGAATCTCTGAATCTTTTAGAGTGACTGTTGGTAGACACTGCTGTGGAGATGGATGACCCAGATAGTGATGGCGCGTGGTTTGCCTTTGTTGATGTTGTACGGGTAGATGTATTAGAACTAGTAGGTGATGATGGGAAATCAAATTTATTTAATTTATTTTGAAATGGAGATGAATTATCATTTGGTTTATTCTCCGTTTGACACATGCCATGAGGTGATACCATAGATGAAAAGTATTCACTCTCTGGAGATGCGCTTGGCCTTTGACAAATGAAAGAACAATTTTCTTTATATGACATTATCAAGTAAACCCAAGCGAGTGACAAGTGAATCGGATATATTTATATATGTATGTGTATCAGCTGGAGAGTACAGAGGTTTAAGTCACCCTTCTTTATATCAAATTAGTCAAAAAAAGGTCTAAACTGAAAAGAGAGAGGAAGAAAACTTGGTTGGTGGAGAAAGAGAGATAAATATAGATATTTTGATAGTGAAGTTGCGAACAACGTTGAGTTTCTCTGTGTGTATGTGTGTGTTTTTTTTTTTGGTTTATTAAATTGGTTGATAAATGATATGAGATATATTAATGATATAAAAGGGTACTATTCAAAAAGAAACATAAAAAACATGGGTCAATTCAGTATAATATATAAAGAAAAAAAACAAAAAAATTCCATGTTACAAGAAAAAAAGAAAAGCTCGAGAGAGCATTATATTATATTTGGTCTAGATTTTGTTTTTGGTAGCTATTACAATAGATTAAATTAAGTTTTCATTCACTTACATCACCGAAGGGTGCCGACTAGATTACCTGGTTTACCTGGTTTAGGAAACTGACTCTACCCTATAGATCCCCGGTGCTATAGTTTTTTTTTTAGTCGACTGCCCTGAGCTCGTGATGTATCATATGGTTCTCTGTAATGTTTAATTTCTATTTTATTTATGACGTAACATAAAGAGATCTAAACTAGTTGTTTTTTTCATTTATAAATTTGCTATTCATATAGTGTTTTTCAGTAACTGACCAATTTAATAATACGTAATACGACATGACAAAATAACTTTTTTGTTACAACAACTTATTGTAAACAAAAACAATAACTGTTTATAACCAGTGGCATTCTTCATCTATTCAAAATAAAATAAAAAAATAAAAACCTGACAAACAGACAGACAGTTAAACAATATCGCTTGGACTTTTACACTAATTGTTTAATCGCTCTTTGATTATCCGATCTACCACGAAAATCTATGTAAACCTCCGGGTGGCAATAATATAACAGATTTCCCTTAGAATCACAATTCGAATATCCTCCCCCCCATGAAGTTCAAAGCCTAATTAATTTTTAACGTCAACCTTAGTTTGAATTTTCCTTTTGAAGGCTTATATCAAGATTTGTTTTGATAACACCTAGTAACGTAAACAAACGAAAAATACAGGGGGTTCATAATCTATATTTAGTTATAGCTTTACAAACCTTGGTTTCAAACACTATGTCTTAGACCCAACTTTGTTAATTCGAAACACGGCAATTCAACCTTTCATCAATAAAACCTAAAGGAGAAAAAAAAAACAATTACAAATAGAAAAAAAAAAACATCATTGTCGAGATAATTGGCTCATAATATACCAATTAAGGATGACTATATTCATCCAACACTTTTCTTTTGTAAGAGTTTTTGATAGACGGAGTATGATTTGCGAAGAATCAATTTTGAAGATGATTTCAAGATCTGTGTCTCTAACTGGCTAGAAAAGAACAAAAATTAAAACAAACATTAGTAAGAAATATTCTCTCGTTTAAACATCTGTATAGTGCAACTAAAAATAAATTACTATTACCTTTTACCTAGACCACCACAGGATATAGACTCTTCATGAAACTTCGTGGTATAGGCAACAATTTACATGTGTAACATGTAACTAGTAAAAACATGTTGTTTTTTTTCTTTTTTTTAATAATTTGGGTGGTCATGGGTATCACGCAAACCAGCAATCCAGCATGTTATCAATCTAACAGTCGATCATTTTCCCAGTCCAATATGATAAACTAATGCAATACAACTACATTAACTGTTTGCTTTGATCACTCTGTAGACTCATCATGAACTTGTTTGATACGAAAGGTCGACAAATTGGCTACAACAGCAACAACATGTAAGCGCGCTCCCGTCTCCCACCCCCCTCTACCCCGTAAGGCAGACGTCTCTCTCCTGTGAGTAATTCCGCGCGCCCATATACACTAGTAAATCTAATTATAGTACTGATTCTCTCTATATGTAATGCTGTTGAACGTAAGCATATAAGCAACAGTGTTACGAGATTTGCATAGAATACAGCAAATTTAATTTAATTACTTATTTTCCTATACCAAATTTAAAACTGAAAAATGAAAATTTATACACACATACCGCCAAACAAAAAAAAAAACTGCCTTATGTCTCAATTAATTCACTACGTCGAAAACAAAAAAGGAAAAAACATGATTGTTTTGATAATTGAAGACCGTATTGTGTCCTTTCTCATCGCCTTTCTCATCGAATGTAATACACAATTTAAACAACAGATATACCAAATAAATTATCTCTTTTCTATAGTAATCTCTTGGATTGTATAAGAGCATACCGTATTGATCATGTATATATATATAGATATAGCTGGAACCAAAGAATTCGTACACTAAATCGGTTTAAATCGGTCCCACAGCGCAGGGGAGCCCAATGCCCACCAGTCGGCAATGAGTACTTGGTGGGGAGGGGAAGGGGGATAGAGGGGGGACACCCGGTACAATTTATTTTTTTATTATCGATGGACGGCTCGATTTGGTATTTAACCTCCAAGCTATTTGAACTTTCTATGTACGTCTTTGATCACGTAATAATTATATGATTATTGGCTACATCTATCAATACAGTGAGAGATAGAGACCCTTTCTCCTTCCAGGCGATATTTATTGCTTCATACATTCCTTTATTTAATTTACCCTTTTTTCTAGAGATTCTACATTTCAATATGACTACGATTGATCCACTTGTACTACATAAATTTATAATTGCAGTTTGATAAAATTTATTGAGGAATACATTCAACTTTATCCGCCTACTCTTAGTCAGTTGCGAGAGTGAGAAAATTAGCGTGTGTGTCATTTATTGTAGTTTATTGGTTTCGGGTTTCCATTTCCGTTGTATTTGAACCACCCTTGACTTGCTACCATTAACTCAGATTCCGGCCAGTATTTATGCTATGGATTGTCCTTCTCACTATAATCTAAAATCTGTCACGACTTTGTTTGATATGTATGTTATGACTATTATAAGAACTTTTACACCACTGAGTTGGGGTATCTCTATTTCAATATGCTGAACTGTCGACAATGATAATATTTACTTCTGTGTATGCACGTATGGAAGCCGCACATTCCTACGGTGAAATAAAATTACTTGGTTCTGTCATAATATTTTTTTTTCTACATAACTTACTACTGATATATTCAATTTTAACATTCCGATGATATTAAACCACCACTTATATGGCTTCATCTAATCTCATTCATACGTGAATTGATACATTACATTTAAATATTAGTTAGTATTAATCATTTTTTAAACTTGTTTTAATCTATATGACAAAATGAAGATTCGCTGACGTCATAATCTGAAATAGGAAAATTGAACTATCATTAGCGTCAGCGATCGTCCCCCTTTGGCGAAAAATGCGGTTAAAAACTGTAGAGAAAACAGAAGCATTTTACAATGAAAGACCTGGCTAATTTATTTTATAGTTTTCGTTTAACAAGTTTCTTCTTGCTTTATTCTATGCCTTTCAAATAAAATATATCTCTATATATATTAAGTGTAGCCCTATAACTGGTAGAAACCGCAGTCCAGCAACCAAAATGCTCTTGACTTATGGATCTACACTTCTTGTATTGATTATTTTTAACACTGGCCAGTTGTAAAAATCAGGAGACTGCATGAGCAAGGACATAAGAGAAAAAGGAAACTAGTTCGTCTGGTTACTAGGTGCCAACTGTGAAAGCAGTGATCTTCTTTATTGACTGTAGACAACTGATGCTATAAGCGTTAAATATCATTTAATTTACGTTCCAAATTTGATATATGTGGTGCTACCTATATCAGGGATTAAAAAAAAAAGAGTGAACTTTAACATTAGGCTCACTTAAATTCAAGAAACTGGACCATCTACCAAAAATATTTATTTTAGTCACATGAACATTTCAATATTGAATGCTTTTTAGTCAAGAGGAATGGTATATATATTAATGTTCAACAGGGGGAAAAGTTTTGAAACCAAACCTTGAAGAGCTTAATGTGCCAATCAAATAAACTAAAAAGAAAATAGTTTTGGTGTCAGGATGTACAAAAAAATGTAAATCTCAAAAGAAAATTGATTAACATAGTTCATATACGATATATAGATTACTAATGAAACTACAGTTGATGCCCCCCAAAGAGCAACCCTATAAAATAGCAACCATATAAGGACAAACAATAATAAATGGTTTTACCTATTATAATTGGTGTTGGAGTTACAGTGGCAGCATTGACAGCTAAATCATTAATCAATACGGTTTACAGATTTAATAGATTAAGCGTTGAACAAATAGCTCAATTAAATAAAATTACCATTAAGAATGTTCATCCCCATGATCCATATTGGAAATACAAAGGTGGATTTAATCATAAAATGACCGAAAATGAAGCATTACTTATATTGGGTATAGAAAATGATGAAATATTAAATTTAACTCATGATAAATTGAAGAAGAAACATAGACGTATGATGTTATTAAATCATCCAGACAAGGGTGGATCACCATTTTTAGCTATGAAAATAAATACTGCTAAGGATGTACTAGAGAAAAGTTATATGTTTAAAAACAGAGATGAAGATTGGTGATTTGATTCTGAATATGTCAGTTTTGGATTTTTGCACCACCACCACCACCACCCCGGGTACCTAATTCTATTTCTAATTTGTCATCCTTGAGGAAGGATTATGACTTATCTTTACATTTTTTGATGTGTTCATATAATTTATATGATTTACAAAAATGATTTTACCTTTATATAATGTTGATATAGACAGACCCCTTTAAACTGGTGTTAAGATGTTATATGCGGTCAGGTACCGATTGGATGCCGGTGTTTGCTGTTCCCCTTAGTAACCTGTATATATATAAAAGAATAGCAACTACAAAAATATATAAATATGTACGGGACGTAATGATATTAAAATCAATAACTATTAATGTACACAAAATATCCTAAAACATACAAAATCAAAACAAAAATATTATTGTCTCGATGAGTTTTTTTAGTTCCGGTGTATACAAATTAATTTATGCTTCCGCCTTGAGGCGACATGTGTATCACTCAATTAAAAGAATTCCCCGAAACGCGTTAATTAGTTAAGTTATATACTGTTTATACTAGTTTGTTGAGTTATGAATGGAATTAGAGTATATGAGATCATAAAAGAAAAGCATGTGTGAATTTTTTTTTGATTTCTTAAATTGTAGTTTACGTAATAATAATTTTTTTTTTGGATGTATTTCGATAAATTAATGATATATATAAAGAAGTTTAAAAACTGGAAATGGAAGTAGAAAGGTAATTCATAAATAAAACGTTAAGGAATAGTTGGAAATGGAAATATTTGGGAAACATATAAGTAAAAATGAACGTGCGGAGTAATAACCTAAAAAGGAATAGAGAGAGAGGGGAAAAGAGAAAAAAGGCATAGAAAAGCGTAGTAAAAAAAGGATACAAGTATTGTAGCTATAAGAATTGAAAGAAAAGGAAACAAAGAATGAATGGATGGATTGACAAATAGAAAGGTGGATGGAATAAGAACAAAAATTGGATGGAAGTAATTTTACGTTCTTTTTTTTTTTGGACTTTGTATTTGTCAAGATAATCTTTGGTTTAAACGGGATGGAAAAACGTTTTAAAAACCAATTTAAAAAGTACTCAATGGATGGAAGTAATTGAGTTGACTTTTGTGTTATTTGCTTTATATTTAAAATTCAGCACTAGCTAACAATTTCTTTAAAGAGCAACACCAGCTAATACCGGCATGGCTCATCATGAATTCAAGGATTTGTTGTTCAACTAAATTGAAATCTCTGTTTGAATAAAATTCCTCTAAAACGTTACAAAGGAAAGATCTGTTATCTTCATTAGAGACTGCATCTGAAGCTAATAATTTAGATTTATGGTAATCAAATTGTTTATCAGATAATTCAGTGTCTTGATTGAATAATTTGTTTAAGAGAGCTGAAGCATCTTCAGTTGAAGCAGAGGAATTGGAAGACGAATTTGAATTCATAGACGAGATAGAAGAGAATGAGCCAGAATATCTTGGAGTCGATAGAGTTGGTCTTCTTTCTAACTTAGGTGAAGTATTTGGTGATTCAGGAGATCTATCTTCGGAGATCAAGTCTTGAACGGCATCTAAAGATCCGATAGAGGTAGCAGAGAAGTTTCTTCTTCTAACATTTCTATTGGTGGAGACGACAACATATGGACAGTCATTCCAACCCATGGAGTTGATAGGAGCATATTTAGAAGATGAAGGTGAGGAAATCATGGATATAGATGGTTAAAGGGGGGGGGAGGGGGGCGAAGAAAGGGGGGAATGAAACGAAAAACGGTAGAGAGATGGGAATGGGGGGAAAAAACGAGGGGAACTAGGATGAAGATGGAAAGTAGAAGTTTTTGGTACTTATTTTGTGGTATTGAATTGTGTATAAGTTATATAAAAATGTATCAAATATATATAAAGAATAGAAGAGACAGTTAATTTGAGTCCATTCCCATTTAAGGGCAATAATCAAGATATTTAAACCTTAGAAAATTTTCTTGTGTGTAATACGCCCCCAGCGAAAAAAGAAATTAAGTGTAACAAAAATGACTACACGCGGGATGGATTCCTACGCGGTGTACAATGAACCAGCTGCTTCATTATATACATTTTATTGTTAATGAAAACTTAAGAATCCAATATGCATATTAAGTAATATGTATTATAAATATGGAGTATTAGTTCCTGATACAAATAAAAGTACCAAAATAAAAAAAATAATAACTTTACAATTTATTACAAATCCGTGATTAACGGAGTATTCAAATATTAACGTGTCAATTATTTCGTGTAAGTGGGTTAAAACTAACCCACTTTTTAATTTTCTTATACCTTAATTTTTGGTGCTTCATTATATATATACACACAATGACACCGTTTGTATAACTGACCTATTGTTAAACAACTTAAAACGTACATTAATGACACACACAAAAAAAAATTTTTCTCCTTCATATGAACGATTTCTAAAAAAAAAAAGTTCTCTAAAGGTTCAATAAAGATGAAATTTCAATTTAAACATATTTTATTTTTATATATATTTACTGGAAAAAAACATAGACTAAAAACTATCAAAATATCCACTAGTGTTATTAAAAAGTGTGTCTAACCAATTTGAGAGACTCAATAAATTTCATTTTTTGGCTTAATAAAAATATTTTTAGTTTTGGTCTCGAGGACTACGTATACTCACTCCCTTTAAATCTCCCTTCCAAATATTGCATAACATACGACTATGACATATCTATAGAGTAATAAAATTAAAAATAATATATTCTTAACATTCTTTAATTCTTCCAGAAGAGGTAAATTTCCTGTTTAGGTGCACAAAATTAGTTAAAAAACAAGAGTATAGTTTCTTAAAGATGTTCCTTTAAATTATTCGCTCGCTACCAATTCATTTTAAACTTTTATTCTCTAAACATACAAGAGATCTAAGTATACATATAACTTATACTTGTATTTTTATTAAAAAACTAGTTTTTTTTCATCTAACTACAAGTTTTATACTCTTTTAACTATAGTTATTCATATCCTCTTAATAGTAGGGCTCTATCGCTTGTAACATCTTGGCCTCAGTAAAACAATGTACTCGAAAAACCGCACGAAGCAAAAAAAAATAAATACAAAGAAAGAAATTTCCCTTGTATTGAAAACAATGGAGCACCATTGAAATATCAATAAAACCCGTACTACATCCATCAAAATGTCTCTCCTTCATAGTTTTTTAACACCCAATTTAGGGTAATATTCTCTATTTTAACCCACAATATTAGCAGCCAACCTTTTTGACCCATATAATTTTACAATAACCAAATGCTCTCCTTTTTTAATTCAAAGCATATAAAGACAGATTTTAAAGGGGTATAACGTATATACCCTAATAAGGCAATTTAGTTTACTGTCTATATATCTCTCTTGATCATCAATTCATTTCACTTTGCCAGAATTGACACATTACAGACACTGCCTCTCTTCAGCTCTCTTTTTTTTCAAACATTCACTCACACTACTACCAGCACTAGATGACCTCCCCACACACACTTTATCTACTTCATTAGCTGTTATTGTACACCCATAAAAATGTACTCGTTACTAAAAAATGTAAAGGAATGTAATTGTGCATTTTATTCGAGCCACTCATACACATCAAAGTGTATCTAATTGTAATCTTTGTTAAGTTTTTATTTGGGGTAATCAGCCAAGATGTTGAATGACTACGGAAAAACTATTTTTGTTGGTTTGTTATTTTGTATGAAGTTATCAAAACAATATACACAGGAGATACATACATTTTTTTCAACTTCTAAATCTTTGAAATTCTAAAGCTTTACTTAAAACTTCTTCAATTGACGGTCTATCAGCTGGATCCACAACAAGACAAAATTTAATTAATTCTTTCAAATCTTCACTGTATTCAGGATCATTAGGGAAACTATAACTCCCTGAACTTATAGCTAATGATACATTAGCACCATTAATTAATTCTTCCCTTTCAAATGGTGAATAACTATATAATAATGCATATAAGGTACATCCTAATGACCAAATATCTATTTTTTCATTTAGTTCATCCCCCACTTTAATGTCTAGTAATTCTGGAGCTCTATATGGTAAAGTACAATGTTCATTACTTAATTCTTGCACCGTAATAGCCTGAGCTCTTGTTTTAATAGCGACACGAGCCTTTTCACATGATCCTAAATCAGCAAGAACGGGCGTTCCATCTTTAGATAACATTATATTGGCTGGTTTGATATCTCTGTGAGCCATACTTATTGTATCCGATAATTCTGTACCTTCAATTGATGGATCATCATCATTATTATTAGTAGTTGTAGTGGAATCTTTATTTTGAGTTCTTTCCGATGCAGATAAGAATGGATTATTTTCATCATCGGTGTATTCAGTTTGAGCTGGTGTGCTCTCCTCATTAATTGAATTAGTATCTAAATTTGAACTTGTCATACTATAACCAGCTGATAATTGATGTCTATGCATAGATATTAAACCACGACACACTCCTATAAATAATCTTAATGCTTCATCTTCATCCATTTTAGTACCATTAACACAATTCTTATTTATTATATCTTGTAATGATCCATTATCAAAGTATGGTAATAAAATGTATAAAGTTTTAGATCCATCTGGTTCTTGCACTATAGATGAATCAATAGATTTAATGATGTATGGAGATTTGAATTCCTTGTAATTATCAACTTCTTTCATAGCAACTTTGAAATTTGAGTTCCCAAATGGACATCTAATCTTCTTTAAAGCATAAAGTCCATTATTATTCTGTGATTGCACTAAATAAACATAAGAGAATCCACCCTCTCCTAATAAATCCAAGATCTTGAATTGTGCTCTATTAATTTTCAACGTCGGAGTCGTGTTCATGATACACGGGAAACATGACGATATGCAATCCATAAATGTCATCTTTGGGGAGGATCTATATGTATGAGTTTATTAGAATCTATTAACAGTTATTAGAGGTCTATTACCGTTATCAATTAAACCTGTATGCTGTTCGAAATGAAAATAAAATTACACCTACTTTCCACCTCTACACCAGTCAATTTTTCTGTTTTTTTTTTTTCGAATTTTTTTTTGTTTTTTCATTTGCCCCGTTGAACAACAAATTGATAAAAAGGAGACACGGTTTAAGGGTATAATACTACATATACTATAACAATTCTAATAATATAATGTCTATATCAACGAAATCTACAGGAACAGAATTGAGCAACCTTTCATTAATCGCTGCCCATTCACATATCTCTGGGTTAGGTTTAGATGACCATTTACAACCAAAGGAAACCTCTCAGGGAATGGTGGGTCAATTAAATGCTAGACGTGCCGCTGGTGTTATATTGAAAATGATTCAAAAGGGGAAAATCGCTGGTAGAGCTATATTAATTGCTGGTCCTCCTTCTACGGGTAAGACTGCTATTGCCATGGCATTATCTCAATCATTAGGTTCTGACGTGCCATTCACTGCTATAGCTGGTTCTGAAATCTTCTCTAAAGAATTATCTAAAACTGAAGCACTAAATCAGGTATTCAGAAAGAGTATAGGTATTAAAATTAAAGAAGAAACAGAATTGATTCAAGGTGAAGTTGTGGAAATCCAAATTGATAGATCATTAACTGGTGGCCATAAACAGGGGAAACTCACAATTAGAACTACAGACATGGAAACCATTTATGAATTGGGTAACAAGATGATTGAAGAGTTAACTAAAGAAAAAGTGATTGCTGGTGATGTGATCTCTATTGATAAATCTAATGGTAAGATAACTAAATTGGGGAGATCTTACACTAGAGCTCGTGATTATGATGCCATGGGACCTGATACCAAATTTGTCACTTGCCCAGAGGGTGAATTGCAAACTAGAAAGGAAGTTGTGCACACTGTGTCTCTGCATGAAATTGATGTCATAAATTCAAGACAACAAGGGTTCCTCGCATTATTCAGTGGTGACACTGGTGAAATTAGATCTGAAGTTAGAGATCAAATCAATTCAAAGGTTGCCGAATGGAAGGAAGAAGGTAAGGCCGATATCACTCCAGGTGTGTTATTCATCGATGAAGTGCACATGTTGGATATCGAATGTTTCTCATATATTAACAGAGCATTGGAAGATGAATTTGCACCAATTGTGATTATGGCTACCAATAGGGGGATTTCTAAGACTAGAGGTACCACTTATAAATCTCCACATGGGTTACCATTAGATTTATTGGATAGATCAATTATTATCAAGACTGAACCATACAATGAACAAGAAATTTCTAAAATCTTGAAGATTAGATCACAGGAGGAAGAGGTTGAATTAAATGATGATGCCTTGAGTTTGTTAACTAAAGTTGGTTTAGAGACTTCATTGAGATATTCATCGAATTTGATCTCTGTGAGTTATCAAATTGCTAAGAAGAGAAGATCAGATAAAGTTGAATTAAATGATGTTATGAGAAGTTATAAATTATTCATAGATAGTGCCAGATCTGTGCACTTTTTAGAAGAAAACAGCAGCCAATACATTGATGATGAGGGTCATGTGAGTTTCAGTAAAGATGAAGATAAGATGGATACCTCAAACTAAAAAGGTTTCTAACTGTTTTTTTTGTATAATTCCTATATGTACTACTTTTCTTTTTTTTTTTTTCCAAATAAAATCTCCTACAAGTTTGTTATTTTTTAGTAAAAAGATGGTGTTTTCTTACTGGAGTGAAACAAAAGAAAAAAGGGGGTAAGTAAAAACAAAAAGCAGTTAAAAGTATACAGTTAGAGAGTGTGAGTGAGTGATGGTGAATGGATTTTTATATTTTTGATATAATTTTGCTATGATGATTGATGCATAATTGAGAAGAAGGTTAATAATTTAAGCACTTCCCTTAGTGTTAAGGATTAAACCGACAATCATACCATATAATCCTAAAACTTCAGCGAAAATCAAAATCAAAACGATACCAACGAACAATCTAGGTTGATGCATGAATTGTCTAACACCCTCATCACCAACGATACCGATAGCGTAACCAGATGCTAAACAGGCAAATCCCACTGCTAATCCACAAGATAAATGCATGAAACCATTGAAAAGTGTATATTCATTAGCTGGATTTAATCCACCAGCTATCAAAACGGCAACAACCAATCCATAGACGGATAAGATACCTGACATAACCACTGGGATCAAAGATTTCATAATTAATTCTGGTTTAAAAGTACCAATACCGGAAATACCGATACCAGACTTTGCAGTTCCTATGGCGGCACCAGCACATGATAATGTCATAGCTGCGCAACATCCGGCAAATCCAAAGAAGGGAGCAAATGAGGGCGAGTATTCACTTGTCATTGTTGTGGACCTATCATCAATTGTGGATGTCGAATTCGACATTATAAGAATGTTAGTACCAAATGATGGATTCGTATATATGGCAATCTAATAATGGTAAGCAAGAAACAAAAAATGAGAATGTCAAATCAGATTGTCAATTGTAGATAACAAAAAAAGGGGGGGAAAGGCTACAAAAGCGTCTAACCCCAATTGAAATAACATACATCTTCTCGATTCAAATGAGTTTATATATATATAGTTTTAATGACAAACAAGTAATTATAATGTTTAGCCATGGTGTCTCTTTATTTGTGCTGCTTTTCACAAAAAAGAAAAAAAAACTGGAAAAACTCAAGGCTGTGTTAAATTTTATTATAGTGGTTACGTTACACTGGTGTATATGTGATGTTATTATATGTTTTTGTATTTTATTTAGTAAATAGATAATACTACTTAAGTAGTTATTTTAATAGATACAGATAAAGATTAACAGAAATAATGAGTGAGACAGTGTCACATGATAAATTGCATGTCCAGTTGAAAGAGCTCAAAGTGATTCACACAGTTTTGACAGATTATTTAGAGGATAAGATTAGAAGACGGTTACGTGAATTAAAGATTAAAGATCCCAAGTTGGTATCCAAAGTTGATGAATATTTAGGTTACTACCTGTGTGACGTGTTCAACTCTATAAAGTACTCCCTAGAGATAGATGGACTCACAGAGGAAAAATTACAAGCTGTTGATATAAATGATTACTTAAATGATCCAACAAAGCTTAATGAAAGAATTGAACCATATGATTTTGCCCTGAATGATAAATTGAGAAACTTGTATTTACTAGTGGAAGACACTATAGAGGAAATATCTAATCTACGGAAATCTAAACCCCAAGAATACTATGATTCATATAAGGAGAAATTTGCGTTGAATGAACAATTAATAGATAACACTATTCAACAAAACACGGAATTGAGGAATCAACAACTACAACAGGAAGACGAAGATGAGGAACTTGAATCTCTGGATGAAATAGAGAAGGATGTCACTGCATTACTGAAAGATTTAGTGGAATTGAAAAAAGATATCCCTGAGACCACCCAGAAATTCAACAACTTGTGTAACGTTGTCGAATTTGTCGCTAATGAATAACCAAACTTTAGACTACACATTAATACTATCCTTTACTATCTATCTTGTATATTTTCTCTTTACTGTATATTAATCGTTTCACTATAATACACGTAAAACTCATAAACGCGCTGATATCAGAACTACTGTTTTTTTTCTAAAATTTCTTCAAACGACCAACGCAGAGCTTTTCTTCTACTTCATTGAATAATTACAAGTATTACATACCATGATTAATGATTTCAAGTCAATAGGGAAGGTCTACTATGATAAGATTCCTAAGGAATTCAAACCAGTTGCCGCTAGTAAGCCACCTGCCTTATCTACGGGATTATGCGTTTTCTTAGTGTTAGTTCATTTATGTTCTTATTTTAACCCAGCTTTACAAACAAACTGGTCATTGACACCTCAAGCCATTCCTAATTTAGAATTACACAGATTTACAACTTATCCATTAGTTCATGAGAATTTCATTCACTTATTTTTAAATGTGATATCGATTTATGGACCATTATCTCAATTTGAATTGGCCAACGGTACAGTGCACACAGCATTAGTGTTGAATAACCTGGCATCATTCACTGCTGTTCCATACTGTCTATTGGGATTACTTTCATACCCAAATGTATCCGTTTTAGGTGCATCAGGTTGGTGTTTCTCATTGATGTCTTATTTTGCCTACGTGAAATCATTATCCACTAAATCGATTAAACCATTCGCTGGTTCAAGATTTGAATTACCAACTATTTTCACACCTTTCTTGATGTTATTTATCGTTGGTGTGCTTGTTCCAAATTCTAGTTTTATTGGTCACTTACTTGGTGTCAGTGTTGGTTTTGCGCTAGCTAAGGGTTATTTGGCTCCATTATGTAACCCACCATTTAGAATCGTTGAAAGAATTGAAACCTTCTTGGCGCCATTGATCGCTCACGTTGATGAGGAATTGTCTTACATTAAAGAAGTCGATGTCAAGGAGAAAAGATACAGCTTAGAGCAATACACTCAGCACAATTTACCATTACATCATCCTGCTTCTACTTTTAAGGGGCCAGGTGAAGTTTTAGGTAGTGATCAAAAGTAAACCTCCCTTCTTCATAGAGTAACATTATTATTCCTGACTATCCTCTTTTCTCTTTTACAACCGTGTGTACTATTTATCTTTCATATTTTATACAATTCTTTGTTCTCTATACCCGATGGCCGTATATATATAAAAATTTGTGAATATGTTGATATATAATGTATTAAGACAATATCATGAAAACTGTATAAAAAAACCGACAACACAAAGAAAGGTTTTTCAAATCTCCTTCTTCTACATCTAAGATGATATGGGAGTACGGAAATGAATAGGATAACAATGAAAGTAAAAAACAAAAAAAAAGGAAAAATAAAAACACGAAAGATAGGAGGAAGGGGGGCAGAATTATCATTAATATGTGGTGATTTCATTAAATTTATATGGATTGGTTTAATTAAATCGAGTTGAGGATGAGAAAGGATGGGTTAAACAACCATTTATTTACCACGTAAAATCTTGGCGAATTCTTCGATATCGATTTGACCATCAGAATCAGTGTCAGCAGCTTGTAACATTTGTTGAGCTTCTTCTTCAGTTAATCTTTCACCAATAGTAGTTAACACTCTAATCAATTCAGTTTGAGAGATCTTTCCATCTCCATCGGAATCAAACACCTTGAAGGCTTCTAAAATTTCAGCTTCAACATCTTGTTCCTTAATTTGTCTAGCCATCATAGTTAAGAATTCAGAGAATTCGATAGATGAGTTACCGTTGGTATCAATTTCATTCACCAAATCGTTTAATTCTTGTTGAGTTGGGTTTTGACCTAAGGCTCTCATCACGGTACCTAATTCGGCAGCAGAGATCTTTCCATCACCATCTTTATCGAAGATACTGAAGGCTTCTTTAAATTCATCAATTTGTTCAGAGGTAAGTTTATCAGACTAGAAGATTAATTAATGTTAGTATTCCATTATCTAGATTAGTCAATAGTAAAATAGAGGGATATCCACACAAAAAAATACATCAATAGAGAAGTGATTAATTCACGATATATGAAATTCTCATTATTTGGGAAGGGCGTCGTGGGGACTTGTGAAATCTGAAAATAAAACATAGGTACAAATGCCGTGTGAACCCTTCAAGCCTTTCATTTAAGTATATGAAAGGTCAACCAGGGGTATTCCTTTATTAATAATGGTACCCCTATGGTCAAGTGTAACGGTGTGCAATAGGAACCTCTTGTGAGACCTAAGAGCTGTAGTTGCCATCTCAGAAAAAAAAAAAACAATTGATTTCAAAAATGGACCAGTCAACCCAATTAACATTATAAATTAACACTATAAATCTCTCAAATGTATAATTATGAAGAATTGAAACATACCATTGTGGATTCTAAGATTCTAAATGTATATTATATGAAAAATAAGAAGATCAAAAAAAAAGAGAAAAAACAGTAATATAGAATTAAAAATGTTGTTTATTTTCAAATTTTTGTTGATTTCTTAGCGCCTATATAAAAATAATTTACGTCGATTGGGCAGGGCACGTCGATTGTCTAAATTTAGCCACTGTGTCGCATATTGGCAACTAACTGCTCCCCATTTAATGGCTGAGTTTGATATGGGTGTGTTACTATTTTAATACTTTAATCTAGTTAGTTATTCAAAACGGATATATAAAAGTGAGATTTATAAGGTTAATAGAAGAAAGGTGAAGGGTATAAAATCAAAAAAAAAGGAGGAGGGTATCCATTGGATTTCCATATTTAACGAAAGGCTAGGATTCGAAAAACGGAAATCATACCAAGAAAAAAAAAGGAGACAGTTATAGATACAAAGAAGCATTATAAAGAAAAGAAATATAAAAAAAAAGACAAGATTAATCCCAAAGAAATAATGAAGATGAAACAAAGAAGAAAAAATGTACAAAGATAAAAAACACCAAAAATTAAGAAACAAAAGAAAAACTATATCAAATAGTAATTTCTTTTAACCAGAACACATTTCACAGGATTCAGGGTTGTTAATAGCACAAGCAATAACCTTGGAGTTGTAAATGTCAACTTCTTCAGCATCATCATCGCCAGTGAAGACTTCGATTTCCTTCTTTGGCTTTGGCTTCTCAGAGATAGATAGAGAGGCCATTGAACCACCGATAGAAGTAGCAGCAGTTTGTGGAGATGGAGTGGAATCTTGAGATGAAGCACCAGAAACAACCTCAGGAGTAGCAGTAGTAGCAGCGACAGGAACTGGAGCAGCCTGAGCTGGGTCTAAGATCAACTTATGTAAAACCTTAGTGGAGTGCTCTGGAATTGGAACTTCTTCCACAGAGGAAGTTTCCTTTGGAATATACTTCTTGATGTTCAACTTATCAAGTAAGGCAACAGTGTTACCGGCTTCACCAGCGACAGATTTATCAACTGTGAATTGAATGGCAGCGGCGGCGGCTTGAGTTCTCAAGTAGTACATACCGGTCTTTAAACCCTTCTTCCAACCGTAGAAGTGCATGGAAGTCAACTTACCCATAGTTGGAGCTCTCAAGTGGATGTTCATAGATTGAGATTGATCAACGTAAGCACCTCTGTCAGCAGACATATCAATGATAGACTTTTGAGAAATTTCCCAAACGGTCTTATACAATTGTTTTAATTCATCAGGAACGTTTGGCAAGTTTTGAATGGAACCATTATCAGAAATAATGTGGTTCTTCATAGAGTCATCCCATAATCCAAGGTCAACCAAATCTCTCAACAAGTATGGGTTAACAATTTGGAATTCACCAGCTAGCACTCTTCTAGAGTAAATATTGGAAGTGTATGGTTCGAAACATTCATTGTAACCCAAGATTTGGGAAGTAGAAGCAGTTGGCATTGGAGCAAGTAATAAGGAGTTTCTTAAACCATTGGTCATGATTCTTTCCTTCAAGTTATCCCAGTCCCATAAATCAGTTGGCTTCTTACCCCATAAATCGAATTGCAAGATACCTTGGGAAGCTGGAGAACCTTCAAAAGTTTCATACTTACCTTCTTCGATGGCTAATTCGACGGAGGCCTCTAAAGCACCATGGTAAAGGGTTTCAAAGATTTGAATGTTTAACAATTTAGCTTCTGGAGAGTCAAATGGAATTCTCAGTAACATGAATGCATCAGCTAAACCTTGAACACCAAGGGCAATAGGTCTGTTTCTCATGTTAGAACGTCTAGCAGTTTCAACTGGGTAATAATTTCTGTCGATAATCTTATTCAAGTTCTTAGAGACAACCTTGGCGATCTCGTGTAACTTTTCAAAGTTGTACCAAGTGTTCTTCTCATCAGATTCAACAAAGGCTGGAAGGGCAATGGAAGCCAAGTTACACACAGCGGTTTCTTGTTCATCGGAGTATTCAACAATTTCACAACACAAGTTGGAGGACTTAATCATACCCAAGTTCTTTTGGTTGGATTTCTTGTTACAGGCATCCTTGTATAACATGAATGGGGTACCAGTCTCAGTTTGAGCTTCTAAGATGGAGTACCATAACTTTTGAGCCTTGATAGTGGATCTACCCTTACCTTCTCTTTCGTATCTTTCATACAATTCTTCGAATTCATCACCGTAGACATCACCTAAACCTGGAGCTTCAGATGGGGAGAACAAAGTCCATTCACCATTAGATTCAACTCTCTTCATGAATAAATCTGGGATCCATAAGGCTGGGAACAAATCTCTAGCTCTGATTTCTTCCTTACCGTGGTTCTTTCTAATGTCAATAAAATCAAAGATATCAGCGTGCCATGGTTCAATGTACAAGGCAAAAGCACCTGGTCTCTTGTTACCACCTTGATCAACGTATCTGGCGGTGTTGTTGAACACTCTCACCATTGGAATGATACCGTTAGAGGTACCGTTAGTACCAGCGATGTAAGAACCGGTAGCTCTGATATTGTGGATGTGTAACCCAATACCACCAGCGGTCTTAGAAATCAGAGCACATTCCTTCAAAGTATCGTAAATCCCTTCAATGGAGTCATCCTTCATGGCAACTAAGAAACAAGAAGACATTTGTGGGTGAGGAGTACCAGCATTAAACAAAGTTGGAGACGCGTGAGTGAAGTATCTCTCAGACATCAAATTATAGGTTTCAATCACCTTTGGGATATTATCACCGTGGATACCAATGGCGACTCTCATGGTTAAATGTTGAGGTCTCTCGGCAACCTTACCGTCGATTCTTAATAAGTAAGATCTTTCCAAGGTCTTAAACCCGAAATAATTATAACTGAAATCACGGTCATAAACGATAGCAGAGTTTAATTCTTCACTGTGCTTTTGGACAATATCGTAAGTATCCTTGGACACCATAGGGGATGGTTTCCCATTCTTTGGGTTGACGTAAGTGTAAAGTTGTTCAATAACTTGAGAGAACTGCTTTGTCGTTTGCTTGTGCAAGTTAGAGATGGCGATTCTAGCAGCTAAAACGGCATAATCTGGATGAACAGTAGTCATATAAGCAGCAGTTTCAGCAGCCAAGTTATCCAATTCAATGGTGGTCACACCGTGGTAGACACCAGAGATCACACGTTGAGTGATGGCAACAGCGTCGACGTGTTTAGGATCCAAACCGTAACATAATCTGGAAACTCTAGCGGTGATCTTATCAAAACGAACAGGCTCTTTGCGGCCGTCTCTTTTGTAAACATACATTATTATGTGAGTAGATATAAAGTAGTTAACTAATAAGTGAAGAAGGAATAAAAGAGAAGAAGGAAATGTACTATTAGGGGAAGAAAGAAGGGGGAACGCCAAATATATATATATAGTAAGAACGCGTATTTTTGCCATTTGGCGCACGAAATTTGGGACACGCTTTGACGCGTAAAATAAAGAAAATTTAGTATGGAGCGTGTTTACGTGTTGCCGTTTCAGGGAAGCCATGGTATTAGTTTAGTGTGTGTTTAATAAGATTGATACCGATACAGCCATTGTGGATATATCCGATTGAGGTAAATTGTTTACGGTCTCTCTCTGTAGGGTTTTTGTAATGATATGATGGGTCAAAGTTCTATTGCTTTGTTTCTTCAATGAAGATACCGGTGTTAGATCAGTAATAAGTTAATGACAGACTCTACATAATGTAGTTATCGGATCAAGTAATCTGCAATTTAGATTATTATATACATTATTAATATGTGTAAAAGTCGGTAATCCTCTCGTGATTTTAACGTGTATCCATTAATTACTTAGTTTACTCTTGACAGATTACATAATCAGAATAAATTTTAAAAGTCTCACGTGTTACTCACGTGCCAAGTTCCAGGGTTAATACTCACAACCCTCACTGAAAAAAAAATTTTACACACACAGTACTGTGAGCCGCTTCTCGCAGTCTCTGTTCTGCTTACGCTCTCTCTGCTTACGCTCTCTTACTGTAGGGAATACTCACTATGGAGAGTCAGTCCTCGTAGTATTAAATTTTTTGTTTAGAAATTATTCACTCTTAAATTAAAACCTTTTTGTAATATTCTAAACTCTTCAAGAATCCCTTGATATCTAATACATATACATAACATTCAAGATGGCTAAGATTTCACAAGGTAGGTTTCCATTTTCTTAAATTCTCTCACTGATGGACATTATAAACAGATTTATGATAGAATAAGAAGAAGAAGAGAAAGAACTATGTGAAAATTGAATATTGATCAATATATCCCAAATATAACATATTTACAACACAACAACAACTGCATGCTGTAATTCTGCTGATTTAATATTGATAGTCATGTAATACATATTAGAACAACAACAATAACAACAACAGCAAACTTTCAATATTGCAAAATATCAAAATGAAATATTAGTGAAAAATTATCATACAATAAATGAAAAGTATTCTCAACTACTGGAATACACCGCTTCATGAGCATGCAAGTGGTAATTTCAAATAGTTCCAAGTTGTATTATTCAAATCGATAACTATGCGTACATCAAACCGGTTTAACTCTCTCTTTCTAACTCTTCTCTCAACATTCTACTATATCAGTCCAGACAAGTTATATTCTTTTCCAACTAGTATATACTAACATTCCCCCCTAATTTCATTTACTATAGACGTTTCCTCATCTAGATCTAAGGCTAGAAAGGCTTACTTCAACGCTCCATCTTCTGTCAGAAGATCCATCTTATCTGCTCCATTATCCAAGGAATTGAGAGAACAATACAACATTAAGTCTTTACCAGTCAGAAAGGAAGACCAAGTTTTGATTGTCAGAGGTGCCAAGAAGGGTCAAGAAGGTACCATCTCATCCGTTTACAGATTGAAATACTCTATCCAATTAGAAAAGTTGGTCAAGGAAAAGTCTAACGGTGCTTCCGTTCCATTAAACATTCACCCATCCAAGGTTGTCATCACCAAGTTACACTTAGACAAGGACAGAAAGGCTTTGATCGCCAGAAAGGGTGGTAAGGCCGAATAAATTTAGGACTAACTACTGTTTTACTTTTATTAATCTAATTTTCTGAAAAAAAATATAACCCCTCCTCCAATGTTTTAATACACAACTCCTGTTCAATAATTACAGAATACCATTTAAAATAAAAAGAAGAGACTAGTAATTGTATTTAGTAGTGTAGTTTAGATTCTCTTTGCGAAAGTATACACAGTTTTCCAAGAGACTTTCACTTTAGTATTCAAGTTCCAATTCAGCTTATCATGTAACTTCTTGTAGAAGACATCGAACACGTCCTCCCCCTGGGATCCATTCTCTTTATAATTCTTGATCCACTTATGACCTGCACTGAACGTTTTAGCATAACTGAGAAACCCCTCCACTGTGACATCCTTTTCAATGACCAAATCAGTCTTCTTATCCCAACCAAGACTCTTACCATGGCTACTAGGATCATAATAATGCACATGAACATCTCTGAATCTGGAATCTTTCAAAATAACATCATTCATATCTTTATACAGCCCCCGTAATCTAATTCTCCCTGGTTGTTGCCAAAATGGGCCCAAGTAATTCCCATTCTCGTACACAATTTCTTCATAAATCTCATCAGCTTCAGGAGCTCCAATAAATACAGGATCAACATATCCAAAATAAGCTAACGTACCACCTTCAGCCAATACTCTGGATGTCTCAGCTAAAAATTTGATCGGATCAATCCAATGCACACATTCAGCAGCAATAGCTAAATCAACACTACCATCTTCAACTGCACCAGTTAGGTCCTCTCCTGATCCAACCATGAACTCCAGTTTAGGTGATGTGGCATCCTTAATAGCGGATTCGAAATTCTTCTTGGCTTGATCAAGCATAACTTGTGAGACATCAGTGGACACAATGGTATCACTAACCTCTCTTAATAATGGGATAGCACCTTCACCTGGACCACATCCAATATCTAACAGTGTCTTGATATAGGGTTTCTCCCATTTAGTATATTCCAACAGAGCCTTGTAGAACTGTGGTGGATAAGTTGGTCTGAATTGTGTATATGTTGATGCATCAAAACTTGGATCTGAAAATGCTGACATTGTTGAAGTTAATTTATTTAATGATATTCTATAATTTGATCTTGTTAAAGATTATTTGAACTGGTATTTATCCAGAATTGAATGGGTCATTGATTTATTGTAAATTGTGGGGAACCGAAAAAACATAATTTGGGTCCGTGTATCGGAGATCACAGCCGGATTAATTTTTATTTTTTAGTGGATGGTGGGAGCCACGATCTTTACATGGTCATTTATTTATATTAGTTCGGTGTGTTAAAAAGGGTAAAAAAGAATATGACATAATGATATGATTGAGAAAAGTAAGAAAAGATGAACATTAAAAGGGGGAGAGGGGGGAAGGAAAGAGAGAGAGAGAGTAAAAGAGTGTATGAAATGAAAAGAGCTTTTATTCAAAAAACTCCTTTGACTAAAAAAGACTATAAAAAAACATCAAAAAAGGGGGGAAAATAAAGGGAGATGAGGTACATAAAAAAGAGTAAAAAGGGGCATACCAATAAAAGAGGGAAAAAAGGACTCGTTAAAAAACTAAAAAAGGGGGAGAGGAGGGGAGGAAAAGGGGACAAAAAAACAAATGCAAAACTGGTTCACTAGTATCAACTGGTTTTCCAGAGTGGTGGTAAAAAGGGAGAGAAAGGGGTATGAGTAGATGGGACACATGAGAGTCCCATCAATTATGAACAAGGTAAATAAAGTAATAAAAAAAGTAAATAAAAAATCAATCTATATAATAAATGAAGCAAAAACAAAAAAAAACAAGGGCAAGAGAGGAGTCAATAGTTCATTACATTTGAAGTTGTAATTTCTGTTGCTCTCTAGCCCATTTAGCGGTGTCTCTGGTTTCTTGGGAGAATCTGTAATTAGATCTGGTCTTTTTGAGAAATTCGGTGACCCAAGGTTGAGAGTAAACTTGTTTCATACTACCAACATTAAAGATTTGAGCTAAATCACCGATCATACCGACAGCTGATCTCACAACAGTATCACTAGCAGCCATCACTGGGTTGGAATACACGGACATCAAGAAATCAATAATCTGCGGTTGATATTGTTGCAATGGATTTGGAGTATCATGTAAACCAGAGATGACACCCACGTACACATCCAGAACAGCTTCTTTCACACTAAGGATATAATCCTCGGTTTCGATACTAGAATCTTCTGGCTCAATAACTTGAGCTTGACCACATATGTTCATCACAATGTCTAAGTACTGAACAAATTCTTGACCAATAGAAGAAGCAATGTCACCGAAACATGATAGAGTTAATGGTCTCAATTCACGTCTTATTTGAGAGTTGGATAAGTTATTACCCAAGATAGCCATGAACCCTTGACAGTATGGAATAAAGTCATCACCCAATGAATGGGAAATATCAACAACCAAGCCAATGGCAGATTCACAAACAGGGGAATCGGTGTTCTCTAACGCCTTCGTCAAGAAAGGTAAGAAGGAGGTCATGTACTTACCGAAGAATCTACCGATAGCAGTAGCCACAGAAGACACGGCAATGAAAATGTCTTCTTCAATGATAGAGTTTGAGTCCTGAATTTGTAACAATCTCAAGAACTTATCCATCAATTGATCTGCGACAGGCTCTAAATCAGCACCAATTCTTCTAATCACATTAGTCAACAAGGATAAGATATTAGCCTGTAGTTCTTGTAGCAATGCCTTCTCTTCACCTGAGACAGAGGTGGTTTCCATTTTTTGTTGCATCTCGATGGTTTGATCCAATCTGTTTAAACTCTCAGTGGCAATGTGATTGACGATATCAATATCGGCAGAAGAACTGTACAAGACCAATGAGGATAGCGCCTCATAAGCAGATGTTCTGGCAGAATGTTCGTTGTCACCTCTGGCACTAATTTGAAGAAGACCTGGAACCAAGTCCTTGTAGTACACAGACATAACAGAAGCTGGAGCATTTTGAGACTTGTCACATAATTGTTCCACTAGATTAATCAAAGTCCAACAACAGTTGGTTGACACTTTTGCGTGGTCATGGAACCCTTGCACTAAGGCTTGTAAAATCCGTGGTAACACGTTTTGAACATCGATAGCATCCACTGATAGATCAGCGATTCTACCCAAACACCAAGACACGGTTTCCTTCACTTGCAAATTTTCATCAGACATCAATTGTAAAATAGGAGGCAAGGCCTGTTCAATCAAAGTCTTCAATTGAGTTCTCTCAGGTCCATCGAGAATGGACCCGAAGGCCATCACAGCGGCCTCCTTATTTCTCCAGTCCTTGGAGTTCAAGTTGGCTTCTACAAATTTCAATGTTGGTTCCACCACATATGAACCAGTGTTTTGAGCAAACAATTGTAAGCAGGCACCGGCCGCCATAGCAACAGACCAATCATCATCCTCTGGATCTTCATTTTGTCTAGTCAACAAAGTTAACAAAGTTGGCAACACATCTTGAAGGGCAACCAGAGCAAAGTTATATGAGGACAGTTCATCCTCAGTTTCTTCCAATTCTTCTCTTTGCATTTGGATATCCAGTTCTTCTTCACAGACTGTACTCCAAAATTCAACGGCCATGCAAGCAACTTGATCGTTCTCGCTTCTCATACCAGACACCGTCAGCCCGTATAGAGCCTTCTCCATATAGACACCCATATAAGGGTAATACAGACTCATTATTCTAGCCAAGGCACCAAAAGATAAAGCTTGGAGTTCTGGGTCAGTTGCTGTTGTTGCCTCACAAACCACTTGCATAATGTAGTTTCTTTCACCTTCTCTTTCAAAGTTTCCGGCGATAAACTCCAAGGAGTTCACTAAAGCGTTGATAGCGGTCTTTCTAACCACAGTGGATGGTTCTGATGACTGGGCACCTTGAACTATGGCAATCAATATTCCGTTAGATTGTGCAGCTATTTGAGGGTTTTGGGGGTCGGCCGTTTCACAGATGTAACCTATACTCAATAAAGATGCTCTTTTCACGTGAACTGGTTTATCAGATTTAGTGTTTTCGACAATGATATGCATGAGTTGGGACCATTCACCTCTAGGCAATTCGATATCTGCAATGGCCGCCACTAATTGAGCTGCCTGGTTGGCGACTCTATCATTTTGAGTGACAAGTGCAGTCAAGGCGATATTTTTGATTTCCTCTCTTGCTTGAGGATCAATTTGCATCCATTTTTCTGCTAATATTTGTTTCTTGTTGTTGTCCTTGGAGGTCAACTGATTCTTGAGACCTAAACCGGCTAACATCCTAACTTCGGTTTTCTTAGAATCATCGCCTAACACTTGAATCATTAGGCCTAAGTAGGTGACCCAATTTTCTTCAGCAAGCTTACTCAATTCCAATTCAGCAGCTTGTCTTTCAGCTGGATTGACACTAAGAATAGCATTTTCCAAAAGGCTACTGATATCAGGGGTCGACATATTCAGTTTATCTTAAATGACGTGTAATGGCAATGAACTTTATTACTTGATATGGTAACCACAATTAAGGTGAAGAAACTGTTGAATAAAAAGGAATAGATTGCTCTCTGATTCTATTGGTATTCTTGTTAAATAATAACCAGAATGGAGTCTTTACCTTGTCAATGATAAGTATAAACTTATTGGTCTATTCCAAACTTCATGATTTGATTTGTTTTGGGCAAAGGAAAAAAAAATTTGCACACAGAGATTACGTAAGCCGGGTTTACGGCCCTGGGAGCAACTTACGGGTGTAATCACTAAGAAGGGGGGCCGATTGGTTATATTAATTGGTAAGCTAACAGAGATAAATGATAGTAGAATGATATGAGGACTGTGTTATTTGAGTTAATGGTGGGTATTTGTTGTCTGAAAATTTGAATAGTGGTTTCTGATTTATTTGTATTAATATATGAAATTATTTCAAGCTTTTCTAGAAAACTCCTATTTTAGATTAATTTAAAAATGTGTTTACAAAAAGAATTTGATTATTGATAAAAGATCTAATATATTTAGATTGATAACCGATCAATTTCGATGGAATTAACTCAATTTTTTCCCTATAAAATAAAAACCTAATAATGTAAACCATAAGCGGAAAGAAAAAAAAGTCAAAAAGAACCACTATTATCATTTAAATTATTATAAAACTAGAAAACAAATATATAAAATAAGTATATGTGCAGATTAAATTACAAGCCATCATTGGTAGCCTTGTTAGCTTCTAAATCAATGTTAGTAGCTTCTCTTTCTTGTTGATCCACGGGAGAATCTTCCACTGGAGTTGTGCTCTTGATTCTATCGGTATCTACAGTGAACAAGGAAGCAATGAATGCAACTGCAGCAGCTGCAAGACCAACATACATACCATTTCTGATATTAGTTTGTAGGGCAAGTTTTTCAGCATGAGTAGTGGCAGGACCAACATTTCCTGCAACAGATGTGAAAATAGCATCACCTAGAGCGACACCGACTTGGCCAAGAGTGAAATAAACACCCGAAACGGCACCCTGTAAATGCATTGGAGTTTGTGCCATAATAGAGTTCAAAAAGACACAAAAGAACCAGTTAATAGAAAACCCAGAGAAAAATAAACTAAACATCTCATATTTGAAGTAACTATGGGACTTAGTGAAGTCGAATCTCATGAACCAAATAGTGCAACCTAGGTCTACAGCACTCACAGAAACAATAAACCAGAAGGTACCAGTTTTCTTCACAAACTTGTCATCATAAATAATAGCACCTGAAATAACTCCTAGAGCAAGTGAGAAGATTTTGACAGCAGCAAGAATTGTGGAATCTTCTTCAACATATTGGTGATATAAGAAGAACCCATTCAAACTGACAGTGAATACAATGTAAGCCGCCACCACTAAAATCAAAAACACAGTGAAGTTTTTAATCTTCAACATCTCAGGAGGAAATAAGTAATCCATTCTTAATCTGTAATCCACTTTCTCTTCTTCTACTTTTCCCAGTTGGACTTCCTTGTTTTCGGTAGCAGTTGAGTCATTAGACGAAGAATCAGCAATGACCTCTGTGACAGTTTCCTCCTTAGTTGGTGTTGTTTCAGTAACAGGCATTTTGTGGGAATTCTTGATTCTGTAATTTCTCACATAGATACCTTCACCTAACAAGACAACTAGTAGCATAACAAACCCAACAGGCAATGGGACGTAAGCCTTAGGGGACTTCCAATTTTGACCACCCTCGGTCAATCCTAAAATAATCAATAAAAATCCACCAACCATAAAGACAACACCAGCATAATTAATGTTAACCACGGAAACATGAACTGGTGGCTTTTGTGCTGGAACGATAAAGAAGAATAAGAGCACAGTACACAGTAGTGAAAGTCCAAACACAAAGTAGAAAAATGCCTTGTAACCAATATTAGTTAGAGAGAAGGCACCCCCCAAAATTGTCCCGACTCCAAAAGCTGCAGTCACAGCTAGGGTCACAAGCTTATTAGCTTTTCTTAAAACTTTCATATCATAACCAAAGTAATTATAGTTTAACACAATAGCGGATGGGAGTAAAGTAGCTGCAAAGATTCCTTGTAATGCTCTAAACACGATCAAAGCCACTATTGAATTATCAATAACAGCACAGATAAGACTACAAAGAGTCACAAAAGTGGTACCAAAAAGGAAAATATTATCAGCACCAACAATGTCTGAAAGTTTACCGAAAAGCAGGATGAATGAACCCAAAGTCAATGCATAAGCAGAAATAACCCAAGTTGCTTGTGAAGAGGTACAATTGAAATGCTCCTGAACACTTGTAGTGGATGTCAAACCACCAGAGACATTAATATTATCCAAACTAAGTGACACCATAAGGATGAAAAAAGCAAACTTTTTGTTTCTCTTCTCTAATGGGACAAGATTTCTTAATTTTGAATAGTAATTAATCATTGTTGTTAATGTAAAAATAATTATAATCTATAATTTTCTTGGATCTTAATGGAAACATACCGAATGATTGAGTTAGAGAATAAGAGGATCATATTGCCATCTTATATAGACTTTTTTTATTCTATAATAAGGTCTCCAAAGTCAACATAATGATGAATCAATTCATGGTTGCAGGACAGCAAAAAGACTACAGGCCGTGAGCCGCACAAGATGATGATTACAAATTAAAGTCGGAGCACATATTATTTGATTACATTATGGCAATAAGTCCAAGGGAATGCCTGTTAATTCCAGAAGAATCGAAGAGTACCATGCATAATGGTGGTAGTTATGCGGTTTTATGCCACATGGGAGTTTAACCAAGTAGTTCCTTCCTTAATTCTAAATTGCTGATTATTTACGCAGTCAGTTTTGAGAAACGGGAGAACTCGTATCCTTATTATTAATCGATCAGCCACCGTACTTATAACTATTATTAATTGACCTAAGCTACCAATGGCCCTTCGGCATTTTCAAGTTAAAACTTGATCTATTCTATATGGTAACCAGTATTGTTAATGAAAGGCCTAACAAAATGCTTGATCGGTCCAGGGCATCGCTTGTAAAAATAGAAGCGAAGCACGACCTAGGAATTATGTCGGAGATAATTACTTGTTTCCTTTTGTTTTCCGGAGAAAAGCTACTCAATATTTACCGAATATATATATATATAGACCCCATCAGATTTATAAAAAATACACAACCATGAAATGTAGGCAAACATAAATTGTAAATCAATCACTTTGACTTTTAAATGTTCTAATTAAAAAAGAAATTCAACTTGCAAACACTACAGCCAAAACAATGTCCATTAAATAAACTCTTTTAATTATAGTAATGGTAAATCTATACACCGTGATCTAACATATATACAAGTATATACTAGTGAAAATTAAAATCTATTAATATTAGAATCACTAATCAAACATTTCGGTATTCAGCCGCAATTAATAAACAATTCCGTTTTTTTTTTCTATAAATCTTCAATATTTAGCGTAGCAAAGTTTTTAAATTTGGTTAACCATTTAAAATTCTCCTCGTTGTTGTCCATATTGACAGTTGGGATTATCTCTCTAAATTCTAGTAAATTCACAAAGTAGAACAATTCTCTGAATGATGAATGTTCACTATACGGCAAATTCAAAATCTTCGCCAGAACAAATCCCTTACCGTGGTCCTTCTGTGTAACACGTTCAAACTGATACTTCAAAGAATCTCGAACAAGCGGTACATCATTAAGTACCACCAAATCATCTAAATCTTCGATGGGCTTACTATACTTGAAAGACCATCCAGTGGGGCAGATCCCCACTATTGCCTTGAAACTCATAGAATATTTCTTCAAGTAATCCACCAAATATTCCTTGTTCATTTTCCGCAATGACACTAAATGGATCTTACATTTATGTGGATTCTTCGTGTCTATCAATGAATCCAGCACTTCCCATTGAAACATCTTTAACGTGGCGGCCTTGGGTTCATCACAGTAAATCTTAGTATTTAATGCCTCTGCTAGTTTAATAGCTATCCGTTCTTTCCCAATCAAATATGTCCCAATAACAATTAAGAATTCATTAACATTGCTACCTCCCATCATATAATCAATAACCCTAGTTTGGGTGGTCTTAAAAAAAGTACTCTTGTCCAGCAAGTAATCGCATGTTTCCCTGATAACCACGTCTTGCCTAGGGAAATTAAACTGTGGGTTTAAATATGTAGTATCCAAATATATTTTATCAAATGGCTGATATGGCAATAATTGTTTCACCATCGTGGGGCAAACCCTGAAATCACCACAATGTAAGTAAGTGCGTCCAGAAAGTTTACAAGTGATAACAAATACAGCACTACCGGGACAATGATTCCCATCAAAGCATCGAATAGTTAAATGAGTCTCTGGAATCTCATATTCCTTGTCGTATTCCACAATTATTAGTCTATCGGGGTTGATCTTCATTTTGAAAATGAGTAAATTAGCGGTAATCTTAGTCACAATAATTTTTTCACCGTTACACCAACTTTTAGTTAACCCCCCATAATGGTCCGAATGGAAATGAGTCAATATGTAATACTTGATATCTGGATGTGGGGCATAGCAAAAGGCATCCACTGCTATGGTGTCTTTCTCAAACGTGAGGATCTTCAATCTGGGGATCTCTGGTTTGGGTTTCCTAGGCTTTTTAGGTTCTTCAGGGATAATATCCATGGATTCTTTCTTCATTGATTTGTAAACTATTGGGGTACTCGTTGTGTGTGGGTCTGATAGGCAGTCATTCACATGGAATGACCGTTCTTCTAAGGTGAGGTGATCTAATGATAGAGCACATACGGGACATGTCACAGTGGGACTAACCTCTTCTTCATCTTTCACAAATAATGTGGCAGTAGTAGTAGTAGTAGTAGTAGCGGCAATGACCTCCTGTTCATTATCAGAATCACTTAGAACGTAGCAAACCTCTCTACTCGATCTCTTGATCTGATCTTTGGATACACAAAAATTCAGTATTGATGCTTGAGTTTGTGGTTTCTTCGGTCCAGGAGTGTGATCCTTGACCAACGGTCGCTTTCTTTGCGGAGCCCTTGTGGATGGTTTCTTATTTGACATAGTGGATAGTTCATTTAGAGGGTGCATGATATAAGAAACCTTCACATACCAGTCGTCTCTTAAATATCAAAAAATAATGTGCGATTTGATTGTCTATTAAAATTTTCGTGTCTCCAATGTTGATCTTACGGCTTACGATTGTTACTATTTGGAATATTACGCAAACCAAATGGGACTTTTATCTATAATACGAAAGCAGAAACTCAAAGACAAGGAGATCAGAGTTCTCATGCTTGGTCTTGATAATTCTGGTAAGACAACAATTATTAAGAAATCATTAAATAAAGATATTAATGAGATTTCACCGACTATGGGGTTCAATATTGAAGTTGTACCACATTCTGAATTCAATTTAAATATATGGGATATAGGTGGTCAAACTAGTCTTCGAGCATTCTGGTATAATTACTTTGAGAGAACTGATTTCCTTGTATGGGTGATTGATGCGTCATCATTATTTAGGTTAGCCGAATCATTCACGGAGTTTGCCAAGGTGTTAAAGGAAGATCGATTAAATGGGTGTGGGTTATTAATATTGATTAATAAGATTGATGTATTTGATCACGATAGTGGAGAAAGCAGGAATACATTAGTGGAGAATGTGAAGAAAGTATTAAATTTAGAATCGTTGACCAATCATAATTATAAAGTGTTATGTTGTAGTGCCTACACGGGTGAGAATTTACAAGAAGGATTAAATTGGATCGTAGATGAATACGATAAAAAGTATTATATATTATGAAAACTTTATAGAAAATGAATGAAAGAAAAAAAACAGAAAAAAATGTATAAAAATGAAAAGAAAAACAAATGCAACAAGTAAAATATTAGGGAAGAGAGAGCAAAAAGAGAGCTAAACATTCAGTAATTAATGTAAATGTGTTGGGTTTTCACAGTTTTAGGATTTTGGGTTGATCTATCTTATCAAAATACCAAGAACAACTGAACCATTTATTAGTGAAATCTTCATCTGGGTTACAAGAACATCTATTCTTTAATCTCACAGATTTATCAGATGGGCATTGCATATATGGTTCATGCTTATAACCTATATCAGTGAATCTTTTAATTTGACCTTTTTGTAAAAGCACTGATAAAATAAGAGATCTCACGGGGGCATCACCCCACCGTTCATAATAAAATCCATTTGTGGAATCCAAATAATCAAACATGGAGTTATATTCTTGAGACCGTAAGAAGTTTAAGTTACCTAATTCAAAATTAGTCCAGAAATGACACATGTTATAATCATCTTTAGATTCATCATATATGAATTCTGAATAATTAGTGGTATTAAATAAGTAATTCGATTTACCCTCAGTGATTAAATGTGATTTGAATAGAGTGAAAAGAGATGGGATAGTCTTTGGGTACTCTATTGTACTTAAGGTGAATCCATATTGATATCCACCATCAGCTAATTCTTGGAAAACGTCATGATTGACATCACAATATAATTTGACACCTGGTTCGACTCTCCAGTAATAATCATAGTTTAATAACAATTCATGTTTATAGAAAAATCCGGATTCATAACGACACATATGACGGTATGATACGGAGTCAGCATATGGAACGACACCCTCTGGATCTTGAGCTAAGTATGCCATACGAGCGTACATCAACTCTTGATCAACACTATCAGGTACAGACCAGTGGTTCTCGGGGATTTGTCCAAATTTGGCTACACCAGAGACGGTGTTATTCACTTGTGAAATGAATGTATCAGTGAATGGTACATCATTTAGAAACACCCAGTCGTAATGGTAGACTCTATTGAATCTGTCTTCGTAGTTTTGAATTGTCTCTAGGAGTGGATACAAGTCTGAATTTCTACATAGCACATAGAAGGTTGCGTTGGCGCGAGACATTGAGATTGGTGAATTGGGAGAATTATCTGTATTAGAGGCATCCCAAGATTCATCAGTTAGTGATGATAACATTGGAGATGATCGCACAGTGGGTAATTCTGCTGAATGTGAGTCCATATTTTGAGTAATCTGTGGATCAGCAGCGAACAAATTGGAACGTAGTGATGGCACCGCATTTACTGGATCTATTATAGTTGAGAGGAATTCTCTAGAGAGTAGTTGTTGTGGTAGCACCAATAGGGCAAATATGATGGGTAGAGATAGTAAAATGAGAGACCTCAAAGGTCTTGAAGATATAGATCTAGTCGAAAGTGTGGTGGTTATCGTTGTTGGTTGATTTTCAGTCATAAGGGGAATGAAGAATTTTTTTTTTCAGATAAGGTAAGGAAAGGAAGGTGGGAGAAACAAGCAAGAGAGGATGGGAATCCCGCAGATAGATGTACCCCTACGACAGGTCAGTGATAGGGAATGACTTGTATTAAGATTACTGAGAAGAAGAAGAAGAATAGTGCAAAAAAAAATTAAGCAAGTATAAATAATAAGGCAGCTCAAGGAGGGGGCATAAAAATAGGTCGGTCTAAGCATGAAATTTCACGAACTCATTATAGTTAAACGTCATCATATAAAACGGATGGCTATAAGCCATACCTTGGCAAGATATATATATGTATGCACTAATCGATTAAAACTATTAATTAATTCTAATCCCTTAGATATTATAACTCCGATCTACACTTCTATATCTTTTAATTTAACCAAACGCATGATTCATTATGAACGGATCAAATACACAAATTTTGATGAGACATAACAACTGAGTGCATCAGATATGTAGTGGATATATAATAGAAGGTTATTATATATTATATATTACGTAATCTTTCATTTTTGAGTCGATTTACGTCGATTTTAATATTTATCGACTCATCATGAATTAAAAAAAATTTGGGGTAATTTGATCTTTGATATCAACTACCTATTAATCATTTTATATAACAAATAACAGTTTATACAACGATGGATCCACTAAAAGGGTTAGTACCATTTTGGAAACAAGTTTATTATAAATTTAAATCATTCAGGGGAGTTCCATTTAGACGGAAATTCTTTGTAGGTTATGATCTAAAGGGAAACACTTATTGGGAATTCTATATTGATAAAAATACTCAAACTAGACCAAGAAGAATATATGAACCATATAAAAATCAAGAATTCATTCATGATTATTTTAATAAAGTACCAATTCAATGGTTACAATGGCTTCGATTTACTAGATTAGATTCTCCAAGTTTGAAAGAACTCATAGATGATCAACAAAGACTCCAAGATTTACAAACTCTTGTACAATATAATGATTATAAACAATTACAAAGTGAACATAAGGCAGGTATAGCCATGGAAACAGCATTAAACACAGAATTACAAAAATTACATGACGCAAAGCAATTAGAAGATCATAAATATACTGATCAAGTGCGTAGGGCTCAACAACAATTGGATCCAACTAAGTCCACCACTCCTCCTCCTTCTACTCCTACCACTGATCCTTGGGCAAAGGCACAACAAGAAGACACCCCAGTTGGTGAAACCAAAATCAAAATTAAATCTAGAAGATAAAATTAATTCCCCCTTGTACATACATATATATATATATCTATACATAATTCATCCATCTATATTTTCCTTATTCGTAGTTAACTTCTTAATAAGCAAATCACTGTACCGCTCTAACACACTAGCATCATAACCGGGTAAAAGTTTACTAGTCAATTGAATCTCATGTTGAAGCTCATTGATACCACGTTGTCCTCGTAATTGATCTCCATTGAGTGTCATCAATTTACGTTGCAATTTTTTCAAATCACCAATGACGCCAGTAATCATGGCATCTACATCATTAGATGAAGAAACCTTCTTAGGTGAAACAACTCTACCTGCAGCGGCATCACTAAGTTTTAAATTAGACAATCTAGCACGAACCCCCTGTGTCGGGGAATCACCATTGGACTTTTGTAAATTAGTCAAATTGGTCTTAGTAGATGATAGAGAACCATTAATAGAGATAGGTCTACTAGGAGAAGAATTAACACTGGAGGAACGTCTGATAGACCCAGACCTTGACGATGATAATCTAGCTGTAGGTGATACATTAGGTGATGATGCACCTCCCAATCTTGTGGTAGCCGGTGGAGTAGCCTTGGTCGGTGATAACAAGGGAGCTTGTAAGATCTTTCTAACCACTTTCGGTGCTCCCACTGTGGAAGCTGTCGTCATCATCACTGGGCCCAACTGATGTCTACGTTCACCAGGGTTCCGCACAGTCCATCGGAACATACATCCATCATGACTAGCTGAGAGTAACCCACCATCGTCTAACATTATCAAAGCAATAATAGATTCAGAGTGTGCCCAATTCGAACAAATCAACTTACCATCCTTATAATCAAATAATCTGATACATTTATCAGAGCAGGCAGTATACATTAAATCACCAACGACTCTCAATTGATCAACTTGTAGTGATTCAAAATTATTATTCAATAACTTTAAATGTCTCACTTGTTCAAATGTGGTCAAATCATACACCAACACATTCTTATCATTAGTGGACACCACAAGTTCCTTACCAGCTTTGCACACATCGAATGTCAAAGTGGAACTCTTATTAGAAATGATCTTCTCTTGGGAAATTAATGGAGGCTCAATCCCCTGTTCTTCAAACCTATGAATAGAAATTGTACGATCTGCAGATGATGCAATCAATAATCCACCCGTGAAGGCAAGCTTCAACACGTTTGCCTTGTGCACTGATAATGTTTGGAATAATTCCCACTCACAGTCAACCAGATGAAACACTTGAATGGTTCTATCTCTAGAACAAGAAGCTGTAAATTGGTGTTCACCGACTTTAAAACACACAATCTCATTCACACTGGATTCATGTGCTCTCACCGGGTTCTGATCAAAATATACATTCCCAGAACGGTCACCTGAACATATATAACCATCATCACAGATATCCAAACATGTCAAGGCATTATCTATATTACTACTCAGTAGCAACGGAACATCAGATATGAATTTGATATTACCACCCTTTTCGAATTCTTTGATATTCCCTGTCTTGGACCACAACATGAGTTTCCCCGTGGAACATCGTCTCACTCCATTCAAATCCGATATCGATGACTCAATTAAAGTAAATGGAGGTTTAGCCAAGGAAATATCTACCACCTGGATTTGACCATCCTGTAAAAATGCCGTATGCGTATGCGAATCCCATGGTGCCATTGCTAGGACACCAGTGCGTTTAACAGTCTTAGTAGGTGAGCTGGGTGTAGATGAGATTATAGATGGCATTTCCTTGTTAGTTGAATCACAAATTTCAGCTATTGATACAGATTCCACTTTATCTTTGGTACCAAACAATACTAATTGTGTGTCAGTCAAAATTTGATTGGTACCAGATGGTAATTTATGGATCCATTTAAGTTCCACGGAGGCAGTCGAGTTTTGCGAAATAGTAAACGTACCCAAATCACCTTGATCTGTCAATACAACCATTTCACCAAATGGTAACAAGCCTATATCGATGAAGTTTGAGTTTTGAAAATTTCGCAATAACACATTTCTACCTTTAAGAATTGTACTGGTAGATCCATAACCAAGGTGATCCTCTCTCCACATCTTGATATGGCGTAACCCCACTGTGATCATCAGGTTATTACCATACCAAATCAATTTATTCACAACAGATGAGCATTTGTTGCTTCCTGCAAAGGTGAACCCCCGTTTAGCATTGAATTTCCACAGAAGAAGAAACCCGTCATTGATTAAACCCAATGAACAGAGCTTGTTTGAATCTGGTGAGAATTTTAATGAATTCACACCAAACTGGTGTTCCTGGATGATGTATAATGGAGTACATGAGGAGTCCCTAGCTAATGAGTACACGAGGATTCGTGGTTGGTAACCGACTTCGCCGACGGCCAGTAACCGTCTATTGGAAGAGATGGCAATGCAGTTGATTGATCTAACTCTATTGGTTAGCGAAAGACTGGCATTACCAGTGGATAGAGGTGACGCGAGAGATAGCTCATCCTGTCTAAACCGGGTGGCCCTAGTGGGGGATGCACTAGCCGAGCTTGGCTCTGAGATGGATTCATCATCCTGTTGTAAGGTGCCCTGTCTAGTGACAATTTCTGGTTCCACATTCGAAGGGAAACCGTATTCATCCGTATGAGTTGGAGTACCCACCGCATTAGTAGAGTTTAACATGTTATTAGCACAGAAGAACTTTTGCCATTCGATAGAGTTGTCCTTCGTGTTCACCTTGCAAACAACGACACCGGCCGACGCTGTGTACGCTATGAGATCACCCATTGTTACGAACTGTGAGCCATTCTCGGCGGAAGTACCGTATATATTATCTATTGAGAGTTGCAGAGACATTATTTATGAATTATGAATGTATTCAGTCCAAGAAAGAGGTACACTGAATATATATCATAACATTTTCTAAAATGTAAACAAATATTGAAGATGCCCGAGCCGCACAGAGATATCCGAATAAAATTTGGCGATTTATTTGGAGAACAAGAATTTACGTGAATTATAAGATGAAGCATCAATGAATGTCAGGTACCACCAATGGAATTAGATAAGAACTTGAAACATTTGCTAGCTGATTTTGTTGAGGAGGAGTACCGCGTGCAGAATAAGCGTGGTACCAATATAGCCTTGACATATAAGAGAGCTGTGAGAAGTATCCAGGAATACCCCGGAGAAATCCATCACCCTAAACAATTGATCTACTTGAAATACATTGGTGAATCAGTTTGCACCATGGCTGCAGGAAAATTGGCCAAATTCTGCAAGGAAAATGGGTTCTCCATGCCAGCTGATGAACTGAATGTGCCCCTAATAGGATCTGAAGTCTCCACGAGTGAATCGAGTAAAAGGAAATCTACAAAGCGGACCTCAACAGAGGACCCAGAGGCAGGTCATAAACGGAAACGTGCTGCTCCAGATAAACGCAGCAACACTGACCCATCCAATAAGGCCAGTAGTACGAAACAATACGTGCCATCTAAGAACTCCGGTGGTTATGCAATCATGTTGGTGCTTTTAAAATATGATCCCGACGGGAACGGCCTGTCTCGTGAGGACATCAGCAGGCATAGTGTCAAGTACTGCTCCTCAAGTTTTACAGCAAATTCTTCAACGGGACAACATTACTCTGCATGGTCGTCTGTAAAGAAACTCTTGAGTGAGGACTACGTACGTGCAGAGGGTAGACCAGCATATTATTCATTGACCTCATTGGGAAAGGAGGTTGCTACTAAGATTAAGAAGATTCATGATGAGTTTACAAGACTTGAGAAGGCTGCTCTGGGGAGTAGTTCTCCGGTGCACGATGCCAATGAACCAGCTAGAATTCCGATGATGAGTTCGTCACCGGTGACGACTAGTACTTTACCCCTTCAAAACTTCAATGGAGCCAATTACACGATATGGGAACCTGGAAGTTACTCAGTGATGCCGGTCATCGATAATAGAGAGATGAAATCGAAACAAGAAAGAGACTACTTCAATAAACAATTGACCTCATTAGGAGTAGATTCTGTAACCAGGGAACTCCCCGTGGGAGATGGTGTGTGGATTGCTCGTCATAACAGTACGGGGAAGGAAGCAGTGTTGGATTTCATCTTCGAACGGAAACGGTTAGATGACTTTGCCAGTTCAATCAAGGATGGCCGGTACCGGGAACAAAAATTGAGATTGACAAGAAGTGGGTTGAAACGAATTTTCTATGTGGTGGAAGAACAAACTGCAAGTGATATTAGTAGATTCGGTGAAGCCATTCAAACGTGTGTCTGTATGAACATCAGTTATTCAGATATACACATCAAACGTACAAAGGATACCGATGACACCATACAATTGATAGTGAAGATGACTAAGGCTGTCAAGAAGTTTTACAAGGAACAAAGGTTACTCGTTTTAGAGCCCAGAAACTTTGAATCTCAACAACAGTTCTCCCACATTCTTGATCAATTCAGAAATCAGTTCCCAGAGCATCAAAGTGTGTACAATTATACAGTATTCAAGGAGATCCTATCCAAGAGTAGAATGGCCTCTGTTAAGGAATTGTTCTTACAGATGTTACTGACTGTGAGGGGGGTATCTTTAGATAAGGCATACGCGATCCAGCAGCACTTCAAGACACCAAAGCAATTGATCACAGCTTACGAGAAATGTACTGCCCAGAAATCTGCCACAATGTTATCAGATCTATTCAAAAGTGAGACTGGCCCCCGCAAGATAGGCCCCGCCCTGAGTAAGAAGATCGCAGAAGTATGGGGGGCGTGTGGCACGTAGTCCAAGACAAAGGGTCTTTTGGCTTAATAATATAATATAGCTTTGAATTTTTTTATTTTTTCGTCTTCATTTTTTTTCGTACTATAAAAAGTTTAAAATTTAAATCCCATGAATTTCAGACTACATAGATTAATCAATAAAGTTTAGATTACTAGTCATAACAATAGCATTCTTTATAAAAGGTTCTTATAATATATATCAATTCCATTCATTTGCTTTTTTTTTGCTTTCATATCTATACACACCCTCTCACTGCTAAAATAACTAAATAAATAAACTACAGCCCATGTTATACACTTCCCTCATGGCTAGACTTAAAGTTAAACTAAGGCATAAATCACATTTGTTGATCCCCACGCTGGCCATACTTATAGTCATCTACTACTTCTCCACTGTCGCAAGAACATCCAACAATCAAGCTGAAAAGGGACTCCTCAATACACATTCGTCTTCTCATATCACAATAGATGACACACCCAAGGCTGGCACTGCTCCGGTGGATAAGAAACCCTCTGCGGGGGATGTCCTAAAACAAAATGAGAAATCCAGGGTCAAAGGTCTGAAGGCTACTAAACCTGGCGTTGGTACATCATTCATGGGGCTCATAGGAGGGAAACAGGGCGACGTCGAAGATGACGATGATAGTGACGCGGCATCCTCAAGTAAGAAGAAAGTCGGTGCCGATGTAGACATCTATGAAAAGTTCAAGAATGGAGAGGTTGATGAAGATGATGTGACACATGAGGGCGAAGAACAATCTGAAGGTCCATACAATAAAGTATTACATGAAAAGGAAGGTACTACCCATAGTCACCCTGAACTGGAAGAACAGACACCAGAACAACAGAAACAAGAACAACACGAGCTAGAGCAACAGGAACAAGAACAACACGAGCCAGAACAACAGAAACAGGAACACCACAAACCAGAAGAACCTGAATCGAAAGAAACTGTGGCCGATTTCGATGAACTCTCAGAGCAGGAACTGAAAGATCAAATAGCTAAATTAGAACAAGAAATGGGTGAGACGCAAACAGAGGAAGACGAATCGTTATCATTAGAAGACAGACTCCGACTCAGGGCATCTGCAAATAGCGAAGATGAAGATCCAAATAGGGAACTGACACCAGAAGAGACTCGTATACGACAACTCCATCAAGTTTTCTACAACGTATTTGAAGTTTTATCCATTGGGAAACCGACCCCGGATCGGTTGGATAACTATCTCTCAGAAGAGAAGATTTTCCATCCCGGTTGGGATGCCATTGACGAACCTGTTTTATCTAGAGAATACCTCTCGAAGTTTTTACAAGTGTCGGAAGATGACGTTGCCGCTATGAAGGCTTCACATTCATTTGTGGTGAACCACTTACCGGATTCCCCACCTAAGGGATTATTCCAGGGAGATGGTGTGGTGTATGTTGGTGGTGGTAAATTCAATTGGTTAACATTATTATCTATTAAGACGTTGCGACTGCTTGGATCTGATTTACCAGTCGAGGTTTTGATTCCAAAGGCTTCAGAATATGAGAAAAACATCTGTGAACGGACTTTTCCGTCATTGAATGCTAAATGTCTCATGTTGGAGGATTTAATCGATAAAAGGGTGGCCCGAGAACATACTTTCCAAGGTTATCAGTATAAGGTGCTCGCAATGTTATTATCATCTTTCGAGAATGTGCTTTTGTTGGATGCCGATAACCTACCATTGAAGCGACCAGATGCTATGTTTAAGAGTGAACCATTCAAGAGTGACAAGTTGGTTATATGGCCCGATTTTTGGAAACGTACCACGTCACCTGCATTCTATGACATTGCCGGAGTCACTATTGATGAAAACAAGAGGGTGTCATTTGGGTGGAAGGAATATGGTGAGAAATGGAACGATAATATCCCACCTGATAGTAAGGAAATTCCATTACATCATTTGAAAGGAGCCATTCCTGATCCTTCCAGTGAATCTGGGCAGTTATTAATTTCGAAGAAGACCCACTTCAAGACATTGGCCTTGTCCTTATATTACAATCTATATGGACCAGATTACTATTATCCATTGTTCACGCAGGGGTCCGATGGTGAGGGTGATAAGGAGACATTTGTTGCTGCTGCACAAGTGTTAGGTAAACCATACTATCAAGTGAGGAAGTTCACGCGGTCAATGGGGAGATTCGTCGATGATGAATATATTGGGTCTGCCATGGCTCAAAGTGATCCTATAGAAGATTATTCATTGGTTTTGAAGTATAAGGGTACTACAGATGAAGTTAAGGAAAAGCCTACATATCAATTCTTACATGCAAACTTCCCAAAGATGGACCCTATTTTATTGCGGGATAAGGGAGTCACTTATAATAAGGAAACCGGGGAGAGAACCAGATTGTATGGTGATCCAACTGTTAGTGCTAAAGATTTGGGATTTGATTTGGAATTGTTAGTGTGGAAGGCTATGAAATTGTATGTGTGTGATTTGCAATTAAACTTCCGTCATTTCGAAGACCAAGGAATCACTAGGAAGGAGTTGTGTGGTGAAGTGTTACAACAGTTGAAGTTCCTCACTGACACGAGTACCATGAAGGATTTACCATCTCTTATGTAATTTTTATTAATACCTCTATATAAATATATATAATTTAAGTTTGTATAATTTTGCATTACCATTTCCATCCCCTGCATCATGGTACATTGAATTAGTATATACCGTGTCGTAAAAATATAAAAAAAATACAACAGCAGTTGGTGAACTGGGTGGAGTGATGCCATGATAGAATCCGGCAACGCGAGAGCATCAATGTATGGTGTGCATCATATATGCATCCCAATACGAAAATGCGAAATAAGTTTCAATCTAACTAGTATCGCAGTTGGTGTATATTTTGGTCACTAGTTTTAGATCTCCGTTTTGAATAGTAAAATATATAAGTGACTAAATTGGTGAACTTTGTTTAGCATTGTGCAAGAGATTCTGAATATGGTACCCCTGGACAATTCATCAATCAACGTAACGCGTTTCAAAACCAAACATCCGATCTTACTCAATCTGGGGACTGGAAATATCTATCCGAATAATTACTAGGCCATACTTTCTAATAATATACATTGTGTAATAGCTATGTAATTTACCACATGAATTTACAATGTCCATAGAACTTTTTGACCGCTGGAAGTAAATCTTTCAATAAACTTGCCATAAATTATAGTAAAATCTATTCCGTGCCGTTCTTCTGTGATTTAAGTTTTTCGTAGTTTTACAGGTATTTCATCTTATCTTCTCTTGCTATACAATTCTATTATATTCTCCTTCTGTCACTCTTCTTATTCTTGTTCTTCTTAATCCACTTTTCTAATATCAATCGCAACCATGAATATAAGAAATATGGTCATGAATGTGAGAAGTATGACCATGAGAAAGAAGTCATCATTGGCATTCATCTTGGCGTCAGTGATATTATTAGTGCTGTCTGCTTACTGCATTACTGTATACCAAGATTGGAGTTCCCCTGTCACTGAGGGATCCACCCAGAGGCAAGAATTCGCCAACAACAAACATACAATATCGGACTCACGAGTGGAGAAATTGAACTACCTCAGTGATAAGGCTAAAGATGCTGAAACCAAGGCCAATTCTCAAGAAGAAAAACTCAAAGGTTTGGATGATAAATCTAAGAGTACAACAGACAAATTGAAAAGTGTCGCCAACGAGGTGGAATCTAATGAAAAGCAATTACAAGATTTACTATCTAAAGTCGGTACCAACACTAATAATCTAAAAGACGTGATGGCTAAATTACAAACCATCATGGATGAAGTCGAAAAGGCTAACAAATTGGCATCCATGACAGATGCAGAAAAGCAACACATGAAATTACTCCATGAAACTTTCCTCGAAATGTTCACTGTTTTCGACAAGGGAAAGCCTAAGGTTCCTGGATTCCATAACTACAAATCAGATGAACGGGTGCAAATAGCTAGAGTTGATGAACCTAAAGAACCAGTTTTAACTAAGGAATACCTGTCACGGTTCCTAGACATCTCTGCCGCAGACGTGGAGTCTCTGAAGGCCACCCATTCTGAAGTATTATCTAATTTGATGTCAACTCCACCATCTGGATTATACAATGGTAACGGTCTGGTGTACGTCGGTGGGTCTTCATACTCTTGGTATGCACTTCTGTCTATCACAGTTTTGCGTAAATTAGGGTCCAAATTACCGGTCGAGGTGCTTATCCCAAAGAAGGAAGAGTATGAAAAGAATCTATGTGAAGTGGCATTCCCTAAACTGAATGCCAAGTGTATCTTGCTGGAAGATATGCTAGATGAAAAGGTTCTGGAGAACCATTCATTTGCCGGATATCAGTACAAGATCATGGCATTGTTGTTCTCATCATTCGAGAATGTTCTCTTGATGGATGCCGATAATTTCCCATTGAGAGCCCCTGATAATTACTTCGGAGTGGAACCGTTCACTTCCAAATCACTGATCGTGTGGCCCGACTTCTGGAAGCGTACCACATCTCCACTATTCTATGACATTGCTGGTGTGAAAGTTGATGAAACGGATAGAGTGCAACATGGGTTCCTTGAATTCGGCGCTGATTGGCACAAAAATGTTCCTGATGGATCAGATAAGGTTCCATATCATCATTATAAGGGTGCCATTGCTGATCCATCAAGTGAATCCGGTCAAGTGATGGTGTCAAAACAGAAACATTTCAAGTCTATGCTACTAGCATTTTACTATAATATGTACGGTCCAGATTACTTCTACCCATTATTCTCACAGGGTGCCATTGGTGAAGGTGATAAAGAAACATTTATTGCAGCAGCACATGTTTGTGGTGAACCATATTACCAGATCCATAAGACAGTGCAGGTGATGGGTCACCATTACAAGGACGGTTATCATGGAACGGCTATGGCCCAGGCTGATCCGAAGGAGGATTATGATCTCTTCATGAAGTACAAGGAACAAGAGGGTAACGTCCCTGAGAGACCAGGATTCATGTTTTTGCATGCTAACTTCCCGAAGTTAGACCCATGGCAGTTGAAACAGAAGAATGACATTTATGATCCGGAAAATGGTGAGAGAAGACGGTTATATGGTGAGTCTGGTATTAAAGATATGAAGTTTGATCTGGAATTGACAGCATGGACTGGGATGAAAAACTATGTCTGTGACATGGGGTTGAACTTTAAGATCTTTGAACAAAGAGCGGGAGTGAGTTTAGATGACGTGTGTAATGAAATTAAAGATCATCTAAAGTACCTAGAGAAAACTTCTACAAATAAAGATCTGCCAGATTCTTCTTAATACCTTTTTGTTTTATACTAATTTTATTCTTTTGATGTATTCGATATCATGTTTTTTTTTTTAATTCTATGATATAAATTGTAAAATTGTATCACTCACAGCAACATCATCTTCCACGACGTACCAATGTCCAATACCTTCTAAGAAAACCGCTTCAGTATTGGCAACATTGTTAGCAATTAGTTCCACACCATTACTCCAGGCACACGTCTTATCAGACGCCCCCTGGATAATGAGCATCGGAACAGCAATCTTCCTGTATGATGCAATCAGATCGTTGCTGGTATTCTCAACTCCGGCAGAGGCAATTACTTGGCAATTCAACATATAACCTTCCACTGAAGATCCCAGAATCAATTCACGAATGTACCCCCGCTTAGCTGCCGTGCATTTTAACCCCGGTGCCATAAAGGGTACAGTATTAGCCATAGCATCTAGTGAACCTGTGGATTTCAAAGTGATGGCTCTCTGTTTAAACACTTCACTAATTCCCGGTGTTGGGTGGACAGGTCCCATCGTAATCACTTTTGCAAGATTCAATTTGAAATCTGTAACCCCATCTAATAATACAGATGTTGTATTATTGAAGTGGGATGCAATGTAGTTCACAATCATGCCGCCCATCGAATGTCCCACCAGGATGATAGGTTTCGAACTGAGACCGTTGTCGTGTGCAATCTCTAACACGTCCAAAGCCATGGAGTTTAACGTACCGGATTCCCATTGAGACAATGTTGGTGATCTACCAGCACCTTGATTATCAAATATAATACAGGGGTATTGTAAGTCCCTGGTGATTTTATCAGCTATAGGGTAATAGAAATTTTGAGATGATCCAAGCCCATGAACGAAGATCAATGTTGGGGTGTTACCTGTGACACCACCATTCTCCGGGATCAATTTGGAGTAGTGTAACTGCTTGAGGAATGATCTGTTACTAGATAGTTTCATCTTAGTTGCTGAGCAATCATTGTAGTGACTCTGAATATCCACTAACAGTGGATTTCTAAATGATCTTATATATCGGAAATTTGTTAATTAAATAAGTATCGGACTTGTGCACACATAATTTAGCGAAACGGACTTCTATTTAAACTAGCGGGGATCCACTATTGATTGAAGATGGTTAATTATGGAAGACAATAAAGACAACCAATATGAGTCAAGCTACAGTTCTCTCTAAGGCAATCCCATCTAGTGTGTTACCCAAACTGCAGTCCTTCATTAGGGCTTTCTATTTACAATCCGACACACCTCCACCAAAAGGGATCCCCTCGGAGGACCCATACTTGAAATATTTCAGTTCAACGGCCACTCTAGTCATGGGGTCCACTACTGTGGCAGGTCATGATAATATAGGAAATCTAAGACAAGGTATGTGGTTAAAAGTCACCAAGAGACATCATGTGGTCACAAATGTGGCATATTTGGATGACCTCAGTTATATGGTGACAGGTTATGTTGATTACACTTTGATCAATGGAAAGGACTTGACTACAGAATGGTCAGCATTAATGAAGTTCGACGATGATGATACTGCCTTAAAATTCAAGTTTTATCAAGTTTACTTAGATTCTGCCCCAATGGCTAAAGCATTAGAATCATAACATATCTTTTCTTTTAAAAAAAATATACACATTATTATTTTGGAGGATTCCAAATGTAGAGTAGATCAATCCAGTCATCAACTTCTAGAAATCTTACATTATCAACTTCATCAGTAGGGATCATTGTATTTATGTCAAACACTTTAAATCCTAGTTGTTTTAATTTCTGTGAAGCACTGCCGCCCCTCATGATGACTCCTAGAGGACAAGCCTGCATGGCAAGCACATCCGTAGAGGAATCACCGATATACAATACTTTCTCATCACCCTGCAATGGCTTCACCTCACGAAGTTTATCGTACCCAGTTCGAATGTCAACACCACCCACATCACTGATTGTTCCAGTGCAAATGTCATCCACAAATTCGAAATCGTTGGTTAAGATATTTGACGGGGTAACTTCATGGGTAACGATAAAATATTCCCTGATGATTAAACTGACCCAATTGACACTCAGAATAATAAACTCCGGACGATGTTGCAATGCAGTCACATATGAATACCATTCATCAAACCCACGTTTGATTTGTAATGAATTAACTTGTCTGCGAAACTGATCACTGTGGATTCCCTTGAATGTCAATAATCGTTGAGCCTCTAGTAATGAACTTCTCTCCACTGAACTCATGTCCTTTTGGAACTTGATTTCATGATCTACGTTGGATCGATCACTGTATGACTTACTCGGTAGTATATTGTTCATGTAATTGTTGTAACTGTCCATGTAAACCTTGAAGAAATAGTCAAGCTTCTTTGGTGCATTATCTGGTAACGTCTGGAATACCAATGGGATAGTGTCCTTGCTAGTTATGGTTTCATCCCAGTCTGAGATGATCCGTGTGATTCTGGAAAACCTACTATGAAGTCTCTGGTAATTTGTTATCTTAGACATGAGTTAAATATAGCATACTAACTAGGGTTATATAAAACCGGTCCAATTTTTTCCATTACGCAATTTTCAATTTTTTTTTCTGATCTGTTTTGGGTAACAGTGATTTGATAGTGTTTTTTTTTTGTATGTTAGTGGATTTATATATACTTTTAAGAGTATTCTGTTTATTTTGTAGAATACAAGTTTATCACTTATTCATCATTATCAAGCTTCAAAAATGGAAGACCCATTGTTATTTAACTACTTGAAACGGCTAGCCGATGCAGTTAAGCCTTCTCATTTTGATCCAGTTGCTACCAAAGCTAAGGTTATGGATATGGCTCGATTCGGATTCACCAAAACACCACATTATCATCATCCAAGGTCAACCAGAATTGCTACCACCACCACCACCGAGACGGTTCCCGATGGAAATAGTACACGTCCCAACGTGGCTGAACAATTGAGTTTATTAAATAATGGATACCGACACATGGATCTGATATCCAATGGTACGTGGTCTGATGATTTTAGTTATTTATTGAGTGAATTGGATCAGGAATGGGATAAGGAAAACTTAATTGAATGTGAACATGAATTTGAAGAGGATTTAGTCACACGTAGGTATTATTACATTGTTCAAGATCAAAATTGTCGGTATACTTATCCTACTACACCACAACAACCATTACGTTCAGTTCAACAACAACAAGATATTGAATTTGAAGAGGATCCATTGTTATATTACAATGATATTCTAAGATATCTGTTGATTGATGATGCAGCAGACATTCGTAGTGATGTAGCAACGATTGTCTCTTATGATGATGAATCATAGGTAATTTTAAAATTTTTATTTAATTTAATATAATTTTGGTTTTTAAAAGGATAAAAAAAAGAATTTAATTGACGGGATGGGATGGGGAGGGATGAAAGATAATAAAAAAAAAAGAGAATATACGCTTATGTGATTAATTAAAAAGACGTGGTAAATTTAATTTAAGCCTTGTCGGATAAGAAGGCAACACCAGGTAATTCCTTACCTTCCAACAATTCCAAGGAAGCACCACCACCGGTAGACACGTGGGATAACTTGGCAGCACCACCGAACTTCTTAGCGACAGTAGCGGTATCACCACCACCAACGATAACAGTGTTACCAGATTCAGCAGATTTGATACAAGCATCTAACATGGACTTAGTACCAGTGGCGAAAGCTGGGAATTCAAAGACACCTGGTGGACCGTTCCAAACAATAGTCTTAGCCTTAGCGATAGCAGTGGCGAATAATTCGTTGGATAACTTACCACCATCTAAACCTTGTAAGTCATCAGCGATACCGGTTTCCAAAGTGGCGTAACCAACGGTGGCATCAGCATCAAACTTATCAGCGGTGACGAAATCAACTGGGAGAACCAATTCAACGTTGTTCTTCTTAGCCTTAGCAACTAATTTTGGCACAATGGCGGCACCAGCTTCATCGTATAAGGATTTACCGATGGAGACACCCTTGATAACCTTTTGGAAGGTGAAGGCCATACCACCACCGATGATCAAGATATCAACCTTATCTAACAAGTTATCAATTAATTGAATCTTATCACTAACCTTAGCACCACCTAAGATAGCTAAGAATGGTCTAACTGGGTCTTCTAAGGCCTTTGAGAAGTAAGTCAATTCCTTAGCCATTAAGAAACCGGCAGCTCTTTGTGGTAATTCGAAACCAACCATAGATGAGTGAGCTCTGTGAGCGGTACCGAAGGCATCGTTAACGTAAACATCAGCTAAGGAAGTCAATTGCTTTCTGAAAATTTCGACATCTTCCTTGGAAGCCTTAACCTTACCTTCGGAGGTCTTCTTAGAACCTTCTTCTTCAATGTGGAATCTTAAGTTTTCTAATAAGATAACTGAACCAGCAGCGGCAGAGTTAACAGCGGTTTCCACTTCAGGACCGACACAGTCAGATAAGAAGGTAACCTTTTGACCGAGTAATGATTCCAATTCAGCAGCGACAGGCTTTAAGGAGTATTTAGCGTTAGCTTCACCATTTGGTCTACCCAAGTGAGAAGCTAAGACAACAACCTTTGGCTTGTGTTCTAAAACGTATTGAATGGTTGGTAAGGCAGCAACAATTCTTTGATTGTTGGTGATCTTGGTACCATCCAATGGCACGTTAAAGTCAACTCTGATGAAGACTCTCTTACCTGTGACATCTAAGTCCTTGACGGAAAGTTTTTTAGATAAAGACATGATTCTTAAAAAGAATGGATGTTGTTAGTTAGTATGAAATCAAAATTTATTAAAAATGTGGAGATCCAAATTTTAGCAAGCAGAGAAATAATAAAAAAAAAAAAAAACACCGCCAATTTGGAATTGGTCATTTATTAAAGGCAATTGAGTTATCAATTCAATTGTAGTAAAACATACGAATTATAATTGATTAATCGTTTTAAAAACAGATTTTTTTTTATAATGATGAAAGGAAGAAAAGAAAGAAAAAGAGAAAGAAAGAAAGAAGTTATGAAAAAAGAACAAGTGTAAAATGGAATAAACAGCATCATATTTAAATTATTAAACCTCCGGTTAGCTTGTCACCAGTTGCGCGCGAGAAGCTCGTCCGGCCGGGTTGCTATTACACATGGTTAATATGTGTTGTATATTGCTATTTATATTTAAACAAATTATTTATTAATTATATTATCCATTATATTAATCTATTATATATTTATATTAGTTATTCAATTGACTTCATCAATAAGATAAAGTAAGAATTAAAAAAAAAAAAAAAATAAAGTGAGATGATTAATGGGTAATCCGAAATTATGGCCGCACAATGTAATATTAAATATAGCCAGTTGTATACCACATTGATAAACTCTGGGAAAGTTGTGTTATGGTATAATAATTAATTTTACATATTAAAACTAAATATAATAATAGTTAATTATTAAATTATTAAAACCACACTATATTCCACTCACTCACTATACTTACTCTTTATGTACCCCCCGGGTTTTCATATATAAAACACCCATACACAGCTAGCGTAGATCACGTGACCATTATAGCATAACTCTAGTGTACATGCTGAGCACCTACAAATCCTTGTACACCCCATTTATGCTGGAAAATTTTTTGATTCTCTTGTCTACTCTCTACTGTGTAATACTATGAAAAATTTATTGGAAAAGAAGAAAAAAAAAAAAAAGGTTTACTGATATATAGACAAATTATCATTTTTATTAGTTATATATATCCATCAAAATGTCAAATTCAGGTTACTCAGTGGAAGTTAATGGTAGTGTTGCCCTTAAATTGGCTAATCTAGCTGAAGATTCATACCCAAATATCGAGACTGGTCCGATCTTTGGATTTGATTATGAAGAGGAAGAATCTCAATCAATTATTAACGTGTCAAAAGTTTTCCAATTCCCATTAAATAATAATGACGATATATTCACTTTAAGAGGTGTCAATGGTAGATACCAAAATGATATTCAATCTAAATTAAAGGAAACTAAAGCTGGTGCTAAATTATTAGGTTGGTTTATATCTACAACAAATGGTAAATACCTTTCTCAATCAATTATTGAATCTATGATTAACCTTCAAGAATATAATAAAAAGGAAAACAAAGATGAAACTCCAATAATTTATTTAGTGTATGATCCATCTAGATCTTTAGATGGTGTGTTATCTTTAAAGGCTTTCAAATTATCTGAACCTTTCTTGAAAACTTATTTTGCTGAAAATAGATTTATCCCTAAAAATTTGATTGAAAATAAATTATCATACAAAAATATATTAGAAGAACTACCAGTTACATTGAAAAATACTTACCTCACTAATTTAAAAATTCAAGAATTGGAAACTACAGATGATGTCTCCAATTTAGCTTTATCATCAAATTTTTTGACATCTGTGAATTCCACAGTTGATCAATTAAATGAATCAATAGACTCCCTAAATCATTCTTTAGGTAATTTAAACTATTTCCAAAGAAATATGTCTAGAGAAATGACAAAGATCAATCAATATAAGACTAAAGCTAAACAAGATGGTAAAGATCCAAATGGTTGGAAAAAGGAATTCAAATTACCTAATGTGCCATCTAAATTAGAAAACTTGGTCATATCAGGTTTAATTCAAAACTATTGTTTAGATTTAGAAAATAATGTTGCCCTAGAACAAGCTAAGGTTGGTGGTGTCAAGAAGGCTTTAGATTTGTAATTATATTAATATATCCCCCCTCTCCCTCTGCTTTCACTGCATTCTTTACTTTAATTTTGTTTACTCACTCTTACTCCCTGTTTCTCTGTTTGTTTTAATCTGTGAATACAATCCATATACACTATTTCCGAATATAAATCCATCATGTCGTACGTCGTAACTAAACTGTCCGTCGTTTAGCGGCGCCAACAAAAAAAATTGTAAAAAGTGTAGAGAGATCAGCACATACACGGGCGGACCCCTTATATCTCCTTTCTATATTAAACCACTTACATCAGTTGTATTATCTACAGATAGTTAACATATACCAACATAAGAACAAATACATATAATAAAATAAAATGCAATTTGTTGGAAAGGCAATTGGGTCCGTGTCAAAGACGTGGTCATCCATTAACCCAGCTACTTTATCTGGTGCCATCGATGTGATAGTGGTTGAACAAGAATCGGGAGAACTCCATTGCTCTCCATTTCATGTTAGATTCGGGAAATTTCAACTATTAAGACCATCACAGAAAAAAGTTGATTTCATAGTTAATGGAGAATGCACAGATCTCCCGATGAAATTAGGTGACGGGGGAGAGGCCTTCTTCGTCTTTGAAACTGATGGATACGTCCCCAGTGACCTACAAACTTCACCTGTGCTGAGCCCTCTCAGTTCACCTCAATCCCAAGAGAACACCACCGTGACAGCTGGGGATGAACCCGAATTTTTAGATATCGGTGAAGGTGTCAACGATGGCAACACCAATGGCCCCGTGATTCCCCCTCCCACTGCTCGTCCTCGTACAAATACACAAAACTCTGCACAATTGAAAATTTCATCACAGGCAATGGGTGCCTCCCCATCGTCTACAAATAACTCCCTCATGAGAGCTCACGAAATCTCTAAGAAACTCCACAAAAAGAATATCCCATCCAAGGTGGAAGCCAATGGAGATATTATGCTAGACATGCAAGGTTACAAATCTGATGATAAAGACATAGAAGAATCCGATATCGTGATCAAGCAATTGCTACAGGAAGAATTCGGTGATGATGTTGATCTGAAGGCATTAATAGATAAGGATTTGGAGGGGAACATCAGAATTTTATCCACCGATGACGTTACTAGTTCTGCCACTAGTGTCACTGAGGGAAGCCAACAATCATTATTAGCCTCTCCAGCGAGTTCCGCATCATCATTGGGATCTCCAGTGATGTCAGATATAGATACAACTACTCCAACAGTGGCAGCACAATCTGGGAAAGATCACAATGAAACATATTTCAAAACATTGAGACTAACCTCTGAACAATTGAAATGCCTTTCTTTGAAATCAGGTAAAAATGATATTCTGTTTAGTGTTAACAAGGGGAAGGCAGTTATTAAGGCTAATCTGTACTTCTGGAAACACAATGTGCCTATCGTGATCTCAGATATTGACGGCACGATCACTAAATCAGACGCCTTGGGGCATTTCTTCACAATGTTGGGTCGTGATTGGACTCACGATGGAGTTGCCAAATTATTCACGGATATTCAATTGAATGGATACAACATCATGTATTTGACTGCTAGATCTGTGGGGTTGGCTGATACAACAAGAGTTTATTTAAGTGGTATAGACCAAGATGGCGTTAAATTGCCACCGGGGCCCGTGATTTTATCACCAGATAGAACAATGGCTGCATTGAAAAGAGAAATCGTGCTGAAGAAGCCCGAAGTTTTCAAAATGGCTTGTTTAAGTGATATAATAGCTCTATATGGTGCCCACATCGATGACAGTCTCATACATGACATTTTGTATGACGATTCTACTACAACTTCAGCAACTACAGCAACTACGAACACCACTAGTACAACAACCACAAATACCAACATCAGTAATTCCACAGATGATTCACAAAGATCTCCTCCAAGTTCTCCAGTGTCATCTGATTTTGCTAGCGAACATCTGAAAACAAAATTATACAAGTCAAAGAAAATCGATCACATTAAGGGAACCACCCCCTTCTATGCTGGGTTTGGTAATAGAATCACGGATGCACTCTCCTATAGGTACGTGGGGATCCCCTCATCTAGGATATTCACTATTAACCCGGATGGTGACGTTCATATGGAATTGCTCGAAATGGCAGGGTTTAAGTCGTCTTATATGTCAATTGGAGAATTGGTTGACCAATTCTTCCCGCCTGTCAGCATGAATGAGGTTAAAACTGTCTCTGGTATGGTTGACACTACTAATCAATTTAGTGATTTGAATTATTGGCGGAATCCAGTTATGAGTTTGTCTGATTTGAGCGATGACGATGACGATCAAGTTGGATCCCCTGTCAAGAGCATCAATGCCACGCTAGAAGATGTCACTACTACTTCGGTCAGTGGGATCAAGACTCCTGAGAGAGATTCTGTGCGTAGTAAACAAAATACTCCTGGGTTGTCCTCGTTCTTCTCTAGATCTCCCTCAACGAAGCCTACGACTCCTGAGATCTCTCTTCCGAAACACAATGATGATGATGATTATGACTTGGATCATGACCACTCATATTATGATGATGGAGTGGATGATGAGTTTGATGATGATCCAGATTACGTGTATGAAGATGACGATTTTGAGGAAGACGATGAGGAAGACGATTATTACGATGAAGATGGTGCATTGGAATATGATGAGGATGAAGACATTGAAACTGAACAAGAAAGACAGGAAGAATTAGAGATTAAGAAATATAATAAAGAGCATGAGACTGAACCAGCAATTGTGAGTGTGACTCCAAAGAAGAGCGGTAGTGTGCTGGGGATCACCGATGGAAGATCACTTAGTCCAAGTCTGAATTCAAATCAAGTTCACGGTACTTTTGTGACTGCAAGAAATATGCTGGGTAGTATGACTTTAAACGATATTGATGATCCAAAGTCGAGTACAAAGAAGAGTTGATTGTAATATTTTATATTTCTTTTATTTTTGCTACACAGCTTGCTTTTACTTATACATACATACCAATAATAAATGAAAAGTTATGAATTTATAATATTGAAAGACGAAAAAAGAGAATACAGATGGCCGAACACAAACAGTAAAGTAAGTAATAATAATAAAAGAGGAAATCTCGATGTTGGGTTGGGTAATACACAAAGTCTAAAATAGAAACAAAAGAATTAAAAAATGAAAATTGGGAACACGAAATAAAGTAAAATAGAGCGGATAAAACTGCATGATCGACAAGACGGAAACAAACAAACAAAATAGAAGCAGTTGTAGAAGAAAATATTAATATACATATTCTGAAATGATAAATGAGAGAACTCATTTCTTTGATTTATTAGTAGTAGAGGCAGTTGCGGGAGTCTTCTTCTTAGAACGAGTAGCAACCTTCTTTTGTTGTTTTGGTTTAGAAGTCTTAGGTTTAGTCACTTTGGCAGCCTTAGCTGCCTTTGTTGGTGAAGCGGAAGATAAGGTGTCGCTCTTCTTATGAGATATTTTGGATTTAGTTGGAGATAGGATTGGAGTAGGAACTTCAGATGATTTCTTGGGCACAAACATTTCACCCGTCTCTTTATAGTGGTTCAACCACTTTCTTGCAGTGGACTCGGCGACACCTGTAGCATTAGCAGCGCGTCTGATCACTGGAGTCTCCTGTGACAGGTAGTTTTCAAAGAACTGACGTCTCACTTCATCGGAGTAAACGTTCCTAGTCCACGTCCGTTTTGGGCTCTTAGCAGCTTCCTTAGCCAGTGTAGCCTTCAATTCCACGTCATTATTGATTTGTTGTTGTTGTTGCTTCTTCTTCTGAGTTGCAGTCGCAGTCGCAGTTTCAATTTCTGGTTTTGCGGTATCTTGTTCCCCCTTAACGGGTTCTTCTTCATCTTCCTCGACTACCTTTGGTGGGAACAAAATGGCCTTAAACCAACCATAAATATCTTTTGTATATTCCATAGCGGAAGATTAGACTAGGTGCTTCAATGGATATTAGCAGTTGTTGTAAGCCTTTTCAAGATTAACTGTACCCCAATTACCCTAAAAATAACAAACAAACAATTAACAAAATAAATTCAGTCGTGCGCGCGATTAGGTGGCCTGGTGGCTGGGTTGCATGATATGCTATTGATATGATATTGATCTATACAGATTATATACTTACGCTTACATAGTAGAACTCTCAGATAATTGATCTTTTTTTGGTAAAACGTGTGGTAATTGTTGCTGTTGGCATCTATGTCTGGTCAAATCTCTAACACAGTGGAGTGCGTACCCATTCAGACCAATAGCAAACAACATCATCACAGCTGCAGGCACAAATATCCACACAGTCCAAGTGACATTCCCATGGTGAACCGGGAAATCTTCAAAATGATGGATAGTCAATCCAAGTAGGGCAACTAATGTACCAAATGAAACAATCATGAACGCCAATGTGATACTATGTAATCTTACGTTTAAGAAGATCAAACAAAAACCATCCAGGATACCAGAGAACACACAGAAAAACAATGTAACTGGTTCGATCACCCACAAGGTGAGATCACTGTTACTTGGGTAGCCTTTACATTTATTGGTCGTTTGGTTGCAATACCCAAAGATACCATATATCTTGTCCTCATGCTTTCTGATCCAAAACTTGTCAGTAATGGGTGGGGTCAAATGTAACACAATTAAGAAAATAACCGTAAAAATGTGAACAAAAAGGGTAATGTAGTTACACAATCTGACCTTGTAAGAGTTCTTCAATAATGAATATGAATAGTAGGACATTGGATGATATAAAATTATTTGAAATTTGAAATTGTTGAAAGTATTGAAAAAAACTCGTATAAAGAATAAAATTATTAATTTTAGGAAAGGAAATTGGTTTCCCTATTTATACAAAAAAAATCAATTCAAGATCACATCAGTCAATCTGTTTAATGTGTATGTAAACGCCTAGTTTTGACCAGACATGCTAAGTATACCAGTATCACTGTTTAATATATCAAAAAGAAAGTTTCAAATGAAGGAAAAAGAAGGATAGCGGCGGAATAATAAAAAATGGTTGAGCCGTCGACGGCGCGTAGCCATGCACCGTGGAATAAATAATTACCTCTTTACAGTACTTTTTGGTGTATATATATTTTTTTAACTTGGCTTGGAATCTTAGAATACAATCCCCTACAGGACTCACTAAACTAAAATAAGAAATTAAATATGTTACCTAAATGTAGAGCATCATGCTTAATAACTTCAATCCTGATTCATCTTCTTGTTCTAAAAATAAATTGTAATTCAACGTTTGCTTCCTGACATAAATATAGAATCGGATCGAGGCACAGAAGAAAGTTGTAGTACCAATACAGAAGGGGCTCAGATTAGGTAAGTGGATCTCGATGTCGGAGATATAAGTGAAAGTAAATTAAGAAAAGTGGTATGAAAAAAGAAAATAGTAAAGGATAAGAATAAAAGGGGTATCAAAAATGGTGTTAGAGAGGTTCTCTACAAATTCAACCGACATTGGCTACGTTTGTCGTCAATGAAATCGTCACCAAGACCAGTGATTCGCTTTGTTTTCTGATAGGCAATCGATGATAGAACTACTGAGGCGATAAGTAGGAGAGTCACCGGGATTGTCATCCAGGCTAACCAACTAGTTTCAGGGTAGAACACAAGCAAAATAAAAATAGTGGTAAGAATGGAAGCAGCTATGGTCACACTATTTAAGATGATTTCAATTCGGCACATTATCCTTGAATTAGAGAATAATACAATAGACGACTGCACTAATGTCATTGCGATAAGAGCTAGTGTCAGGGGGGACAACACAGTGATTGCTTGGTATAGGGAGCCAAAATCTTGGAAATAATATTCTATGACATTTGGAGTACTAGAACTGTAATGATATATTCCAGGATTACTGCAATTACCAGATGGGTCACAGTATCCTAGTACACCTACAGTATATGCATCGGTTATTCTAGCTAAGAAAAGACTAGTAGTTAAAGGTGCTGTGAGTAGAATTAATAATGAGAAAAGAAGTGCAATAGTATGAAGAAACACTGTGATTAGCCGGTAGTTGTCTGGATTCATTGGAACTAGTAGAGATAAAGATCCATTAGTACACCTATCAGTATCTGAGGGTGGTACACAGGGAAATTTATAGGGAAATTCACCTTGTTTATATATTAGAGGAGTTCACCGTGTACAAGAAAATTAATGATCGTCATTGTTTTACGTAAATAGATCTACACAGGATCCATAGAAACCTTCCAAGTTTTCCATCAGAAGAGATGCATGTAATCCCCTCAATGTACATGTGTACCTGAATACCTAGAACCAATGAAATTAAGCTTACGGGAGGAAAATCTATTGGATGGAGGGAAAAAAAGGACATAAAGACAAAAGAAACGCTGACAGGCCCCCCGTAATATAAAAAGTGTTTCAAAGTGAGAATGCACATCCCTGAAAAGTGAGTCAGTACCGTGTACAATACGTTCCCCTAATTATTTCTAGCGGTGACGTTATCTGGATGCTCAGGTTGATGAGATGTTTCTTCTGTGTATAGCCTACTATTCTACCTTGTCACTATATTCCTGCATGTTGGGGTCTAATTCAAAATGAATGGAAATAGAAAAGAATCAAACTCAACCTTTATCGACCCCGCCTCTCATCCACTGTTTGCTGGCTATACTATTATAATCAATTATTCCTTCTCCATAATCCATTACCCATTTATTTTCTCAATACCTAGATAAGATCCCCCAAAAAATAGTTCAGCATGTGCTTTAGTTTAACATGCCAATCAGACTGTGTGGCTTAATTGAAAAAAAAAAATTTTTTTGTTCAAAATTTGGAAAATTTGGTTTATTGGGTTACTGAAAGATAGTTTACTCTTTGAATTTACTTAGTCATCATCAAGGAGAAGTCATAGTTGATAACCACAGAAGGGTAAAATTCCGGATTTTAATCTGATTGTTATAGAACCATTTACCACGAAGTTAACTAACATCTATCTATACAAATTAATTTGTTGAAGACTTTTCTTTTTGCAATCATTCAACTTATCACAAATTGTTAAAAAGATCCTTCTTTAAAACTTCAAATTATCGATGATAAGAAAAGATCAAATAGATAAAAGCTTAGACCAAAAGATCAAGGACCTAAATCTCAATTCAACAACTAAAGAAACAATGTCTCACACTCATTCTAACGGATCCACTCCTCAATACATGAAATCTACATCCCCATTAGCTAGACCAGCTACGTCTGCCTCGGATTATGATGAAATCGAAGAACCTCAAGCTCCTTTGCAACCATTCCCAACTAAGGAACCATACTACAAGAAACTGCGTACTCCATTGAATACTAGACCTGCCTCACCTTACACCTTAAATCCGCCAATTGACTCTGATGGGTTATCTTGGCCATCATTAGGTGCTAGAAAGAGAATAGAGAGTACTCCAGAGGAAGCTCAAGCTCGTGAGGACAGAATCAGTGCAGCAGTTAAGGTGATTCTCACAGAATTGGGTGAAGATGTGGATAGAGAGGGGTTATTAGAAACCCCGGAAAGATATGCCAGAGCCATGCTTTTCTTCACTAAAGGTTACGAGGACAACATCAAGGACGTTATCAAGAGAGCTGTGTTCGAAGAAGACCATGATGAGATGGTTATTGTCAAGGATATTGAAATTTATTCATTATGTGAACATCATTTGGTGCCATTCTTTGGTAAAGTGCATATTGGGTACATTCCAAACAAGAAAGTGCTGGGATTGAGTAAATTGGCTAGACTCGCAGAGATGTATGCTAGAAGATTTCAAGTGCAAGAAAGATTAACTAAGCAAATTGCCATTGCTTTAAGTGAAATCTTACAACCAAGAGGTGTGGCCGTTGTCATAGAGGCTACTCACATGTGTATGGTCAGTAGAGGTGTCCAAAAGACTGGTGCTGTTACTTCCACTTCATGTATGCTTGGTTGTTTCAGATCCCAGCAAAAGACTAGAGACGAGTTCTTAACTTTGTTAGGTAGATCATAGGTTTCCGCTTTTTTGTCTTATAGAATGAAATACTTTCAACATCAATTCATTCCAACGAATACCCTAGAATAATGTATTTTTAATTTGTTTTTTATTACTCTCTCCCCCCCCCCCTCCTTCTTTTTTACATTAACGTTTTTATTATATATCATCTCTCCCAGTTTCTTATGCTTTTTTCACAGGTACAATTTAATACAGGATTTCAACATCGAATTTTTTAAAAGGAATAGTTTTTTTTTGGAATTAGTAGAGTAGTATATATATATAACGAGAGGTAATGCAGATAAAAGTACACACAACAAAAGAGAATATCATCTTCTTTTAGACTTAGGTTTGGTCTTAGTCACACTAGAACCAATGGTGATATTAACCTTTGGAGGCACAGTGAAACCAAATGATTTACCAACTTTGACTAAATCTAATTTATCAATTTTATACACAGTTTTCAAATGATGAGAGGCATACGCTTGTAAATAAGCTCTATAACCATCTTTAGCAGATTGATGTAACCAATAATTATTTTTAACTAATTGTTCAAGTTGTGATTGCACGTTAGCAATCTTATTTGATGGGAATTCAAATTCATTTAATGGAACTTTAGCAGCTTTCAAATATCTTAAGAATCCTAATTCGGATGGTGTTAAGAACATCAAAGATTTCCCCTTACCAGAGGATCCTCTAGCGGTTCTACCAACTCTGTGAATGTAATCTCTTGGATCATCAGGTGGATCGAATTGGATAATCCAATCAACCTCTGGGATATCTAAACCTCTAGCTGCCACATCTGTACACAGAAGGATCCCCTGTTTAGCATTACAGTATTCAAAGAAAGTGTTAGTTCTCTTTTGTTGCTTTTGTTTACCGTGTAAATCTAACACTGGTAAATCTATGTAATTCAACAACTCTGAATAATATTTAACAGAGTTACAAGAGGACAAGAACACAATCACTTTTTTTTTCAAATTTCTTTTAAGGAATGAGAACAATAATAAGAATCTCTTATCTGAATCACACACAACGTAACCTTGTTCTAATCCATCAGCGGTTGATGTGTCTCTATCTTGATGCACATTGATATACACTGGGGCCTCCTTTAATGACACTCTAGCTAAATCTTCCACTTTAGTAGTTTGTGTAGCAGAGAATAACATAGTTTGTCTCCCATCGTTAGGTAAGATACGCACAATTTGTTTCATTTCATCTTCGAAACCGATTTCCAAAATTCTATCGGCTTCATCGATGATTAAAGTTTTCAAATTTTTGAAAATGAAACCAGGAGTATTTTGTAAATGATCAAGTAATCTACCTGGAGTGGCAATTAAAAGATTAACACCTTTAGCCAATTTTTCAGCTTCTTGTCTTCTATTAGCACCACCTATGACTATACCTAAAGTTTGTGAATGGTTACCCATGAGTTCTCTTGCGACACCAAAAATTTGTAATGCCAATTCTCTAGTTGGAGTGATCACGATGGCACCGGTACCGTTTCTTGGTTTAAATTTAAGGGAATATAATAATTCGATAGCTGGAATTAAGAAGGCTAAGGTTTTACCTGATCCAGTTTTAGCGGCACCTAAGACGTCCTTACCTGCTAATAAAGGTGGGATTGTTCTAGATTGAACTTCTGTCATAGTGGTGAATCCCATTTCTTGGATTGATTTTTGAGTTGGTAATGATAAGTTAAGTGATTCGAATGTTTGTTGTGTTGTGATAGTGTTAGCATTATTAGTAGTCTTTGGGATATCTGGTAGTTCTTCATCATTCTTTGAAGATTTCTTTTGCTTTTTAACAGGTTTTTGTTCTTCATCTTCCTCATCACTGCTTTCATTTGCATCATTGATTTCTTCATCGTCAACTGGAGCTCTATCTTCGGTTTCTAATAGAGCGGTAACGTCATCGTATTCATCATCGATTTGATTCACCAATTTATCAGTGGATTCTTCCTCTTCCACTGGATCTTCCCTGTGTGACTTTTTGTGATGCTTCTTTTCATACGGAGAAGTAGACTTCTTGATCACTTTCTTACTAGCCTTTGCCATTGTAAATGTATGTATGAAGTGTATATATTCAAGTAGTCTTTTAAAAGGATTAGAGAAATAAATAAAAAAAAAAATTTTTTTTTTCAAAAAAAAAAAAAAAAACTTTTCAAGGCAGTGGAAACAATAATTTTTTTCTGAAAGACCAACACCTTTACACCTTTTCAAAAATATTTTAATTGTTCTAGAAACATTTGTATAATGCTTCCAGAACCATTTATAATCATCACTGCCTTGAATTAATTTAAGGAGGGGTATTCATTTATATCTAAGTGGTTAATGATAACGTGAACAAGTTTAAATTTGATTGATTTTCAGGAAACAATATATGTTGATGTGTATACGGAAGTTGTGATACATGCATAGGGTATTATTATCAATAAGAATGGGAACACAATGTTTATTACTTTGAATAAGCGGTCGACAGGGGGAAGTAAGAGTTTTTAGAGAGAAGTTTAGAATAATCAATTCAATCAATTGAAATAACTTACGATCAATTGAAATAACTTCGTTATGGAATATTACAATAGAATAAAAACAAAAGAAAAAAAATTACTGAGTTGATATATGGATGATGGATACAATAAGGTATTCAGTTTACATCATTTACATCACACAGATTAATTTAAAACTTAGTTTAAAAGGAGACAGAGGGTGTGTGATAGATAGACAGATTGAAGCAGTCATTATAAAATGAGGCAGTGTGTCGACTTTAAAGATGATCGCCCCGGGATTAGTATACAATATTTATCGATAATTACTCTCTGGTTTGAATGACCTTTTTTTGTTTGTGTGGTTGCATTTTAAGAATATCAAATAAACTACTATAACTCTATGTATTAATTATTGTATATCATTTATATATCATACTTAAATAAAATAATATATATATATATATATATATACAACTCGACAATGCATAATACGTAAGTAGCAGCTATAGGTTGAATTTGAAAAATTTTAACGAGACACACTAAGCGGGTCGACGACGTACGGTAAAAATATAATTTATTAAAAATACAACAACAGTTAAGAAAGATATATATATATAATTTACAACTATTAATCTTTCATATTAGTTATATTTCTTATAAAAGGAAACTAATCATTAACATAAATTTATTTGATTTTATCAATTGATATTTAATTCAAATTATAAACATACATTATACATTCAATATTTTTTTTTTCTTCTTCTTGCTTGATTTTTCAATAATATAGTACACATACACAGATATACATATGAGCGTTGTAAGTATAATTACTATATATCCCCCTTTTTTTTTTCTGCAATCAATTCAATTAAATTCAAAATTACTAACTAATAATCAATACTTTATATAGTCCAAAGAATTTAGATTAGTCGTGGTGGGACCCCCAGTTGTTGGTAAATCTGCTCTTACGATTAGATTAACTCAATCAGAATTTGCAAATGAATATGACCCAACAATTGAAGATTCATATAGACATTATTGTAAAATTAATGGTGTCGATTCATCATTAGATATTTTAGATACAGCTGGTCAAGAAGAATATTCTTCAATGAGAGATCTTTATATGAAAACTGGTGAAGGATTTTTATTAGTTTTCAGTTTAATAGATTATCATTCATTTGAAGAAATTTCAACTTTTTATAATCAAATTATGAGAGTTAAAGGTGAACAAGTTTCATTTGTACCAATGATTTTAGTGGGGAATAAAAATGATTTAACAGATGAAAGACAAGTTTCAGAAGAAGAAGCTATAACATTTGCTAAAAGAATTGGTTGTGCATATATAGAAACATCAGCTAAAACATCACAAAATGTTACAGAATGTTTCCATGATTTAGTCAAAATTATTATGGCTGGTCAAGTAACGGGGGCAGGTTTACAAGGTACACTTTATCCATCTCCAAAGGATGAACAAAATTTGATAGATTCTCAACAAAAATCATCATCAGGTGTTGAAAATAATAAGAAACCAAATTCAACTACACAATCAAATGGTAAAGCAACAACTAATAAAACTAATCAAACTCAAAATTCATCTGATAAAGAGTCTGGTGGTTGTTGTGTTATCATGTAAGAAATTTGTTTTTGTTTTATCTTTTTTTTTTCATTGATTTTTTGCTTTCTAAATTCGGTTTCTCTTTCTTTCTTTCTTTCTACTCTATCTATTCACATTATTTTTTACTTGTTATTAACAATTGTCTTTTGTTTTTTTTTATATTTTATTGGTCCTTGTTTCTTTTTTGTTTATTCGAATCTTTTTTTAAGTTAATTTAAATAACAATGATAATAATAATAATAATAATAATTCTTGCTTCCAGTATAATACATATCAAAAGAGAGGAGAGAAAGAATGAAATGATAAAAAGGAGAGAAAAAACAAAAAGCACAGCTTACATAGTAAGCTCAAGTTATAAAAAAGAAAGATAAGTAATTCAATATAAAAAAAAATATAAGGAAGGCTGATTGGAATTAACTCAGGAAAAAAAAAACAATCTCAAATGAAAAAACACTCCTTAGTTTAATGGATTTTCAATGGCAGATGAAGTCTTTGAAGCAACATTAGTAGCTTCAGTTTTAACTTCAGAAATGAAATCTGATCCACCAGCAACTTTAGTAGTCAATGGAGTAGTAGAGGAAGTAGAAACACCAGTTGAAGCACCAGTAGTTGGAATAATTTCTGGTTTAGAGACACCAACAGTTGAACCAGCAGTTCTCACTGGAACTTTAGATTTAATAAAACTAGACACTGGACCCAATTTAGAATCCAATTTAGATAAATGAGGACCAGCCTTAGTCTTCAAGTTAGCATATTGAACGGAAGCTTGATCTTTAGCTAATTTATGATATTTAATAACAGCGGCATCAATGGTTTCCTTATTTTTCAAATAAATTAATGGAACAGTGAATGCTAAAACTGTGGTAACAACTAATAAAGACCAAAGTGAATACCATCTAGTTAATTTATATAAAATGTAAAAGACACCAGCAGATTTAGCTGTAGATTCTAAGTTTTTAGAGAAAAGCAAGTCTTGCACTTCAGCTTCAACATTCTTAGTAATCTTGACAAAATGAGATGCATACTTTTCAGAAAAGTCACCAATGTAATAACTAGTAGCAGGTTTAAATTTAGTGACAAATCCTTGACCGACAGTCTTTTGACCGACAAATTCAGCTAGGGCAGAACCTAATAGAAAGTAAAAGTGTGGTTAGTATATTATGTCGTGTGGGTTTTCTTTTTTTTTTTTTTTTGCTTTTGCTCTCTTGAAATTCCTTGAATTACAAATGCAATTGTAATTGAAATATTCAAAGATAAAAGTAATGGTGAATAAATAAATAATGATACATACCAGCTAAGGCTAAAGCACCTAAATAAAAAACAAAACTCAAGATATTAACATACTTGAATAAAGTTAAAGTGGCGATAATAGAGACAAACACCTTACCAGAGGCAACTGGATCAGACCAAGTTAATAAACTGCAACTTGATTTAGTTAAACAAGCACCACCGCAACAAGTATTAGAAGACATTATTGATAAAGAATTAGTAGTAGTAGTATATATATGAATAAACTCTTGATTTCAATTGAATTAATTAAAAGGAAAAGAAAGTAAGTAAAAGGCACTAAAGAAATAAAAAAAAAAATTTTACTCTACAGAAAAGAAAAATAACTCGACACAGGGGAAAGCGGCAGCCAGTTAAAATGGATTACGGAAAGTCGAAATTGAAAGGGGAAGAGATCAAGAATTGATAATCGAGTTTACGATTACTAATGTATTGAATGTATTATAAATTCAATTGGTAGAGTGTCTTAATTGTAATTAAAACTATTAAACAAGGTGAAGCAATTTAACTAAATTGATCCACACAAATCATTAAAAAAAAATGAGATAGGTGAAACACAGGCTTAACTAGATGGCTGGGTATACTCCCCCCTTTCTTTCATCTTTCATGTGTCTCATTGTCTCTCTACTCCACTCAATTCTGCACTGTTTCTATTCTATAAAGGGTTCATCACCCAAGCGGGAATTGATATATACCTATGTATGCTGTATTATGACCGTTTTTTTACCGATATTTAATTAGTGTGTTTTTAGATAAGAGATATTCGGTGGAGAGATAAATAGATATAGATAATGTAAATCCATTATTAGTTTTTCTTTGTAGATTACTCTCCATGAATTACTACTCTCTAATATGCTCCGCTCTTCCACATCTTCCACATCTTCCACTCCACCCCACTTGCTGTTCATCATCTACTCCTTTCATATCTGGTGATTATGATAGGTTCGGTGGAGAAATATCATTCTGGTGTAGAGATGGTGCACTTACCATAATGTTAACTATGCTTCCATTCACTGATAACTAATTTCTTATTTAATTAAAGAGTCGGCTATACTCAATATTGGATTACAAGGTAGGCTTGTGTACTTACCAATAAATTAACTGTTTGATTGAGGTTTCAGATTCCATCTAAACTTAAACTTTGAAGAATTAGTATAGAAATCGTAATTCACAGTTTTACCATTTTACTTTTAAGAAACATTGTTCATTGTACATCATTCATATAGTGTAATAAAGGAATACAAGCTGTCAATAACTAACGATAAATAACTAACTATAATACTGTAAGTTATGTAATTTTTAACTTCTAATCATCTCTTCATGGCTCCCGAGCCGCTTCTGATCAACATTTGAAAAAAAAAAGTTTTTTTTTTTTTCAGTGAAAAACTAGTTAAAAGATGACTTTTCTTACCTATAATTCAATCATGTCATTCCTTAGGTGTATACGTTATTCTCAAGTAGTGGTACGTGGATGTAGATTTGCATCATCGTCTACTTCTGGTGTGCCACCTTTACTTTCGTTCAAGACTCCACCGGGATACACTCAACAAATACCATCACCTCAAGATGAAATAGTGATATCTATGTCATCGGGTGTAGATTCCTCTGTGTGTGCACTAATGTATACCCAAAATTACACTAATGTGAGAGGTGTATTCATGTCAAATTGGTCTTCTGATTCATTAATGGCAGATTCAAATTCCAAATGTACAATAGAGAAAGACTGGGAACAAGTACAAGAGACTTGCCAACAATTGGGGATCCCCTGTGAAAGAGTCAATTTTGAAAGAGAATATTGGGAAGATGTGTTTGAACCCATGTTAGATATGTATTCTAGAGGTTTAACACCGAACCCGGATGTCGGATGCAATAAATATATTAAGTTTGGTAAAATGATTGACCATTTAGAAGATTATTATAGTAAACAATCAGATAAAAAGAATTGGTGGCTCGTGACAGGCCATTATTGCAAGATCCTCAAGGAAGATCAATCAGGAGAGTATCATCTATTTAAGTCAGATTATACACAAAAGGATCAATCATATTATCTATCGATGATACCTGAAAGGGTGATGCCACGCATTTTGATGCCAGTGGGCCATTACACTAAACCAGAGATTCGTGAAATAGCTGAACACTACGATTTGATCACTAAACATAAGAAGGATTCTCAAGGATTATGCTTTGTGTCGCAAGTTGGGAAATTCAAGGATTTCCTTGGTGAATATATCCCTGCGAAGCCAGGTAATATAGTCACTAAAGATGGTAAGATATGGGGCCAGCATCAGGGTCTATGGAGTGGCACTATTGGCCAGAAATCTGGGATAAGTATGCCACAGGGAGACCCAAAGTACCACGGTGTGTGGTTTATCTCTGATAAGAATATCGAGAAGAACGAATTGATCATCTCTAGAAAGGATGACACTGAAGCATTTTTGAAAAATGAAGTGATCGTCGGCGATTGGCAATGGCTTAATAAAAGTTCACAGTTGCAATCTGTACAGAAAGATTTAAATGATGAGTATTTTATTCAATTCAGATCATTACAACAACCTACTAAATTGGCAAGCATAGATTATCATGATGGTGAATTGATATTCACATTAGCTGAAAAGACTAAGGGGATAGCTCCGGGACAATACTTGGTTCTATACAAAAATGGTAGAGTATTAGGATCTGGTGTCATCATCGGGATGCAAAACACCGATTATTTGTAAATTATGCATTTTGTATATAGGAAATATAAATTATTATAGAAAAGATTTCTACAGTTTATCCATTATAGTGTGATAGAAACTGTATTGTTCATATGTTAGAAGTAAATTCAATCGAAGTAGTTTAATAGTTCTCACTAATTGATGATTAAACTTATCAGTGATCCTAGAGAACATCTCTAAAGCCTTTAATTGATCAGTTGATTGAAACTTGCGGATCCCGTCATGAAGTTTATCTAATACAGTGACGTTATTCAATAGTTCCTCAAATTGTAAGATGAATTGATTGAGATCAGGGAAACCACTGATTATCATATCTCTCTGTTCTTGAATTGTCAATTCACTTGGAGTTTCTACAAGTTCATCCATTGTAGTCGAGATATTATGATGTAATTGCATCCCCTTGAGGTTCACCATTATGGCCTCAACATTGGGGAATTCTAATTGTAAACGATGAAGAGATTCGATAATCTGGTTAATCGATGTGGAAGCTTGGAATTCTGGTTTCGAAGCTGCTAATTTGATTTCCAAGTTGATCAGCCTTTGTGTTAATTCATGTATCAACACATCAGATGGTATCCCAGATGTAGCCATTGTCATTCATAACCTATGAAGTAATAACTTTAACTACTCTCTACCCACTACGCGTATAATCACTATAAAAGCCAGTACTGGTTACGTACCACTGCGCTCTCCCCCTCTGTCTGATGTTTTTTTTTTGTTCTGTTGTTCAGGAAGTTTTGATGGATTTAAACATTGGGGGTTGTTTCTTATAAGAGATTGAAAGAATTGTATAATTATACACATTATTATAATATTTATTCACAATGGTATGTTAATATTCTAGAGAAAATTCATATGGAAGAAGTGACTGATTTTAATGTTCCCCAGCAATGGTTGTGAAATAGTCTCACGTTGAGGTGTCTTGTTTTTTAGGTGTCAATTGACAGATGAGTAAAGAGAAATTGAAATTCTGTTTGTTATTTTGATCGATCTACTCTCTGTGGTGTGACTACTACTTTCCAAATTATTGTAGGCGATTCAATTGACCTTGTCAAACTTCTCACTTTAATTCGAAACCCAAATATTCCACGTCGCTCAATAAATTCACCAATTGCCCTTACTGTCTACCCTCCTTCCTTTTCTATAATTGTTCATTCAGTCAAATTCATATCAGTAATACTAACAATTTCTCTTATTTGCCAATTAATTATAGTCTAGATCAGGGTATGTCATTCCACGACAATCATCAGATGATTACCAAAATGAAATTTCAATAAAGTACTAACATAATTATCTCTCTTTTATAGTGTTACTATTTCCGATGAAGCTTTATCTGCCTTCAACGACTTAAAGTTGGGTAAGAAGATCAAGTACATCATTTACAAGTTGAATGACACTAAGACTCAAATTATCGTTGATAAGACCTCCACCGATGACTCTTACGACACTTTCTTAGAAGACTTGCCAGAAGATGACTGTAAATACGCTATCTACGATTTCGAATACGATATCGGTAAGGGTGAAGGTAAGAGATCTAAGATTGTCTTTTACCAATGGTCTCCAGATACCGCTTCCGTTAGAGCTAAGATGGTTTACGCCTCCTCTAAGGATGCCTTAAGAAGAGCCTTAAACGGTATCTCCGCTGATATCCAAGGTACCGATTTCAGTGAAGTTGCCTACGAAAGTGTCTTAGACAAGGTTAGCAGAGGTGCTGGTTCTCATTAAAAATGTGTATTCTTTTATGTCTCCCTCTCTCTATCTCTTTTTTTTTGTCACTTGTTAATTTCCTGTGTTTTCCTTTATGTTTTCATTCTTTCCTTTCCTATCTTCCCTCCTCTCCTCATTCATGTATCTCTTTATACTGGATTTATAACTACAATAAGGAAGTAACACTCATACCATAACACCCCCCTGACCCTCGTAAAACCCAGCCCACACCCGTGTACCAAAATTGACAGTTATATTTTTTCTTCTTCCCAGTTTCACAGACCACTTGCAAAACAAGAATTTGAAAGATAAACACCGGACCATCAAGGACTTTGTAAAGGGAAAACACGAACACATACATATAGTATCCACTTCTACTACTTACCAAAGTTGATACCTGGATATTTCAATTAACAATTCTTTATACCCATACACCTTTACCATTTAAAAGCTTATATTATCCTGATCACAAATCTATTTATAAGAAAACCTCAAAAATCAAAATGGTGAAAAACAAGCTCCCTAGAGCTAACTTGGAGCAAAAGATCATGATAATGGACCATTTTAAGAATTCCAAACGATCTCAAAGTGAAACAGTGGAATACTTCAAGGATAAATTCTCTATCTCTACTTCTAGTTTCAGTGAATGGCTTAAATGTGAAGTTGAACTGCGTCAACGTTTCGCAGAATCTAATCAAGTTGATGAAGCCACGGGGAATTCATTAAAATCATCTAAACGGAAGGGATCATACAAATATGAAGATATTAATAAGGCTATGCATAGAGTAGTTGAAGAACGACTAAACCAAAATTTACCTGTAAATGAACCAATTTTGAGAAAGTATTGGGCTCAGTTCGCTAGACAATTTGGTGTGACCGATCCGAAAAGACAAGAATCATTTAGCCATGGATGGCTATCTACATTTAAGAAAAGACATGGATTGGATCGTAAAAATATGCGGTCTGGAAGACAAGAACAACGGAGATCCATGCTTAGGGCTACCGCAGTTGCCAATGCTGAACAACAACATCATCATGATACTGCCACTGCACCACCAGATGATGACCATTTAATGTTACCTACGGCGGCAGAATTTAGTTATCCGGCTACTGCTGGTGCATTTGAGTATTCTAACTATTCCACAGCTCAAACACCTAATCCTACAACTACAAGACGAGACAGTGTCAGAGGGAGCATGCAGAGGGCTACTACGACTACAGGGGCCACAGGAAATACCTCTAGTGGTGCTCATGGATTACCACACATGCCTAACATCAGTGATCTCTCTGCTGCTCATTCACAACAGACTCCGTCACAATTACTGCGTAGAGCATCACAAACAGTGGATCACGATTACTCTGCAATCATGGATTCCCCCTCTGGTGCACGTCACGCAAGTGCCACTCATCCTGGTGCATCGGAACGGTATGGGTTCTCTGAAGTTAATCAATTAATCAATAGTGATAGAATCGAATCACAATCTCAAGCACAGTCATCTGCTACGGCGTCGCAACCATTACATCATCATCAACCACAACTATCACAATTCACAAATTCTCAGCAACAAACACAACTACTATCAGGTTATTTGGAAAATCAAGTCAACAGATATGCACAAATGGCATCTGCTAATTCCCACCAACAACAACAACAAACGGTGCAACGGCTTTCTACTATGGCTAATGAAGTTCATGGTTTGGACCAAGGTAATAGCTCTGGAAATGCTTCCACAGCTGCTACATCTGCTACAAGTGGTGGTGGTGGTGTTGTTGGTTCTGCTGCAGTTGGTGGTACTAGTGTTACTACGACAGCAACTACAACAACGGCAAATACCACTGCTGGTGGTAATTCAAATAATGCTACAGGTGCAAGAAATTCAGGTGGATCTGGTGTCAATGGAGATTCCACTATTGATATAAATGATATGGAAAAGTTTTTGTTTATTTATGCTGAACGGTTTTTCCAACAATGTGGTTATAATTTTGTTAAATCTAAGGAATTATTTGATGCATTCAAGAGTAAATTTATGGAAGAAAAATTGAGTTATTACAGTAATAAATCATCAGTCACTGATGATTTCTTTATTAGACGCTTAAGATAGGTAAGTTTGTTGCTTTTAGTTATTTTGTAAATTTTTAAATGTATATTTAATATATTCGTAAGTTYTGGTTTTTTYTTTTTTTTTTTTGATAAGAATATCATTAAAAGGATAAAGAGAGAGAGAGAGAGAAAGATTAAAAAAACATAAAGATAAGTAATAAAGGAGTATAAAGACAGGGCGAATCAGTAAGAAAAAGAGAAAGAGAGGAAAAGAGAAAAGAGAGTATTAGACGGGAAGAGATCTATTGAGGCACTTCTTGCTCTGGTGGATTGTTTACTATATTAGCTGAATCATTAATGGCAGCGGCAGCGGCAGCAGCAGCTGTGGCAGATGGAGCAGCACCGGTAGTAGTACCAGGAGCGCCAGAGTCTTCAATTTCATGGAAATCTAAGATCTCACTGTACATCATGATTCTCCAAGTATCTACTGGTAAATCGGCATCATTGAAAGACCAATCAAACTTCTCTTCAGCGACTGGTTCATCTGAAGGGTCATGATATGGAGCTAAATATGGGTGTTCCAATGCTTCAGCAGCAGTGATTCTTTTCTTCGGGTCAAACACAAGCATTTTGGAAAGCAAATCAACGGCTTCCGGTTCCACTCCCTCAAACCGTTCAGATAATGGCACTGGCTCTCTGTGGGGGAGTGATTGCACAAATTTCAAGGTATTCTCTGAGCATATAGTGTTGATAACATCAACAGGAGGAGATCCAAGTAGTTCTGTTATGATGGAGAATTGGTGAACGTGGTCCTTACCAGGGAACAATGGTTTACTTTCAATCATTTCTGCGAATATACACCCAGCAGACCATATATCGACTTCGGTATCATATTTCTGCCAAGTGAGCATAATCTCTGGAGCTCTGTAATATCTTGTAGAAACATATCCAGTCATTTGAGGATCTTGAATTCTGGCTAACCCGAAATCGCAAATCTTCAAGTCACAATTTTCATTAATCAATATATTACTAGGCTTTAAATCTCTGTGAATAACACCAGCAGAGTGCACATATTTCAACCCACGTAAGATTTGGTAAAGGAAATATTGAATGAATTGTTTCTCTAATGGTCTAGAAGTGAGAAGTCTATGCAAATCTGTACCCTGTAAGTCTGTGACAAAGTAAATATCTTCTAGTGGGGATAAGAATATATCTTCAAGGGAGATTAAATTTTCATGTCTTAAATGATTAAGCAATTTCAATTCTCTATACGTTCTCTTAGCTAGCACCGCAGTGGAGAATGGTTTCATCACTTTTTTAATAGCCACGTTTTGGTCAGTGAATGTATCTCTAGCTGAGCACACTAGACCGAAGGCACCCATACCGACTGGATTTAAATCTGTATACCTTGTAGTAGTTTCGAAAACTGTTCCAAAGATTTGTGTTCTAGTGAATTCTTGGGACATATTATGTGGTTTATATTATTGGCAAAGTAAGAGAAATAAATAGAAAAGGAAGACAAATTGAACTATCGAGGGATCTTTATTGGCTATAAATTAGTGGGGCGATAATGGTAAAATATAAGTTATAAAAAGAAAAACAGGAAACCAGGTTAACACTATTAAATGGAAGTAATTAATATCAATGTATTATGAATTTTTTCTTAACAAATATATATATAGTATCGTAATGAAGTTTAAACAAGGACTCACATTAATACCAAACAACCCTTTTGATAAACACAACAAAAATTGCTTAATTATTTGTATAACAATTTTGAAGTCATCGACGCAAGTCGATTATTGGGTGCGTCGATGAATATATAATAATGCATTATAAATTAAAATATTATGCTTCCACCATCTTTACTTTAATTTCCATAATCTAAATTAATCAACAATATAATTGAACATCAATGTCACCTAACACAAACCAAGGCTATGAAAAATACAAGTAGGTAAGAATTGCTAAAATTAAGAGACTCAAGATATAAGCAGCAAAACATAAGAAAAACGAGATAGAAAAGCTCAAAGCTGGACCAGAAGAAACTGATAGTCTGACGTGTGTACGAATTATAATATATATATGCATAAGATCAAGATTTTTTTCAAATCGGGCTCCATTTGTCTTTCAACATTATCAATTAAACTACAATATTTGAACAAAAACAAAAATGTGTGGTAATAAGAAACGTCGGATAGATGACGACACGGAGTCTAAAGAATTAGACTTAGATGAATTGCTTGCAAAAGTTCAGAGACTCGAGATGGAGAAAGCGGAACTTAAGAAATACAAGATGGAGGCAGAAGAGCTTAAGAAAAATATTATGGATGAAGTCGAACCTAGGCCAGAAGAAACGTTCATGGATGATAGTATTGCCAATGTGTTTAATTGGTCCGATGTTGATCCTGATATCAAAAAATATAGAGAGAAGGTCGAAGATGCAAAATTATGGTTTGCCCTGAAGACTCGGAAAGATGATATAGACATTGAGAAGCTATCGAAATACAACTACTTGATGGCGAGAATGATCATTTCGTCTCCAGAACTAGGTTTCATCTATGGGCAGCCAACAGAGGAAGTTCCAATGGACGTCAAAATGCACGAGCAACAAGAACTACATGGCACTACCCCTTCCGTAACGTTAATAGAGCTAGAATTACGTCACACGTTCTTTAAACCCAGATCAGAGATCAACTCAGAGGGAGGAGGTGAAGAATTCGAATCAGTGCTCACTGAATATAAGATAAGCCAAGGAATCAGAGACTTTCTTAAAACACTTCAATCGGAACTACGTCGGTCAAAGAAGATAGACAACAGATTAATTCGTGAAGCTTTTCGCATCACGGAAGATATTGTGCCGAGACAATTACCTGCCCTATACCTAAGCAGCTATGTGAAGCATGCTATTGAGGACACATTTTTAATGGGAAAGGCTGTTATTCCATTTCTTCCGCCTCGAAGACTGACGCAGAATGGGGGGATTAATATCTACCTTGACATAGGTAGTCATCTTCCTAGTGCACAATTTGACAATTCACATTATTTAGTTAAGGATAGTGAACGTGTCCCCCTTGTGGGTATTACTGTTAGCTCACGGATGTTGGTCAATTTTATTGAGAATATCGAAGCTATGTCTTTTGAGTACCACCGAATGTTAGATCATGTTTTCAAATTATGTGTGAAAATGGGGAAGCATATCGGTTGCCTGACCGATGGAGAGGATTTGATTGTTTTCCAATTCCATCTGACTGAATCCGAGCTTGTGGAGAGGTTTGCAGAAACAAATGGTGAGAAGGTCAACATCATTGAGTTCTACCATTATGTTGTCCGTTGCAATGACACGTTAATCACACAGCGGGGAATATACTGCTACCTCAGTCATTTAGAGTTTAACCTGCTTAAAGATGAAGCCCGTGTGAAGGAAAGGAAGGCATCTGTGGACAAAGTTTGGAAGCAGCTGAAGCTAAGTAAGATGGAGAAAATTGAACGAGAGAAACGTATGCATGCGAAAAAGGAGGCGATGGCAAGATCTTGGGCCGGCGGTGGAAACGTTGCTGGGAGAAAACCATCTCTGCAGTTCAAGGAATTGCACAGTAGTAAGACCCACATGTTCAGAGTCATCTCCATTTCCGTTGATGATTACAACGATGTTTTTGGTGGCAAGTTAGAATGCATATATGATACCACTTCGATTGATAGGGTTGTTTTGAAGATCCTTGATTTTGCATACCTCCGGGTTTTTTATTGGTCCGACGAAGACATATACGAGGAATGCACACTAGATGAGTTTGAAGATTCTTGTATGAGATGTTTCGATAGTGAGGTTGCAGCTTACTACAGGATATCCGACTACAATTCCACAGCTGAAGATAAGATCAATGCTCCGAGATTTCTAGGTCATGGTTGGTGCTCTATAGAGTGTGACATGGGATACATTGGGGGGTTCTTTATTGCAATGGAGGAGTTAGAATTTGTGGACCAGAAACCAGAAACAGAGTCTGAATGGAGGAAAGGGATCCACGAGATTGAAAAGCTTGCCCAGATTAGGATCCAGCACTTGGATATAGCTCGTAGAAATGTATGCTACTTTGAAGATCAATTCTTTATCTACGATTTCAATAGGGCATATGTATCGGAGGATACTGTAGATCCAGCGTATGATCTACGTGAGCTTGAACGGGAAATCAGTAGAATATAGTTTTTGAACTAGTTATTTGCTATTTATTTAAATAATTTATATCTGTGTTTTAATAAAAGAGTGACTAAAAACATAATTAGTGGTATCGAATTCATCTTTATTCTTAATATGGCTCGAATGTGATGTAACTATAACGAATTCGATGTTTTACATATCCTGAGATTCATGTACAGTATGACCTGTGTACGCCTGTCAATACGTCTATCGACGTAGACTTTTTTCACCACCCCCTCTCTATTTACTTTTATTTTCCCTTTTTTTGATTAGTTTATTGGCAAGTCAAATGGCGTGACTCATAGACAGTAGAATGCTTTTTAGTCTCCATCATTTAATACTGATCAGTTTCTACAGTTTCTATATAAACTGGACAATATCCTATTCTTTTCTGCTTTTTTTTATACCTATTTTTCTGTTCCTACATTACAATTTTTAATACCTTCCTCTTTTAATACATCTTATTTTTTTCCAACTTTATTTAGATTGTTCATTATCTCTTACTATTAATACCTGTTACCACACATTTCAGCTCCTCCAAAAACATCATTTTAAACATCAAGAGAAATAGAGACAACTTTGAATATGGGTGTCTTACTACTTTGCAATCCTTTGAACTGCAGAGATGGTTTTCTACCACCACCTGAATGCCTTGCATTAGGCTGTTCCTTTTTCTCTTGAATACATTTGTCTCGTTGACCTACTTAGTTCCATTTGAAATTAACCCTTTTGTGAAGATGCGCTTCTTTCCTTCATGTGGGGCTCCAACATTTAGGAAGTGGAATTCTAGGAGGGAAAGGTAGCAGTATGTTCCCCCCCTGAGTGATTAACGTGCCATTGCACAAAAACATAATGATAATGATAGGAGTCGATGATATTAAACTTTTCATCTTTGGATTCGTGAAATTTATCCTGAAGCTCAGATTCACTCAGATCAAATTGAAAAATAATTAAATACTCACCATCTGTGAGGCAGCCAATGTTATTCCTCATTTTTATACAATATTTAAAAAGTTGATCCAACATTTTGTGGTGCTTAAAAGATTCAATTTCAATATAGTACACCTGTTTCTTTACCTCGATGATGACAAGTGGAATATCTTCTAATGATTCAACTTACCTTTAGAGATCAGAAGTGTCTCGTGCTTTTTCTTCTAATTACTGTACTACATATGTTATACATGGTTCTCAGGTGTATCGTATGGAGTCCAGTAATTGGGTGATATAGATTTATTAATTAACATGTTATATATTAATTAGTTAATGATACAGTATAGTAGACTGTTTTGACGGGAAAAATCGTTAATTCCTTATTAAAAAACATAGTAATATTCAAACTAACATAAATGGTTTTTTTTTTCACTATATATGTTAATTCAGATAAAGTAAATAAAACCATAGAAGTTGTTTCAGAATTATAATTAATACCAAAAAGGGTAACTTCAATGGGAAGAATAAAATATCAATTAATCATACACGTCGATAGACGCGTGGATAACTACTATGTAACATAACAACAGTATATATACATTACTACTGATCGTCTGACATGTTTACCGATTATAATATATATATGCATAAGATGAAGATTTCTTTTTCAAGTCAGGCTCGATTTATCTCAGAATACTTTTCCTTTAACATCATCAACAAAAATGTGTGCTGATAAGAAACGTCGGATAGATGACGACACGGAGTCTATCTCACTTAGCAGGGAATGTACTGCTACCTTTGTCTCCTTTAACTTCCTAAAAGGTGGTGCGCATGTGAAGGAAAGGGAGATATCTACAGAAAAGGTTTGAAAAAACAAATGAAACTAGATAATTTTGAAATACGGCAACGGAAGAGACGTATCGAAGAGGAAAGGAATGCCAAGGCAAGACGTTCGGCTGGTGGTAGAAAAGTTGCTCTGCAGCGGATGCTGTAGATCAAGAATTTGGAATTGATCAGCTTGATTGGTTTGGCTTCCCAAGTGTAGTTACTAACTAATTATTTTCTAAAATTGTGGTTTAATAAAAAGTCGTAAAAAAATGCTCTGCTTTTTGCTTCCACAAGTCATCGACTTGTCGGCAAACTGCTTGTGATTTTCTGTTCTGGTAATCGACCTTCTATTTGTCTACGACTTTACATTGGCGATAGAAGCGGCCACCGATCAATGATCATCAAATATGGAAAATATCAAAGACAGTTAATTAGATCTAATCTTATGATATATATAATCAATTGATACACAATGACTACACCATTAGAGGAGGCTACTGCTTTGGATGCTAAATTTCCTAATCATAAGGAACTATTCAATATTCCGACCTTGAAATCGTTGGGGATCTCTTGTGACTCCGATGAGTCTTCAACATATCTATGTGGAAACTCTCTTGGATTGATGCCTACTGCAGTGCCCCTTGCAGTTTCGAAGGAACTCAGTGCTTGGGCGGACAGAGGTGTGGAAGCCCATTTCAATCACCCTATCAAGGGTCACGATTGGGTTTCCCTTGATGACTGCATTTCTCCATTGTTAGCACCGATCGTCGGTGCAAAGCCAAATGAAGTTGCCTGTATGGGGACATTGACTATGAACTTGAATGCACTATTAACAAGTTTTTACAAGCCAACTGAATCTAAATATAAGATTATGTTTGAAAAGGGTGCATTTCCATCGGATTATTATGCTCTTTTAAATCAAGTGAAACTTCACGGGTTTGATGAGTCAGCATTAGTGCAACTCACTCCACGTAAGGGGGAATACACTTTAAGAACAGAGGATATCTTGAATGCCATTGAAGAAAATTCAGAAACTCTTGCTCTCGTGTGCTTCTCTGGGATCCAGTACTATTCTGGGCAGTTCTTTGATATCAAGACGATCACTGAATTTGGTCACAAACATGGGTGTCTCGTTGGCTGGGATTTAGCTCATGCCGCTGGTAATGTTGAATTGAAACTCCATGATTGGAATGTCGATTTTGCAGTGTGGTGTCATTATAAGTACTTAAATACTGGTCCAGGTGCCATTGGTGGTTTTTTCATCAATGAAAAATACACTAAGGATACCACATCAAAAAATTGGACCCCACGGTTAGCTGGTTGGTGGGGAAACAACGCAGAGGATAGATTTAAGATGCTCGAGAGTTTTGATCCTATCTCTTCTGCACAGGGGTTCAGACAGAGTAACCCTAGTATTCTGGACGTGATAGCATTGAAGGCCTCCCTCGAGACATACACTCAAGCTGGTGGTATCAAGGCACTAAGACCTAGAGCTATAGTGTTAACAAATTACTTGGAAAAATTGCTCAAGTCGTCCCCTTACTATAAATCCATCACTGATTCTGCCACCACTGAAACACCACATTTCATCATTTTGACTCCAAGTGATCCACAATCAAGAGGTTCTCAATTATCTGTCTTATTCAAGCCATACAATGAAGATCCATCTAAGGATACTATGGAACAAGTTTTTGTTTATTTACATTCTAAAGGTGTTATCTGTGATGAAAGAAGACCATCAGTGATTAGATTAGCTCCAACTGCATTGTACAACACGTTCACTGATTGTCTTACCTGTGTTAACATCATTAATGAAGCCTTTAAACAATTATAATTCTATTTAAATTAATCTTTCATGTTTTTTTTTTTTTGTAAAGCTTTATATAGTAAACAAAATATATAGGTATATTAAACCTTTTCCAAAACGTCATAAATTTGTCTAATATTATCAATAGCATAATAATCATTAGATCCATAAACTTTACCATCACCTGCACCGTTGACGTACACAACAGTGCCTCTTTTCTCGGTGTTTGCATTATTCACTAACTTGAGTAATCTGAAATACTCCAATGATGAATCTTTATCATTAGTCACTATCATGAAATTTCTTAATTTATTAGCATGTTGAATAGTTTTCTGAAATAAATCCACATTCAACGAATCATTCAATTTATTACCGAAATTAAACTTATACCATAGAATACTCATTCCAAGTGGATTTGTAAAATTGTGGTCAATATATGATTTAATCATAGATGAATAATCTAGATCAAGTAAGGACAATTCTCTATCCTTTATCACAGAGAAGTAATTATTGGAATTTAAATTAGCCAAGTTTTGTAATTCTGTTGCCGTCTTGACATCCACAATTAAATTAGATTGTGTGGATTCTGCTAAATCATCGAGGAATTCCGGTGACTGAGTATCATTGGATAAAAATTCTCTAATAGAAGGCTGCATGGAGACAAGCGGATACAATAAATCCTTGATTAAATCTTTTAAGTGTTTATTTATCACAGGCTTAGAGATCTGTTGATCCATAACTTGAATTTTGTTTAACCCGTCAAACCATTGTTCTCTAAGTGTAGGAATATCATTGAGTTTGACTTCTGGATATGATTCTCTTAACAAACTAATCAATCCATCAAATATAGTGGCATTCTTATAAAGTAACTTATCATGGATGAAGAAAATGCATGGATTATTTTGAATCTTGATTTTATCGTCATTAACCCAATTAGTGGTGATCCAGTCTTTCACTATAGAGTTGAATTCCGTTTTAGCTTGTAAGGTAGTGCGTGCTTGAGAACTTATGGGGAGTGTCACTGCACCGTTACTCCATTTTGATCTATTGTGTTTGCCTTTAGATTGTGATTGTTGTTGTTGTTGTTGTCTATTCTGGGTTGGCCGTGTTGGATTATTTGATTTGAAATATGTGAGAGGCTTTGCACTCTTGTTTTGACCATATGGTTGATACACATTAGTGGTATCTCTCGAGAACTTCGTATCTTGTTGAAAAGAGGATGAAAGTTTATTATTACGCTTTGATTTAGTCTTTGATAACGTTGTCGTTGTCGATGTGGTTGGCGGCGTTGAATCCGCAGATGCTGCAGCGGCCTTGAGTAATTGAGCTTTGAGTTCCATCATAGTAACCTCCGGAAATTTCAGGAGACCAACCTTTCTGAAGAACAATCTCTGAGAAGGTTTCATATTGCTTTATTTGAGTGGGTAACTGTACCTTAGGATAAACCATGATGGCCAAAAACTGTGTCTCAAAAATTATTATTTTCCCCTCTCATAGTAAACGAGAATTTAAATATTTGCGCACTTTATCGGGGTTATACAGGTATATATATATATGGTACTATGAATTAAATATTGAATTATATAACTAAACTAATAAAGTCTAATAAGGGAAGGGAATGGGGAAGGGGGAAGGGGGAATAAAGGGGAGGGTGATAGGATTCAGAGTTACAACAAAACGTTATCACTTCTCTTAGAATCTTTCAATGCATGCAATTGAGGTAACACATCGGCAAAGCTAACAGCTTCATTCTTACCTTGCAACTCTTGGTTATCTCTGTTTCTGATGTTAACAGAGTTATCGGTTTGTTCTTGTTCACCAACAATGAAGATGAAGTTGTATTTCTGCACTTGACCAGTTCTAACCTTCTTTTGTAAGGTATTACCGGATAAATCGGCGTCAGCGTAGAAACCTTCGGATTGTAACTTCTTTTGAACCTCTTGGGCATAGTCAAAGTACTTCACACCGACAGGCACAACTAAAACTTGTCTTGGAGATAACCAGAATGGCCATTTACCAGCGTAATGTTCAGTTAAAATGGCAGTCATTCTTTCCACAGACCCTAAAATGGCTCTGTGAATCATAACAGGTCTCAAGGTCTCATTAGATTTCTCATCCTTACCTCTGAATTCTAATTCAAATCTTAATGGTAATTGGAAATCCAATTGAATGGTAGCACATTGATGCCATCTTCTCAAGGCATCAGAAATCATGATATCAATCTTTGGACCATAGAAGGCACCATCACCCTCATTCAATTCCCAATCGGAACCCCAAGCATTTAGAGCAGCTTCCAACATGGATTCAGCATTGTTCCAAGTTTCAATTTCACCAACATACTTATCTGGTCTAGTAGACAATTCCATCTTAAAGTCAAATCCGAAAATACCGTAGATGTTCTTCAAGAAATCCAACATACCAGCAATTTCAGAACCAATTTGATCTTGAGTACAGAAAATGTGAGCATCATCCTGTTGGAATCTTCTCACTCTGGTTAACCCAGTTAAAGCACCAGAGAATTCATTTCTGTGAAGCACACCGAAATCAGCACATCTCCATGGTAATTCTCTGTATGATCTTTCTCTAGCCTTGAACATCAAACAATGGCCAGGACAGTTCATTGGTTTCAAACCGAATTGTTCCTTTTCAACGTTGAAGGTGAACATGTTATCCTTGTAGTTAGCCCAGTGACCAGAAGTTTCCCATAGTTTAGAGTTGTACATGTTAGGGGTGATAACTTCTTCGTAACCTCTCTTTCTATATTCTTCTCTCAAAAGATCGACAAGAGCATTATAGATTCTAGCACCGTGTGGTAACCAAAAACAAGAACCAGGTGACATTTCGTGGAAGAAGAATAAATCTTGTTCTCTACCGATCTTACGGTGATCTCTAGCGGCGGCTTCTTCTAAGTACTTCAAGTGTTCCTTCATGGCAGCCTTATCTGGGAAGGACACACCGTAAATTCTTTGTAAGGAGTCGTTTTCCTTGTTGGCTAAGAAGTAAGAAGAGGAGTTCTTGATAACCTTGAAAGCCTTGATTCTACCAGTGTGAGGAATATGAGGACCTCTACATAAATCAATCAATGGACCACATCTGTAAACGGTAGTGGAGGTACCATCTGGCACTTTATCTTGGATCAATCTTTGCTTATACTTGTTATAGTTGAACATTTCCAATAATTGTTCCTTGGTCATCACCAATCTTTCAAATGGTTGCTTTTGCTTGATAGCCTTTTGACACACTGTTTCAATGTTACCAAAGTCAGCCTGGGAAACCACAGTTTCACCATTATCAATGGACATATCGTAGAAGAATCCATCATCGGTTGGTGGACCGAAACATAAATGAGCACCGTAGTGGCATTCACAACCTTCACCTAACACGTGAGCGGAGGAATGCCAGAACACTTGCTTACCCTCTGTGGATTCGAAATCAAAGAATTCCAATTTAGCATCACCCTCGAATGGTCTTTCTAAATCCCATAATTCACCATCAACCTTGGAGATAACTTGTCTTTCACTGAAGGATTTCCCGATAGCCTTAGCTATATCCATTGGGGAAGTCTCATAGGAGGTTCCCTCCTTGAGGGTACCATCCTTTAAAGTGATGTTAATTGGCTTTCTCTCCTTGGCAGCAAATTCTGCATCAGCCTTAGCCTTCAATTCTTCGAACATCTTGATTCTGGAGTCAATAAATTCAGGTTGAGGGTTCAATTCCAATGGTCTACCTGACTCATTGGCTTGAGCCTTCTTATCCTTCTTGGATTTCTTTTCACCCTTTGGCTTTGCTGGAGCTGCAGCAGCTGCAGATTCCTTGATGGACAAGTCGTCCACTTTTTTTGCAATCTCTTCGGACATGTTATTGTTGTTATTGTGTTAATAAAGTAAGAAATCTGTGTTTAGTTAACGTGTCTGGGAATATCCTTTTGGTCGAAATCTGTTTCTTTTTCACCGAAAAAAAAAAAATTTGAAAAATTTCGTCGTTAGTCGATAAGTATGTGCCGGGTAAGTGATGGGGGACGTAGATGGGGGGAGTAGATGGGGAGGAAGTATGGGATAGTAGATGAGCCTATGGAGCAGCAGTTGGTAGGACAGGTAATTGATATGCAAAGAGTACTCCAGGTAGTCAATACACTGTGTGGATGAGCACTCACTGCCTATCCAATCCACCATTCCTATGCACCAGCGGATCCCCATTTCTCTCCTTCCACTAATTCACCCCTATTGCCCTCTCTCTCTCTCTCTCTTTCTGCATCTCCCTACTGTAACACCTACTCACTCCTCCAGAATACCCGTAACGCTATCCATCCTTCTTTATCATCACTCTTCTCTTCTCTTCTCTTCTCTTCTCTTCTCTTCTCAGCACAGCCTTTAAAAATTTTCGACATATTAAAATCGCATATTTAAAAGACAAAGTGTATAAACGGTACAAAGTTCATTTTCAACAACTAGAAATCAATCATATTTGACTAGATTTACATTCATATGACTGATACAGAACACAAGGAATCGTAAGTTATCCCTTTTTGCAACAACTAATTATCATTTCCATCAACGACTAACATATTCTTTTCATAATAATCTTTTTATGTTTAGTTTATCCGACTCTGAATCAGATACCCCTGTGATAGAGATCATTGATGACTCTAAGGATACCACAGCATCTGCCACTACACCACTGGATAAGGATATCGTGATAGCACCAGCATATGATGAAGTCAATAACGATAATGACGAGTTGGCAGAATTAAGAGGTGAGGGTAGATACTTTGGTGTGACTGACCCTGAATCATCACAACCTATTTGCTCTAACTGTCATAGAAGGGGTCACCTCAGAGCTAAATGTAAAGTTGTGGTGTGTCATGCTTGCGGGAAAGTCGATGACCATTATGAAACTCAATGCCCGAATTCAATGGTGTGCTCTAACTGTGGTAAGAGAGGCCATTTCCGGAATCTTTGCCCTGAGAAGCGGAAATACAACTACTGTACATCATGTGATTCGAAAAACCACTCTAATGATAGATGTCCTCGAATTTGGAGATCATACCTTGTGAAGGAATCAGATAGAAAGCAAATTCCATATCCTTCAAATGTGTTTTGTTATAACTGTGCCAAACAGGGCCATTACGGTGATGAATGTCCATCAGCTAGAATCTCCAAGACACCTAATATAAATGGATCTGCCTTCACAGGTGATAATTTACCTAAGGAACTTCGGGGCCAATATAAGCAATATATGAGAAGGCTAAAAAGTGAATTACAATCATACGGGTTTGCCTTGCCCGGTAATGGCAATAACAATTACAATAACAATAAAAAAAGAGCGTACGATGACGATTATGGGAATAATAATAACAACAAGAGATCAAGAAATTCTATAAATTATAGTAACGTGCCGCCACCTAAGAAGCAAGGAGTTTTACCAACTGGTCCATCCAGATCTGGATTTCTTCCACTGAAATCAAACTCCAAAAGTGGTTATAACAATAGCAAACCACAACCAGCAAAGCGTGGTGTTCTCCCCGGTAGATCATCTAACAACAACAATAATAATAATAATAACAGCGGAGGAGGAAATTATAATAGAAGCCAGGGAAGAAACAGTTATATCGATAACAATAAGAGAAACTATAATAATAGTAATAGAAGTAATTATAGAAATTCTAATAATAATAACAGATGGTGATCACCCTTTTATATAGACATTTTGTATATTAATATATATATAATCATTCCTTTTCGCAAGCCTTTTTAAGTAATGTATGTTCAATCTCAGTTATCGTGTTTGTGGTAGACCTCGTTGTAGATTCCGGCATCAATTGTTGATATTGGGACCCCATCACACTAGCTAATTTTAAATCTTGGTTAGTGATGGTATTGTAAATTATTGTTTGCTTCTTCTTTTCTCTGTAGAATATACTTGATGACATGTTGAATAGAGTTTAAGGGTAAAGGAAATAACATTAAAAGAAGATCAAAAGTTTTAAAGAATTTTTATTAAAGCGAGAAAAGCATTAAATTATATTATTACACACACAAAAAATAGTATATACACTTTTAGAAAGCATTACTTAGTCTCTTAGTTTGATGATGAATCTCGGCAAATTCATTAGCTAATTCAACATATAAGGTGAATTCTTCCTTCAATGTAGACACAATACTTTCTAATCCGTTCTTACCATATAAAGAATCACGGTTCAATGAAGCCTTATCTAAATCATTAACAGAATTTTCAACTTCTTGTAACACTAATTGATATTTCTCAATGTTATCTTTGAATTCTTCAATCTTACTAATATAATAAGAATTCAAAATCTGTGTCACATTTAATGGGGACTCCTTCTTGTCGTCACCCACTTGTTGTTGTTGTGTCTGCTGTTGTTGTTGTGTCTGCTGTTGTTGTTGTGGTTGTTGTTGTGTCTGTGTGTTTGAAGTTCTATTCCCATTGACACCGATAATTAACGTAGACGTGTTAGAGGATTTGATATCAGCCACAGAAGAAGTGGACCCTATTATTGGATTAGTCAATTGTAAGTATACCTTGATTAGTTTCTCCACCCAGTCATTGAAACTCTCTAAAGTTTTCGTCTTGAAACCTTCAACAAATTTCAAATCACTGTTCAAAGATTGGTTAGTGGAGACATATTTCTTCTCCAAAAAATTGATATCCCTTGGGATACTCTCAATTAAATCCTGGTGATTATCTTGAGCATCCTTGAGGTACTCCGCAATAGAGACTTGCTTTTGAATGTATTGATCTAATTGTTCTAATTGCTTTTGAATTGGCTCTGGTAAGTCACTCACCTTAGTCATAGAATTGAGTGGTGGCAATTGTTGTTGCTGCTGTTGTTGAAGCTGTAATTGTTGCTGTTGCTGCTGCGTTTGTCCAAAACTGAAGGCACCACCAGTACTAGTGGTGTTACTATTGCTTCCAAATAGTCCACCAGTGTTATTCGTGGTAGCGTTATTACCACCAAATAGGCCACCAGTTTTGTTACCAAACAATCCACTTGTTGCATTATTATTGTTGTTATTATTATTAGCATTCCCGAATAGACAACTACCAGTAGACTGGTTAGCATTATTGTTACCGAACATCCCACCAGTGGTGTTGTTGTTAGCGGTGTTTCCAAATAATCCACCAGAAGGAGCAGCAGGTTTGTTACCAAATAAACTGGTTCCAGTTGAGGCAGTGTTGTTATTACCAAAGAGTCCACCAGAGGTGTTAGTGTTTGCATTATTATTACCGAATAACCCACCAGACGTGTTAGTATTAGCATTGTTGTTACCAAACAACCCACCAGCAGGGGCAGCAGGTTTGTTACCAAATAATGATCCACTAGTGGTTGCCGTGTTATTAGCAGAATTGTTACCAAACAAACTTCCAGTATTACCATTGGCTGCAGTGTTGTTATTGGCACCGAATCCAAATCCGGTATTCGTACCAGCTGGTTTACCAAATCCACCAGCAGCTGTGTTAGCCGTGTTGTTGTTTGATCCAAATCCAAACCCTGATGCCGGCTTGTTGGCAGTGTTGTTATTGGCACCAAACCCAAACCCACCAGTTGTAGCGCCGGTGTTATTAGCACCACCAAAAGGAGAACTACCAGCAGCTGGAGCAGCGGGTTTGTTCCCGAATGAAAACCCCGATGTGTTGTTGTTGTTGTTAGTTGTGTTTGATGCACCACCAAAGGAGAATCCCGATGTGTTGTTGTTAGTGTTGTTATTAGCCGAGGCAGAGCCTGACCCAAATGAGAATCCACCTGATGATCCTCCAAACATTATCGGTTGTACGTATCAATTGATGTTATTATAAACTTGTTTCTGTTTTTTTGTGTTCAATTGATCAAATATTTGGTTGAAAATATTAAAAAAAAAACTCTTCAAATAGTGATTACGTAATCTTTCCGACGCGTCTATAGACCTATCGATAAATCGACGCAGATTTCGACGAATTTTTGCACGAAACTTAAAAAGTTCGACACAAACGATGTCAACGTTATAATAGCTTAAGGGCGACACAGGGAATAGATTTGTTTTTATTACAAGTATTAATACCCTCTTGATTTCATTGATATATATATAGGTATCATTAATTACAATGGGTACGTGTGATTCCAGTGGTGACCTTGTTTAGGGTTTTTTTTTTCTTTCATCGGTTCATGTTTTAACTACTGTTTGCCTCGTGAATACTAACAACTTATTCTTAATCAAATAGGTATCCCAAAATTCTTTAGGTTCATCTCTGAACGGTGGCCATTGATCTCTCAAGAGATTGATCGGTCAGAACTGGTCGAGTATGATAATTTATACTTAGATATGAATTCTATTCTGCACACTTGTACACATTCAAATGATGGAACAATCACAATCCTGACAGATGAACAGATGTTTGGTTCCATTTTCTCCTACATTGATCACCTTTTCGAGACAATTAGACCTAAACAAACATTTTATATGGCAATTGATGGTGTTGCACCAAGAGCTAAAATGAATCAACAAAGAGCTAGAAGATTCAGAACTGCAGTGGAAGCCGAGGAAAATCTCCAAAAGGCCATCAAGAATGGTGACCCAATTCCAAAAACTCTCTTTGACTCTAATGCTATCACTCCGGGGACAGAATTCATGGCTAACTTAACCGAAAATTTGAAATATTACATTAACCAAAAAGTGTCCACTGATTCAAACTGGCAAAACATTAACATCATCTTATCTGGTCACGAAGTTCCAGGTGAAGGTGAACATAAAATTATGGAGTACATCAGAACTCAAAAGGCACAACCAGGTTACAATGTGGATACTAGACACTGTGTTTATGGGTTGGATGCCGATTTAATTATGTTGGCTCTGGTTTCTCATGAACCACATTTCTCATTGTTGAGAGAAGAAGTCACGTTTGGCCCAAGAGCTAACCAAAAATCAAGTGATTTGACAAAGCAAAAATTCTTCCTATTGCATGTTTCTTTATTAAGAGAATACATGGAATTTGAGTTCTTGAGTTTGCAAGATGAATTACCATTTGAATACAACTTTGAAAAAGTGTTAGATGATTTCATCTTGATTATGTATGTCATTGGTAACGATTTCTTACCTAATTTACCAGATCTTCACATTAAGAACGGTGCCTTCCCATTGTTAATTGAATCTTTCAAAGAGACGCTGAAACGTAGTGATGGTTACTTAAACGAAAATGGTACCATCAACTTGAAGAGACTCGGAGCTTGGTTGGAATACCTTGCCATTTTCGAATTGGAAAATTTTGAAAGAGGTGAGGTCGATGTCGAATGGTTTAACAAGCAATTGGATAATATTTCAAGAAAGGGTGCCAGAAAGAGAGCCAGACAAGGAAGGGAATTGATCGTCAAACAACAAAAGAAGATACTCGGGGTGATAAGAGAATGGATTTACAAATTACATTCCAATTATTATTCAGTGAAAGAATTGCAGGCTGATGAATCCAAAATTCCTGAATTGAAGCTACCTAACTCATTCTTTGAAAGTGATTCTGATAAGGAATTCATTGCAAAATTGTTTGGTGAATTAAACTTGTTAGTTGTTCATAGTTCCTCACAAAATAGTTATTCAGCTAGATTGGACGTTGACGGTTTGAATCCAAATGAAACTGAGGAACAATTCCAAGAAAGAGTGTCTGAAATTAGAAAGACTATCAAGAAATACCAGATCTCCTATGTTGTCGATGATGAGGAAACCTTGGAAGTCCAAAAAGATCTATATGACCAAAAGTTTATCGATTGGAAGAACGATTACTACAAGAAAAAGCTTGGGTTTACCTTAAATGATGAGGATAAGATTGTTGAAATGGCAGAAAACTACATTGAAGGGTTACAGTGGGTTTTGTATTATTACTACAGAGGTATTTGCTCTTGGCCATGGTATTACAGATACCATTACGCTCCACGTATCTCCGATGTTGCTAAAGGTTTAAACATTAAGATCAACTTTGATAAAGGTAAGCCATTCAAGCCTTTCCAACAATTGATGGCTGTCTTGCCAGCTAGATCCAGAGAATTGATCCCACCAGCATACAGACCTTTAATGGTGGAGGAAAACTCTCCTATCATTGACTTTTATCCAGCAGATTGTGAAACTGATATGAACGGTAAGACCGCCCCTTGGGAAGCTGTCGTGTTGTTGTCATTTGTTGATGAAAAAAGATTAATAGAAGCCATGGAACCATATGATGCTAAGTTGACTCCAGAGGAAAAGAAGAGAAACTCTTTTGGTAATGATTTGCAATTCCATTATAACCCACAAGTTAAGAGACTTGTGCAATCACCGCTTCCAGCCGCTTTTGAAGATTTTGACTCTCACTGTATCGAATCCATATTTGAGTTACCTGTTGTGAAGAAATTCCGTGATGGGTTAGCCGATGGTGCTAAGGTTGGGAAGGAATTACTTGCTGGTTTCCCAACTTTGAAAACAGTCCCATTCACTTCAAATATGGAATATGCTCGTCTATTAGTGTTCCAACAACCTTCAAGATCCAATTCATTAATTTTGACAATTAAGAACATTTATACTGGTCTCACTGTTGAACAGTTTGCCAAGGAATATGTTGGACAATTAGTGTATGTCAACTGGCCATTCCTGAGAGAGGCCAAGGTGATACACGTTGAAGATGGATTGATGAAGTATGAAAGAGTCAAATTTGGCTCCACTCATAAAGTTATCGCTTCTCCATTGGAGAAATTTGAAATCACAGACTTTGATAAGACTAAGCAAGCTATTTATAGAAAGATGATTGTTAAGGAAGGTTTGAGATTTGAAGAATTAGAAGATGAAAAGGAACCAGAGCATAATGGTGATGATGACGATATTCAATACAACCCAATGCAACGTAATCACGGTGGTAAGGGTGGTAATAATGTTCCAATTGATGGTTTAGTCTATGTCAGACATGTTACTGGGTTGACCCGTAATAAGGAAGGTGGGTTCATTAAGACTTACTCTAAGACCCTGACTCCATATCCAATTCAATTGATTGTTGAGGATGTCATTCACAAGGATAAAAGATTCGAAGAGAGAGCTCCTGTTCCAGTTGAAGAGGAATTCCCAATTGATTCTCGTCTTATTTTCCTTTCCAAAAACTTTTACGGTGACGCCGCTAAGGTTGTCGGTCACAGTGAGGGTAACAAGTTGTCTCTTCTTGTTACCGTTCCAAATACTACAGAACCTGATGTCGGTACCCGTAGAGCTAAGGTGGAACATGAAGTGTTTAGATACCATTCATCTAATGAAGTTGCTCACATTCTGAGAATTTCCAATTACTTGCTTTCCAGAATTACCTCTTCCTATCAAGTGGAGGGACCAGGTGGAAAGAAGTTTGACATTGGTCTTCAAATGAAGTATGAAGGTAGAAAATTGAAGGTGCTGGGTTACACTAGAAAGTCTTTCAAATGGGAATACAGTGATCTAGCTGTGAATCTGATCTCTGAATATATCAGCAAGTTCCCATCTATGTTCAAGGCTTTATCCAATATCCATGGGAGCAGTGTTCCAAGTGCTTACGATTTGTTTGGTAATGGTAATGGTGATGCCAATGTTGTGAAGGATCAATTGAAGGAAGTTCGTGACTTTATCAAATCTAAAGTTAGTAACTTCACTGCTGTGAGTTTAGAATCTGATCAACTAACTAAGGCTGGTATTTCTGAAGTTGAAGAATCCATTATTCAATATAACTTGAAGCCATTCACTTCTGACACCAAGAGAATCAAGAATATTCCTAGATCTGCTGTCTTGGATACAACTAAGGCGAACACGTCTTTAAACAGACAAGTGTTTTCTCTTGGTGACAGAGTGGTGTACACTTCTGATTCTGGTAATGTGCCTCTTTATTCTAAGGGTACTGTTATTGGTATTGTGTCACTTGATGCTAAGACTTTGTTGAAGGTTATTTTCGATCAACCACTTTTGACTGGTAACAATTTTGATGGCAGATTGAAGACTCAAAGAGGTTTGACTGTTGATTCTACTGCCTTATTAAACTTGACTAATAGATCATTTGTGTATCATAAGCCAGGTGGATCCACTGATGAGGCAAGACAAAAGGCCCTTGAGAAAAGAAGAGCCATTGAGGCCAAGCACAAGAAACAGAAGGAGGAAGCTGAGAAGGCAAAGGTTGAAGCACAAAAGGCCAAGAAGGAGATTCTTTCTACTATCAAGAAGGATTCCAAGAAGGAATCCAAGAAGGATACTAAGAGTGATGATTCCAATAAAAAGGAAAGCAAACCATCTAAGAAGCAACCTAAGGCTAAGATCGCTAAGAAACCAGAGTCCAAGAATTCTGAGAAGTCAGCTGATGTTACTCCTGCTGCTTCGGTTACCCCTGCTACTGTTCCAGTTCCAAGAGCCAATGGTGTTCAAAATATTTATAATTCTGTGTTATCTGGTATACTGGCTCCTCAACAACAACAGTCTCAACAGTTACACCTTCAACAAGGTCAACCAGGTCAACCACCATTCCCATTCCCAATTCCTGGGTTCCCTGTTCCAATGCCTATGATTGTTCCAGGTGTGCCCGTGGTTCCACAACAACAACAACAACAACAACAACCTACACAGCCTACTCCAGCTGCCACTCCTGCTCCATCAGAGAGTTCTGCTAAGTTACTAAGCATTCTTAAACGTCCAGGAAGTGAACCAGCATCTGCTAAAGCCGACTCTTAAAAACTTGTCTCATTACTGAAGAGTTAATTCCCAAACTTGTATTATTCTCCTCTTTTGTTGTATATATACAGTCTTACTAATGATTGAGTTTTATTTTTGTTTAATGTGTTTTTACTTGTTTCTTGTTTTTTTCTTTTATATTACTCCATTTTTCTTTTTTTTAATCTTTGTTCATTTATTTTTTGTTTTTTTTTTGTTTCCCCCCCAATTTTACTATTGTTTTTTTTTGTCTTATTAAATCTATTAGTAAAGTTAATGTATAATGTACAAATATTCAGTAGTCACCATCATCGTCATCACTAGCTTCAGTGTACCTCCGAGCTTGAGATTCTCTTGCATCTATTTGTCTGTTAAACCATTTTTGTTCAAATCCATTAGATCTGTCAACACCATCCCATCTGTATCCTGGTTTCACGTCAAATCTATTCTCGGGGAATGCCCCCTGATATAATTTACGGCCTGTAACACTGACGTATTTACCTGACCGTTTCTTATGTTCTTCAATTATATTTTTATCAAATAATAATGCAGGATCATCATCATCGATTTTATTTTCAGCTGAAATTTCAGGTTTTTGATAAAGTTCACCTTGTTGTTTTAATTTCTTATCTAATTCACTTTCATTGAGTTCTCGTTGTTTCTGTAATGCTTCCCTTTCGAGTTCTTGCCTTGTTTTAGGTTTACTCAATGTTTCTTCAATGTTATCTATTATTTGACCAGATGAATCTCTATATATTGTTTGTTCGTGTTTGGGTATCACAGGGGAGTCAATCGGTGCAGTCACTGGTACCACCATTGAATCATCACCATCAACCAATTTCCATGAACCTTTATTAGTAGACTTCTCGTGGATCACCACTGGTCCCTCTTCATCATCGGATATTCTTTGATTATCTTCATTGAATTCCTGTATTGCCACCTTCTTAGATTTGCTTTTCTTCTTCGATTTTTTGGTCTTACTAGACTCCGTGGAGTACTTAGACAAGTATGCTTCCAGTGATGACATGTGTTAACGTTTAGTGCATAAACCACCCCCTCCATCACTGTACGGTACAACTACTTCCACCAAGCCATCATTAATATGAAAAACAAAGGTCGTGCGCGGGGACCCAAAAAAAAAAGTTGGAGAACGGGCGAAATAAACTAGAAAGGAGAGTACGAGTACGTTTACCTGTTCTTCTTTTCAATTACCATTAACATACCCGTTAACCGAATTAAATCAATGGAAGACTGGAGAAGAATAGACGTCGACGCTTACGACCCAGAATTACAATATGAACCTGATGCCATTGACACACCAGTGTACACGGCGGCTGATATTGACCCTAAATTACAACAAATTAGAGGTTTAATATCTAGAGGTTCATCATTAGAATCACTTCAATTAGCAATTCAAGATCCACCATATGCCTCAGATGAATCATTGAAGAAACAATATTTGTTATCGGTGTTAGAAGTGTTAAATAACATTAAACAATCAGAGATTACATCATTAATAAAACAACTCAGCCTTGAAGAGATTGATGTGTTAATTAAATTTGTGTATTCCTTAATGGCATTGAAAGAAGGTCAAAAATCTGGTGGTGCCCTATTAGGATGGTTTGATAAAACTATTGAACAAGTTGGTGAAGGTCCAATTGTGAGATATTTGAGTGATCCATTGAAATTATAAGATTGAATTACATTAAGTTCTCCATTCCCGCGTTATAACACAATCATCCATTTGTACCTTATGAAAAGCTTAATATAATACGATTTTTATTAAGAAGAATGAAATAAATACAAAAAAAAATGCAAATACAGTAGTTGTATATTTTTAAGAAACACGTAGTAAGAAAATGTATGTTTTAAAACTTTTAAGTATATATATATATATATCATAGATCAACTATAATGAATTGTGAAATCCCCATTAAGCATGTGACCGAATTCTCCAGTCCAAGTGTCTAGCACCCGGATAACTAATTTATTTTTAACTCTGAGGACTTCTTTAATTTTGAAATATAATTCATTGTAACTTAAATCCATACCTATTAATTCTCTAAAATAATAGATTAATTGGTTGGTAGTAAGTATTTTCCCTTGATTCTTCATTATCATTGTTTTTCTATTATTGGTGTCACATGATTGTTGTTGTTGTGGAACAGGTGTAGATTCAGATTCAGAAGATGAATTCATTAATCCTTCTCTTGAAAGTAAATTCTCTATTCTCATAATGTTTTTCTTAGTATTATTGTTTTTCTTAAATTTTGCTATAGATGATTCAATTAGGGTAATCTTATCTGAATCCATATTAGTTATAGATTCACATTGATCATCATTGAAAATTCTTAAAAGCATATCAAATGCAGAATTTCTACGCACGTAGATTGATTTTTGTTGATTAGGCAATTCTATATGATTTTGTAATTGTTTGAATAATGTATCATTCAATGACACATTTTGGGTACCATTTTGGAGTTTAGTAATTTTGAAATGTCTAAATTTTAAAATCTTTCTTAACGAATTTCTGTTAATGTTGAATGGATTTTTTGAATTTAGATGTTTAGTGAGTGGTATCAAATCATTAAAATCAACACTATTAGTGGTGAGTCCATCTTTAGCTAAAAAGATTCTTAAAGCCTTATGGATGAGCAAGTTTTCATCTATTTTAATAGTTTTAGCGGGGACAATTCGGTTACCGTCGAAAGTGGTGGTAATTGGAACTCTATTCAACGACTTCAATGAGAGTTCCGGTTCTGGAGATGATTCAATAGAGGTAGGAGTTGTCTGTGGAGATAACTCTGGAGTGGATGGAGCAGAGGATGAGTTTTCACTGGTGAGTGTAGTTGAATTGATCATTGGTAAAGATCTAGGAGCAGCAGGGTCATTAGCCATTGAGATCAATCTAGTGAAATAGATCTTATCCTCGACGAATATTCCACTCTTGACTAAATTTTGTTCTAGTTCATTGAGTTTCAAGGAATTGATTGGCGTACTGGGTCTAGAAATCACTGAAGCGGACATTAGTATAAAAAGTTAAGTTATTATAGAATGAATAAAGAAAGAAAAAAAAAAAACTAGAATTTAAAATCAATTGAATAATATAAACGGAAATTTACTTGTATTTAAGTAGTAAAATACATATTAACCTTCATATAAGACACGGAACATAGTTCCAGTTTATAACCACTAAAGTTAACAAATTGACTCCACACCGAAATACTATAACTAAGTCAAAAAAAAAAATATTTTTTCTTATCGATCTGAACCACCAAGGTGTTTTTTATTAACTATAATGGTTACCGATGAGCTCCCACTTATGAGCCCCTTAGTTTTTTGGGATATGTGTGTTCATTTCGTTGGTAGATATATAACCAGTGAGGTTTACAGATGTAGATCAGCCCCTCTATAGTTGAGTCAATTTAGTTGTTAATAAACATGTGAAGATCTTTTGATCCCTTGAATTTAAAGTGTGCCACATATTTACATATACATAATTTTTAACATCTCTACATTTGATGATTTTCGTCTCAATCGTCTCAATCGTCTCAATCGACCTTTCGACCTAAAGAAATTGATATTTTTAATCGGTTGTACGTATGTATCACAGATCTAGTAAATGGTGATATGATTTTATCTGAGTATACATTGTTAATTACGTGTTTATATATATCAATTGGATAAATGGTAAACAGTGATTCATCAATTGAATTGCAGGGTGACCCCGTGGTGGGTACCACTAATGATGAACCATTGGCTACTCCAATTAAACGTGACATCACTTCTGAACTAGATGCACAAATGAAAGAATTAGAGAATTTACAATTAGATGATATAGAGGAAACCGTGTCACCTGGTACAACCACAATTCATGATGATTCCATTGTCACGACTAGATCAACGCAATCACAATTACCACCTAAATTGGACCCACCATTTGATTCCAATAATTACGTGTTTGGATTGGGGATTGTCAATTTCCATCATATTAGAGGTCCAGAATTAGAATATTGGGTTGACGATTCATGTAATGAACAAGAAATTGTTGATGATGACACATTATCATCTGAAAGATTACAACAGATTAATAAAATTTGGCCTCATTTACCATTTCAAGCATTACCAGATGGTGCCCATTTATTTGATGAAGTTTTCACAAATTTTACATTAGTTTTCAATGAAACTAATCAGGGTTACCCTGAATTACCAATTGATAAAATTAATGAAATTGATGATAAACAAGATTCAAATAATATAACATTATTTGGATGTGCATGTATTAGACAATTAAATTCATCACAATTAACAAATGAACACGATTTAAAAGATTTGAAAAGATTAATTGTACAAAAATCTGTTGTATTAATTACTAGATATCCATTGACTATTCAATTAAAGGAAAAATTGAGTATAATAACTACAAGTTATTTTGAACAATATAATTTTGAAGATAAAAATATAATTCGTGCATTATATAATAATATTTCATTAGTGTATAATAAGAATGGATTTAAAGTTGAAGATGATGATCTTTATGAATCATTAGGTATCCCTAAAATTGATAATGATGATGGTGATAATAATAATGAAAAAATAATTAAAGAGAGTGATTTTTATACTGCATTAAATTTGAAAACTATAGTTTTAAAATTGAAACGAAATTTATTAGTTTTATTTAAAGCATTATTATTAGAGAAACGGATTTTAATTTTTTCAAAGAATTTAAATGATTTATCTAATTTCCAATATGGATTACTTTCATTGATTCCAAATTTATTATTAAAATTGATTGATTGTGGGTATCCCTTATCACATAATGTCACTAAAAATTTTAAAGGTAAACCTACATCATTAAAATCTAGTGATAGAGCTTCATTATTAAATTTTATGGGGTTACCATTAAATATATTTGATAGGGGTGGTTTTTTTCAACCATATTTGACATTACAACAATTAGATTATTTAAGTAATGTTAATACTGAATGGTTTTTAGTTGGTTGTTCAAATGATATTATATTAGAATATAAACAACGGTATACCGATTTAATAATTTATTTAGATACCGATGGTGATGCTAAATTAGAGATTATCGATAAAGAATTAAAGGATAAATTAAGTTTGACTAATCAAGATAAAAAATTTATTGATAATATAGTGGAACAAGTTAAATTGAATGAAGAAAATTTAAATAAATTGAATGATACCGATATTCAAGATGAATCAATTATCAGTATTGAAGAATCTGAACATATTAAAATTCCATCTAGTACAATTAATAATAATAGTTCAATGGATTCAAAGATATTCAAGGGAGGTGATGATTTTATTAGATACAATTTTGAAGATTATTTAATTGGATTTTTATCTAGTATTAAATATGATAATTTTACTCAAAAAAATCATAATAATGAAAAATTACCTTTAAATGATGATAGATTGAATAATCAAATTTCTATGTTTAATGATAAATATTTAAATTCATTTAAATTAACTAGAAATTATATTATATTCAATGATCACACCGAGGATGAATTGTTTAATTTTTTTGAACCTAAACATGTCGGAGAACTATTGATTAGCCAAAATAAGGTTAATAATTTAATTGGTAAATTTTTAGGTAAATGGAATAATAGCAATATGAAGGAAAATATTGAATCATCGGGTAATTCGGAGAGAGTTGAACAACACGAAGAGAAAGAAACTATTGATAGCCAAGACAATGGGAATCCACCAACTACAAGTTTATTTAATTCAATTATAACTAATATAACTACTGCTGCATCAAGAGTCAAGAAATGAAATAATACGTTTACTCGGAATCACACACACACACAAAAATAAAATTTTCGAAAAGATAAGTCTCCTCGAGATAAGCAATTAAAGATAAGTTAACTATGGGTTGTATTAAATTTTTAAATTTTTTATTATCTTTCAAGGGACTTAGTGTCTCGTATTTATCATTGTTATCTATGTAATGATAGTCTCGGAAAAGTGGGTATATACGGTGTATAATTTAATTGAAAAACTCGTCATAATGGAAGTAAAATAAAAAAAAAACTTGGGCAGATCTCGAAGAGATAAGCTATGTTATTTCACGTTATTTCATGTTATAGTTAGTTATAATACAATTATATCCACACAGTGTAATAGACTATCACATTTGTGGTTGTAATTAATTATCCATGCATATCTCTGTTGTGGTTGTTTTTTTTTTTATTATTATTCTTCGGTCGAGGAACTATGTGATAGATAAGTACGTAAACTGCTATCTTTTGATCCACAGTGCTTAATGGGTATATCTATATGTATGTTGATCACATGTATTTATCTAGTAATTTAAAAGTGGCTTGTGAATTTTATATATACATCTATCTATTTGCTTTTTAATTTTATTGGTATATATCCATGTTTCTTTCTTTTATAACTTGATTTATTTATACATTCCACCCCTTCTCAAATGCTCCCCGCTTCATTCAGTGTTAATTCAAATTCAATAAATTATCCAATCAATCCATACCCGGATCAATTAGTGGTTCCCAAATATCAAATATCTAAAATACCTGAAATAGATAAGATATCTAAAAGAAAATATTCGACATCCATTGACCCCCGTAATTATTTAACAGTGTTTGAATACAAAATTAATGAAAATTGGATTATCTGGGATTACAATTCAGGTTTAGTCCATTTAACTGGACTATGGAAGGCAATAGGAAATAATAAGGCTGATATAGTTAAATTGGTGGAATCATCACCAGAATTAGCTAAGGAAGTCAAACGTGTGCGTGGTGGGTTTCTCAAAATTCAAGGTACTTGGTTACCATACCCGATAGCAAGAGAATTGGCTTCAAAATTTTGTTATAAAATTAGATATGCCTTAATTCCAATCTTCGGAGCCGAATTCATTCATCTATGTTTAAAACCATATGAAAAGGGGTTCGGCATCTTGAGACTAAAAGTAAATGATAAAGATTTGAAGAAACGCAGACGTTCAAGAAAACGGAAATTGAGTAACTCCTCATCGTCATCTCATGAAGAATCGGTCGTCCCCGCTGATACCAGTATCCTCGCCACAACCACCACCACCACAACAACAACTCCAAGAGAGGGATCCACAGATATCGAACAAGACATTCAAAAGAAATTACTACCACCCCTCTCTCAGAGTATAATAACAAATCACTCAGGATCAGGTTTACTACTGAACCATCATTACGGTGACCCAAATAATTACCCCTTACAACAACAACAACAACAGTACCAACATCAATCACCTAGTTTCCCATATCCCCTCACGGCGGTCACTCCAAAGAGATCTAATGATGGTATATTATCAGTTTTGAAAGCTGCAGAGAATTTAGAACTCAAACAATTAAAACCACTATCAACTATTTTAATGTCTGTTCCCGCTGCCACCGGTACCAATAACACTCAATTAGCTACTCCACCGTCTAGTGCCAATAATTCATCCAATTCTTCAACATATTTACTTCCCTCAATATTCCAAGGATCAAATGAACCACCAACATCTATAATGCATAGATCAACTTCACTTCCCAGTCAAGGTGGTGATTCATTCTCTCTTAGACGTTTCAGTTTGAGTACGACTACCCCTGTACAACAACAACCCACTACCACTACTCCAACTGTAAGTTCTCCGACATTCAATTTCAATACCCCAGCTCGAACTTTGCCTCTAACTTCAATGAGTCCACCAGGATATTATCCATCTAGTAGACAGGAATACCCCGTGACGGCGACAACTACCTCCACATCCACCACTACTACTACTACTACTCCATCCTTTGCTACGCTTCCCCTACCAACTGTGGGATCACCCGTCGCTGTGAATTCCAATGTTGTCTCCAGTAATTCATTAAACTTTATGAATAATGGATTAAAGCAAGGTTAGAAGGGTCCTTATCTTTATTTTTGTTTCTTTTTTTTTTTTTAACTTGCTTTATTATTCTGCTTTTCCTTTTAACTCTTTTTTTTTATCTCTTTTATATTTGGTGCTTTTATATCTTCTATACGTCTTTTATTTTATATTTATTACAAATTGTGTGTGTTATCTATTGGAATGGAAGCAAAAGTAAAAACATTTTAATGGTGTAAAGGTTCCATATAATTAAAAGGAGGTCTTAAGAGGGGCGTTTTGAAGAGTTGTCGAATACAATGGGTACATACATGTAATAGATAAGAGATTTAGATATTAGATATACTTCTCTTAAGTGAATAGGTAAATCATTTATTGGCAAATGTGTGAACCCCCAATTGTATTCCAGAAATATTCTTTTTTTTTTTTGTTCACCTAAGTATCAGAGATAAGTAGAACAATGGGGGGAAGGGGAGTACGCCAACGTGGAATGGGAAAGATAAGAAGTAGTCGTAGTCAAGATATTGTATAAAACTATTAACTTAACGGATAACATTTCAGTAAACAGTCACAACTGTGTGATACCCCTGAATAACTAACACAACCCACACGAACCACGAGCCACGAGCCCATAGTGCTTAGCAGATCAAAATTAACCCACCACATTACACAGTGTCCCCACTATTCCACTCTCCACTCTCCTACTCCCCCCCACTATATATACAATCATCTAATACAATACACTTATCCATACTCTCCCGACTCGTGGTACATTGTTATCAACACTTCTTTTTTTCTTGAATTCCACTAAACTTTAGCTTAACTGCGCTGCGTTTATTGTTTTGAAAATATAAATAATTCTGAAATTGTGGTTACACTTTGTATTCATTTATATTTCTTTCCTCTGTTTTTTCCTACACAAACACGTACCACATTACATTACACTACCACTAGCGTTACATGTTCATCGAATATTTGATAAATACAGGATTGCCAACGGTTACTGACCAAGGTGGATTATCATATAAGCATATCACTTTTTTGACATTTCAAGCTGTCATTGAAGTTGTCATCATTTGCTTATCAGGGTTTTGGGCTGCTCGTTCAGGTTTACTAAATAATGAAGCTACTAAAATGATATCAAGGTTAAACGTGGATTTATTCACGCCCGCCTTGATCTTCACTAAATTGGCATCCTCACTTTCACTCCGGAAATTGTTAGAGGTTATCATCATTCCAATTTTGTATGCCATCACAACGGGGGTTTCCCTGTTGGCATCATTTTGGATGTCCAATCTTTTAGGATTAACCGAACATGAATCCAATTTTGTCACTGCAATGGCTGTCTTTGGTAATTCAAATTCTTTACCCGTGTCAATGACGCTTGCCCTTTCATACACTTTACCAGGTTTAGAATGGGATGACATCGAGGATGACACTCCAGATAAAATTGCATCTAGAGGTTTGATCTATTTATTGATCTTCCAACAATTAGGTCAAATGCTTAGATGGTCTTGGGGGTACAATAAATTATTGAAAAAAGTTCCTGAACATCTTATCTATCATAAGGCTAATCCAGATGAGGAAGCTCAAGAACCATTACTGGAAGACACCGGTGTCACCACTGGAAGTTCACAGGCAATCGCCACCACTGCCGGTGCCGCCGGTGCCGCTGGGGCTGCCATCACCACAGAGAGACCATCAAGTTATGGATCCACCATCGATGAGGGTGCCCATGATCAATTGTTTACTACCCCATCAGCCAATTTGAATACCGATCAATGGTCTGAGGGTTCATCAATGTCATCCATGTCTGAGGGGAATTCCATGGTGGATGGAGATTCATCTAGTGTATTCAAGAATTCAATGTCAAGTGAGGTGTCATCCTTAGTTAATGATCAATCGGAATTACAACAAGCTACTCAAAAAAATATAGTCATTAGAGCATGGAAAAAATTTGAATCTTGGATGAATCCACCACTTTGGGCAATGTTACTCGCCGTGTTTGTTGCATCTATTTCATTTCTTCGTTATGAATTTTATGAGGCAAATGGATTCATTCAAAATACTTTAGCGCAATCAATTAAACAATTAGGTTCAGTGTCTATCCCATTAATTTTAGTCGTTTTAGGTGCCAATTTAGCTCCATCAAGTGAAATTCCACCTGCTTGCCCCCATTACACTAAGATGATCTTTGGATCTTTAATCTCTAGAATGGTTCTCCCATCTATTGTTTTATTACCATTGGTTACTATTTGTGTTAAATATGTTAATTTATCTATAATGGATGATCCAATTTTTTTGATTACTTCATTTTTATTAATTACATCACCACCGGCAATTCAACTTTCTCAAATTTGTCAATTAAATGAAATTTATCAAAAGGAAATGGCTGGAGTTTTATTTTATGGGTATGTCATTTTGACTTTACCAGTGACAATTGTGATTGTGGTGTCATCTCTTGAATGTTTGAGATGGGCCAGTGCGACGGCATGAAAAAATCATCACAATCTAACACTCATTTGTCTATAGTCATAACCCCTTTCTGTATGATACCTTTGATCTTTTAACTCTAACTTTTTCACATTCATTTATTTTTAGATCAAAACTAGGAAAAGGGTCCCTTCTTTTGCATTTTTCGGCTTGTTTTTTTTTTTTTTTTCTTAGTGTATTCATGTGGTTGTTATTATCTTTCTTTAACCTTTTTTTTATACTATTATTAGTGTTGCATTTTCCTAAATTTTATCTTTCACACACACATATAATGCATAATGAATGTATTGTTTAATATAGGCTAAAAAACCACATTACAGCCAAATAGTTGTAAGAAAAAAAATTAACCAGTTAAATCAAAGTAAAAAGCAAGACAAGATAAATTAGGTACAGGTAATACTATTAAGAGATCTAACAGAGAACAAAACGGTTTTACTAAGACGATCATAATTACACCACTATTCTGTGCTCTATCAATATTTAATACCCAGAAAAAAACACACACACACACACAACAACAACTTGTTTCATACTGTGTGATCCGCCCACCTTTAAAATTTGCCATTTTTTAGGAAAGAGAAAAAAGAAAAAAAAAATTTGAATTGCGGTTAAAACTGGTATCACGATCAAAAGGATATACTCCTACTTTATAACTATTATCAATTCAATGACAACAAAGGAACGTAAGATAGCTATAGTGGGATCAAGAGCAGTTGGTAAATCTTCAACTAGTTTACAATTTATTGAAGATCATTTCATAGATAATTATTATCCAACGATAGAGAATCAATTTAATAAAACGATTAATTATCAAGGTATAAATTATTCATTAGAGATATTAGATACAGCTGGTCTAGATGAATTCTCTTTAATTAACAATAAATTATTAATCGGTATTCATGGATATATATTGATGTATTCAATAAATTCAAGACAATCATTTGAGATGTTATCAATTATAAGAGATAAATTATTAGATTCAGGTATTCAAGGTGATCAATTAGAGAGACCAATGATTATAGTGGGTAATAAATCTGATTTAAATTTACAACGACAAGTCAGTAAATTAGAATTACAACAATTAAGTGATAATTTTTTCGGTAAGGGTAAACCGGTGCCCTGTTTAGAATGTTCAGCTAAAGTTAATACAAATATTGATAAAGTATTTGAAATGATTGTTAATGAAATTGAAAGATTTGAAAGAGATGCTGATGGATTAGATGATGATTCATTAGATTCTCAAGGGAACCGCAAGACGGATCGTAAGAAGGGTAATCCTACAGATAAAGGGTGTATCATTTGTTAATTTTACCTTCATTTTACTTATTATTATTCACACTATATCTATCTATCTTTATTAAGGAATATATATAAACCAGCATTACTATTAGTATACTAATACTATATACCCTGTATAAATAAATCGACGCGTCGATTTAATTCTTTTCGTCTCAAATTTGTTTTTTTTTTTTGTTTTTTTTTTTTTTTTTTAATACAAAAGAAGAATTAAAAAGATTAAAATTGTATTATGGTTGTTTTTCTTTTTTTTCTTTATTTGTTATTTTATATAAGGATAATATTTATAATTTATTCAAATACTAATAATAATGTCTACATATACTTTTACATGGTATGTCATTGAATTCTGATAAAATAAAGTGGGGAAAAAAATAATTGAGTTATCGAATAAAGAGGTGTATGTGCATGTGGGTATCTGCTTATAAGATACGCCACATGGAGTTTTGTTGTTACTCATCATTTTCCTAATTTGATATTCATCAATTATACTCTTCATGACTAGTCAATTATTGATTAAATGAACACCACTCTTATCCTTTTTTCCCCTTCCTTTCCATCCGTTCAAAATAACCATCCAAATTACTAACTAATAAAGGTGCGTCTTGCATCGCCTCTCGGTTTTTTTTTTATTATAGGCCCTCTGGTCCAACTGATGTCATTGTGACTGGTACCTTTGATGACTGGTCACAAAGCTACCCATTAGTGAAACAAACTGATGGATCCTTTGAATTGGTTGTGCCATTCCCAAAGGATACCACAAAGGTTATCTTTAAATTTGTCGTTGACGGTGACTGGGTTACCAGTGAACACTACAAGTCCGAAGCTGATGAATCTGGTCACTTGAATAACGTCTTGTACGCTGACGATTTTGTCTCTGTGAGTTCATCTTCCGCTAAGATTCCAGAATCTGGTGGATTATCCGTGCCGGTGGTTGCTGCTACCACAGGTGCCGCCGTTGCTACTACTACCTCAACAAAGGAACCAACCCTTTCCACCACTGTGTTACCATCTAATGAGGGTAACCAAGTGACCTTGGGTGAACCAGGTATCGTTGTTCCAGAAGAACCACACACCATTGCTGCCTTCTCCGAAGTGAGAGACGTGGACCCAAAGACTTTGAATGAACCGGAAGTTTCCACCCCAGCTGTCACCGCTACTGCTACTGAACCAGAATTGTCAACCACCGTGCTGTCAACTAGTGAGGGCAAGCAATCCACTTTGGGTGAACCAGGTGTCGTTGTTCCAAAGGATCCAGCTACTATCTCTGCCTTCTCCGAAGTTAGAGACGTTGACCCAAAGACTTTGAACGAACCAGAAACTACCACCTCCACCACTGTCGATACTCCTGCTGTCGCTTTGGATACTCCAGCCACCTCTACTGCCGCCGTTACCGCTACTCCAGCTGAAACTGAAACTGAAGCTGAATCCAAGACTAAGTATGTCAAGAAGGTTGTCAAGAAGGTTAAGAAGGGTGAAACCGAAGCTGAAGCTGAAACTGAAGCTGACGCTACCGTTGAAACTCCTGCTGTTGATGCTTCTGCTAAGAAGTCATCAACCAAGAAGACCACTCCAGTGAAGACTGAAGCTAAACCAGCTAAAAAGAAGACTGGGTTCTTCTCTAAGATAAAGAGAGCATTGAAATAAATGTATTGATACCTTTTTAACATTCCAACCCGCTTTCTTGTTCTTCTTCACATCCTCTTCACCGTCCCCTTCCACTCGCTTAAATCCGGCTTGATTTTCTTACTTTTATTCTTTTGTCATTTTGTTACCATTAGTTTTGTTTTCTATTCTACTTTCTGCTTACAGTACGATTCAAAGATTGTGTTTTTCTTATTCTTTCACCTCTACTCTACTCTCGTCTTTTGTTTTGTCTTGTCTTGTCTTTCTTTACTCCTCCCCTCCTTTTTATTATAATTATGTATGTTTAAAGCATTCACTAATAATACTTTTTTTTCCATATTAAAAAAAAAATAATTATATCTACAATGTATAAGCCATACCATTAAATCAATCTCGTTCGGTTAATATCTAAAATGGGGGAAACCGATCTCTTTAACGGGTAATATATTACAACCGAAAAAAAGGCACATTAGATATTAGAAGCATTTAATGATTGCTTCAACGAACTTAAATTAGAACGGGACACACACACACACCAATTTCTTTTTCGTTGTAATATTGCTCCCAAGAAAAAAAATAGATAAATAAAAAAAAAACACAATTTTAATATTTAATTAAATTTCCCCTATTACAATACATATATGTGTATGTATATGTGTCAAATATCCCTATATATTTGAATTGATTGATGGTCACTGTAGTGAAATGAATTCTCTAATTAATTAAAAATGTATTCGTCAAAACCAAAAAAAAGAAAGAAAAAGATCAAATGTAGCAAGAATCGTTTACTAAAAAGGCAATTTAACCAAATTAGGCTTAAATTAATTTCTCAAGCGGCTCTTCAATCAGCCATTTATACATGGTTGTTTTTTTTTTTTATATTATTGTATTATAAATGTTTTGCTGTATCGTATATATTAATTTTAAACGTGCGTATTTGACTTTGCAGGTTAAGCCATATTTGCACCTTCATCTTTCCTGTGTTCCTGTGCGATCTCAACTATCAAGTTGCTTATTGGCTGTCTTCCATAGATTGAACTTCAAATAATAACCTAGTTCAATCTCTCTTACCTTCATATTCTGCCAGTATCTCTCATCATTACCTATATCTGAAATTTTGACAGTTTCTTTTTTTCCCCCTCCTGCCTGCCTCCTATTATTCAAATTACCGCCAATTTGAGTAATCGAACATATATTCATCTCATATACAGACAAGACGGTTTATAATATAAGAAATAAATAGTCCCTCTAGTCAAAAAAAATATTAAAATTCACTTACACCATCGAAGCAATCCACTTCTTCTACTCATCATTTCACCCTCCATCTCTCCCATGAACATTTGAATTGCAATAGATCTTACCCTTCATCTCTTCTTTCCACAAAATTCTCCCTCTCTCCTATATATAATTGAAGTATACACATGTTAGTGTTATCGGTGCTTTACTTATTCTTTCTAACTGGACTCACAGAGTCCCTATCACTTGCATTATGTTCATCCGAAAATACCGGATCCGGTGATGAGATATACAGTTATGACCAATACAATTCTAATGGGTTATGCCATGATTCATGTTCAGGATACAATTATGCCATTGTTCAAGGTTATTCTTGTTGGTGTTCTAATGATACACCATCGAGTACAACTTCATTGAGTAGTTGTAATCTTGAATGTCCTGGATATGGTTCTGAATTATGTGGTAACACCGAAATGGGGCTCTTCGGGTACATCCAACTAGCAGCAAATTTCGTCTCCACTGAAGAGGCTTCCACCTCCACTGAGGGGACCTCCACTGATGTTGATGCCACAACAACAGTTCCAGAGACTGATATCGTTAAGAGTGTCGATGATGATGATACCACAAGTTCCAGTTCCACAAAGGCTGCCACAGCTACAACTGGAACCGATACAGCTACCGCTGCAGACACAACAACATACCCTAATACTACAACATCAACCAAGACTACATCTTCATCATCTTCTTCTTCCTCCACAACTACCGCTACCCCTACTACTACGACTTCTTCCACGAGTTCCACAAATGATACTCCTACTCCGGCAACGACATCATCTACTTCTACGACATATACGTCATCCACTGAGCAAGATCCTACAACTTCTTCCTCTTCCTCTTCCTCTTCCTCTTCCTCGTCTTCCTCTGTGACATCATCCACCGCTAATATAGCCACAGAGACTACAGTGAAGTCCGTTATACTGTCAGTGACTACCGTCACTGGAAGTGCACAAACAGCGTTCCTTACGACGTACATTCAAACCACCGTCACGCAGACACCAACAACGACATCATCTACCTCTATCGATCCATCTTCATCGGTGAATGATTCTAACAATAATTCTAAATCTTCAGATTCAAATTCATTTTTCGATAAGAAGGGGAAAGTCGCTGGTGTTTTCACTGCAGTTGGAGTTGTAGCAGCTGCATTATTAGCTCTTATAGCATTATTCTTGTATAGATGTCGCAGAACTACTGGTACCACTACAGATTATGGTGGTCAACATGGATTAGGTTCAGATGCTGAATCATTTAACTCTGAGAAGCCATTATATTTTGTGCCGATGCAAGATGGTGATAAACGGTCATCAACTGGATCATCTAATAATGGGATCATTGATCCTAGATTGGATCCACATAATCCATTATATAATGATCCTGCTGTGAATCAATCTGCTATCAGTTTTAAGGATCAAGTTGATTATTCCAGAAAAGTGTTACGAGTGACTAATACGTAGTTGCAACCTTAGTTTTTTTTTTGTTGTTCCTTGCTCTCTCTATATTATCCTTAATTTCTTGTTTCGTTTCGTTTCGTTTTTATTTTCAATTCTTTTATCGTTTTCTTATATTACCAGGTGGTTAATATAAATCTTTTTGGCTCCCTATTTTATTTTTTTTTCTTTCGAAAAACCAAAGCTATGGTTATGCTTCCATTTTTTTTAGGGAATTCTCTCTGTTTTTGATACATTCCTCTTTCCTCTTTGCTCTTATTCATATTTTCATTGATCGTTTTGTTTTAGCCATATATATTCGATTTCTTTTTTTTGCATATTTCCAGAATTTATCATTACATTTTAAATTTTATTATTTATTTTAAAACTATAGTTAAGTTTTTAAAGATTATCCAAATTTCATTTTTTTTTTCTTTAAAAATTTTACGGTAGTCTCCTGTTTACTTTAGTACCTCTTTATCCAGTATCAATCACTGTTTTCTCTTGAATTCTCACTATTTTGGGTTATTAAATGATTACAACTATGCTTCCAAAAGGAAGAATATTTTTTTTCCCGCTCTCCGATAAATAAATGTTCCCGGGTGGCCCAGTAAAGCAAGGCAGCCTGTGCAGCCAGGAAACGAGTCAGCCGCCGGGGGTTGACCCCTTGACAGGACCCTTAACATAAGAGGGTCCAGGTAATGTGTAACTACGTATAGTGTATTGTATTAATTCATTTTATTCATTCCCCACGTGAATTTCTTTCAAAATCTTGCATGACCTATCATAGACTAATAAATTGATTAAAATATTAGCTTCTTGGATAATAACCAAGAGATTTTAAGTGTGTGTTCTACAACCTTAGAATATATATACCGCCTTGCTATTAAAAAAAGGCTTATTATTACTCGGCAGAAAATCATGGACTACATGTCTTATACCACTTTAACGGTTTCATCTAGATTACTTATAAGAAGAAAAGATGATGTAATTAAGATAACTTTAAAAAAACCTATATTCAGGTATTCCAGGAAACCAGAAAAAAAAAGAAAATTTTTTAATTGTAAAAATGGCTATTATTTAAAGATATCGGTACAGTAAAGGTGGGCTGAGTAAAACATACACCCCACGGGAGATCAAAATATTAGTATCAAATGGCTACCAATCTTTTACCTTGACTACTATCACTCTACTAATCTATCACCACTCTCATACATATCCACCTATTAACAACTCTCGTTCGCTCACTCTCTGCCCTTCTCCAGCTCTTGTTCTCCCCACCTTGTCCCCCTCTAACCAGTTATAACTCTCTCCGCCAAGAGATTCACAACCACAGTGTTCACGCTCATATTTAAGGTCAAATAACCTACCCGGTGGCATTCTACCGGGTTACACTCTTACAGTTTCTCTTCTCCCCTCTCTCCGCCAGGCCAAATTTTTTTTTTCTTTGTGACTCTCGCCCAAATCAGAATAAATAAAATGCCAATTTCCCAAAAATTTGTTTTATTATAAAACCCCTTTTCCTTCTTTCCCCTTCATCTCCCTTCCCCATATATTCCACTTGAAGAGAAACGTATTCTACACTCTATCCTACCCGACTTCTACTCTGATAACGTCTTCTCTATTATATTTTTAAACAAATGTATTCTAATAACTCCTCTCAGCAGGAGACCTCTAACACCCAACAATTACCTTCCTTGTTGGTGTCTCAACCAATACAACAACAACAACAATCTCCATTAATGAACTCTACTACAACTCCATCACAACTTCCTGCACCATCTGCACCATACTACAAGCCTACTGGTTCTAAACCTTTCAACATTCATCCAGTGTCTTACCTCAATGCAGACTCTGCAGCACACCAACAAAAACAATCTACCCAGGGAGGCCAGCAAAAAAGAGGAGGAAGCCTAGCCTTTGGCGGATCCATCTCTACAGCTACGGAATCCACAGGGTCTCCTTTAGGATCGACCACTTCATCGTACACCGAAGCTTCGTCAGCTCCAGAATCACCTCCATGCTTACAACAGGCTAATTCTCCAAACATCAAAATTGAAAGTCTCGTTTCAGGTGGTGTTAACTCTGCCAATAATGGATCCACCTTCAACAGCAATATGCCATCTCTAGGAAACCGTTACTTAGGTGGCATCAATAACTCAACTACTATTAATTCCACCACCACCACTACCGCCACAAATACAACCGTGTTACCAAACTTGTCATCCATCGAAAACTCTCTTCAACCTTCATCCATCTCCCACCTCTCCCTATACAAGAACCAGGCAACCACTCCTTCCATCCAACAGAGATACCAAGTGCCACAACTTCCGTCACTCTCTGAACTCGGTGCTGATCCATTTTACTCTCACGACCACAACTTGGACCCTCACGGCCACCACCACGCTCCTCCACCACCCAAGGTGACCTCATCTACCTTTAAACCATCAGGTGGATCCAACAGTGATGGTCCTCTAGAATGTAAATGGAGAGGTTGTAACATAGTGTTTGAAGATGCCAAATCTTTATATCAACACTTGTGTGATTTCCACGTTGGTAGAAAGTGTAACCGGAACTTAAGTTTGGCTTGTCAATGGGATAACTGTCAAGTGGTGACAGTTAAGAGAGACCATATCACATCTCATTTGAGAGTTCACGTGCCTTTGAAACCATTCGGGTGTGATCAATGTGATAAAAAATTCAAGAGACCTCAAGATTTGAAGAAACACGTCAAGACTCACGCCGAAGATTCTAAGAAAAATAGAGCTAAAAGAGAAAAGGAATTCAGACAACAATTACAACAATTCCAAAGACCAGATTATGCTCACCAGGGACTAGACTTTAATGCGCTAAGATTACCTTCATATAGAGCTCCACCACCTCCTCCATCCAATAAATTTGATTTACCTCTTCCATTCAACTTGCCTCCTCATCCAACACAAACTCAAGATAGAAAGAGAAAGTTTGACCTCACTACTACTTCCAAATTACCTTCATTCTATGAAGATTTGAAGAGATCCAAATTACAACCTTCATATTCTAATGAATTAGCTGTTAGATTGAACGCCTTGGATAACAATTTGTCCTTACCACAAACCAGTGTTACATCTAATGGTTCTAATGAACTATCATTGCCTCCATTGAATAATAACGCTACTACTAACAAATTTGGTGGATTCAACAATCAACAAGATCTTCTTGATGCTTCTTCCTTCTTCAACCAAATATCTACAACCATGTCCACGGAACAACAACAACAACAAAAGTTCACTGTTCCTTCATTCCCTTCATTACCTAATACCTCTGGTACTTCTCTATACCCAATGATCTCTAACAATGGTAACAATAACGGTTCTTACACCTCCAGTTATCCACAATTGAAGATGTCCTCTAATGAACCAAACGATTTCATCAAGAAATTGAATATCGGTAATAACCAAAAGACTTCATCAGAATTATTAGCTAAGAGATTAGAATCAATGACATTACATGATGAATCCGAATCTTCATCATCATCTGAAGATGACCACGATGAAGATTTCAGGGATTATTCATCATACTATGATCAATCCGATTCTGAATCCGAAGATATGCAAGATGAATTAAAAGTTGCTGAATTCTATCATCATAGAGCATTGATTGAAGATATCAGAGATTATTTGAATCAATTAGTGACTGGATCACAGAAGGAAGATGATGATTCCACTACCATGGCTACTAGTACTAGAATTTACCCTGTGATTAAGGTCTAATGACCAAAAATAAAACAAATAGTTATACCCCTCCTTCCCTTCGTCTTTTCCAAAAATGTTTACCTTACTCTTTGCTTCCCAAATTAGCTTAATTTCTTCTTGGTCTTATTAATAGTTTACTCTTTATTTTTTTTTATATTTTTTCTTTTCTTTTTAAGGTAATTGTTCCGTTGAAATCGGACTTCAAATTGGTTTACTTGCTTTTTAGTTTTTTAATTCTATATGTGATTGGTTTTTATCTCTCGTTTTTAAATATATTAAATTGTTAAAAAAATAGTAAAAATTGTACTACTAAATAAAATAGATACAAAAAAAAGCAAAAAAAAACATGCGCAAGCCCGGAATCGAACCGGGGGCCCAACGATGGCAACGTTGGATTTTACCACTAAACCACTTGCGCTTTTAAAGTTCGAAAATCTCGGATACTTTTGTCACGTGTTAAGGTGGCGCAGTCAACAGTTTTTGGATGCGGTCCAGTGGCGCAACATGTGGCACAATGTAGGAAGGGAAATATATCATGATCATCATCAAATCATCATCGAATCGTAAAGAAACGAATTTAAATCCCTCTTATGCTTCTCAATTCCTAATCAAATATACAATCTTTATACAATAATGACATCTTCAAGTCAGGTTCAAAGTCCCAGCGGTGGTTCACAAAGGGAATCCACTAGAGGATCTCAATCACAAACTGTGACGATACCTAGAGTGGAACTACCCACATTAAGATTAGTGCCCACTGATGATATATCAAAGGAGAAAACTAAAAAAAAATCAAAGAATAGAGTCACTTGGGGTGAAGATGTTATTGACAATGAAAATATGAATAAAAAGAAAACAAAGAGTATGTACTTGTTTGGTGTTTTACTTTAAAACCAACTTCCTTACCCCCCACATAAATTACTAACCGGAGTTTATAAATTTTTACTAGTTTGTTGTATTTTCCATCCACAAGATGTAGATGAATTCGAAGTTGATGACTCAGATTCATCATCTTCATCATCCTCATCATCCGATTCAGAGGGTGAAGCTGGTGATGCTAAACCTAATGCTTACGAGAGACAACCTAAATATAGACGGAAGAAGAAGGCAAAGGATACTACTCCTCATGATCATGACCATTGCAATCATAACCATTAGCATATTATAATATTCAGCATAAATTAATCTCTTTATTTTGGGTCTTTCTTCTTTTAATACTTTCATTTTTCTCTTTATGTGTACATTTGTTTTTTTATCCTCCCCCCCCAAATACATTGTTTTACTGGTTTCATTTGTTTTTCAAAATTTTATAATTAATTTCTAGTAGTACAAAAGATATGAAAAGAAAACTGTTTTTTTTAAATGTTAACATCAAGTGTGATAAGAGTGGCGTAAACCTCTCTTGGCATCTTGTATTGCACCATACCAGCATAGATCATACAATTTCTTGAAAGTTGCTTCAATTGCAACATCTTACTATCTCTAGAAGAATTGATGGAATTTGCAGTTTCACCATTAATCAACTGTTGTAATTGAGAAACTTCAAACCCTTGTGAAAGTTCCAACAATAATTGAGCAATACATCTCATTTCAATGACTAACAAATTTGGAATATTTTTAGCAATGGAATCATCTAAAGTATTAAATTCTTGAGCTTTCTGTCTGATCTTCTCTAATTCAATATCAGGGGAACATGGAATCAAATCCAAATTTTCAATTAATCTCAAAACGGAAACCAATTCTGGGATTTGTTGAGTGAATTCCCGTCTAATTTTCACCAACTCCAATAAAGTAGTACACACTTCTCTACCCTTGAGTGACACTTTACTCAAAATCTCTGGGGAGCTATGGTAGGTCTTCATCAATCTAGTAGCAAGCTTGACTATATTGGTTTCACCCCTTATCACATCATGTGACAAAATGTCATCCATGGAAGCAGTCAAATCTGTGGACACTAAGAAATCACCTAATAATTTATTCACCAAACTAATAACAGTGTCATATTCTTCACTCAATTGGTATAATAAAACACAATCAAATGGTCTACCCTCCTCATCAGCTTTAATGGCTGCCTGTTCAGCGATCTTATTTAAGTAACTCTCATTGTCATCCAAGTAAATAAGTTTCTTCCGTTGCTCAATGACACCAGGCACACGACTACCATCCTTATCAATCTTCCCCAAGAGCATCACAAACTCTCTGGTTTCCAAAACAAGCTCTCTGATGGCCTTCTGTGCTAATGCAATTTGCTTGACCTTTAAGCCTTCATCCAATCCATCACATAGACAAATAGTGAATAAATACTCGGCTGCCACTCTTGGATCGGAAATCTTGAATGTTCTAGTGTAGTAGCCTATTAATCTAGCAAAGTTTATGTATCTCAAACCATCGTCATCGACAAACAATAATTGGTTGATAGCGGAAGGGGTTTTCTCCTCATCTGGAACCCTGAGTAACCCGTAGTACACTAAAGTGATAGCCAAATGAACAGCATCAATCTCACTTGATTCAAAAAGATGGTGCACGGCGGACTCATACATACCAGTGAAAATCAAAGTTTGTAAGTACATTGGATTGTTGTTAGACCCATTGAATGAATCTGGACCGAATTGTAAAATGGAATTTTGTAAATCAGATAGAGAATAATGTTCATTGACCATTTCAGTGGAAGTAGCATCTTCCTCCTTAACCAATGATAAATGTAACCATAACCAATCTTCAATACTCAAGGTGATAGAAGGTAAAGCCTTTCTGGAGAGATCACATCTACCGATCAACTTGTATGTGGCATAACGGAATGGATCAGTTTCCTTGTTAGAATGTTTGAAATATTGGTTAAATTCATTAGTCAATCTACCTTGCAATTCTGGTGATAATTTTCTGTCGCTACTCTGACAGTAGCTCTTTATGTATGTTGGGAATGATCTCTCAATTTTCTGGAATGTCTCATTGTTTTCTGTGATTAATTGAATTGCCTCATTGTAACAACCAGCTCTTAACAAGTAAAATAGAATAGCCCAAAGTGGAACACCATTGATAAATGTCAAGTTAGGAATCTTCCATTCATTGTTTTTAGTCTTCAAGGTGAGTTCTAAGAAATGTTGCACTTTCACCTTGTTGGAGATCAATTTATCTGGAGTAGCCTTCTCTGACTTCATATATAATTCATTGATATAGTCAAGGAATTGTTTCTCCAGATATGTTCTACTTTTGTTAACGATTCTCTTTCTCAAGGCAATAGCCTCGAAATCTGATTGATTTTGTGCACAGTGACCTTTAGCAAACTTTCTCTCTTGATATTGGATCTTATTTGAATCTGATTCACAGAAATCTCTCAAGATTAACCAGGACTCATGCAATTGTCTAGATCTGGAACTCAACTCTCTTTTGGACAAATCGGCAAACACAGTACTGAGTTCATACGAATTACCAGCCTGTCTTGAATCATTGAGAGCGTAGATAACTTGTGCGAGGAGTTCAAATTTCTGTCTCAATGCAAAGGATGCATTTGGATTTAATATTATGTCTTGATCAGTTTTCTTTTTGGTATCTTTGAAAGTGAATTTGGTAGATAAAATGTTTCTCGTTGCTTCATTACCCCAAGTCAATTGATTCTCCAATATATCTTTATTGGATTTCAATTTCTTTTCCGAAGTCAATTGTAATGCCTGTGGAGTATTATTTTTCAATAAACCAGATAGGGTTTCCCTCAAGTCTGCCTTTCTTTGTTTCCAATCGGCAGACACATTTTGACTGACATAGGAATCAAAATCTCTAGCTGCACTTGAGAGGGAATTTTCAATGGCAGATAGAATGTTTTCATCCTTTTGGTTACCAATGTATGCGTCTATATTATTTTGTGCTATGAGTGCAGTTGACGACCCCAATGTACTAGTGTCAATGTGAAGATCGATAGAGTCTAGGTCATTTTCAATTTCTTCAATGGTGACTCCACTACCCACTAATAAATAATGAGCCTTCGTGTATGGGTTAACAGTATCTGAAGATTTATTGTACTTACGTAGATCGTATGCTTTCTTTTTGATTTGGTTTAGTCCAAGGTGAATGGTACCGATGCCATTCAACCTTCTAGGTAAATTTCTAGATGATTCAAGCAATTCCTTTAAGACCGCAGAACTAGGTTGATCAGAGTTGGACCCCACCTGAGTCACTGGTGCTTTAAACACAACAGACTTAGACATTATTGATTTTGTTATTATAATGAAATGAGTGTTAATTGATGTGACAAGAACTCTTCAAAGAGACATTGTTGTTGTTTGTTTGTAATTCTTCGAATAAGAGATCTTGTTTTTGAGAAAAAACGAAAAAAAAAATTGATTTAAGTACACGACCGGGTAACAAATCACGTGCTACACGTGTTTACCATATTACAATTTATCTTAAGTAATTAAGATAACTGATTCTACACAGCAAGGTAATCACAAATACAACATGTTGAAGAATATTCTGGTTCTTCTAATAGTTTTAAGTGCTAAGTTGAAGAAGACATATAACAACTATTTTTCGGTATTAAATTGTTACATAATAACCTTTTTGCTATTTACAGATAGATATAATTTAATGCAAGTTCTATTTACTAATTTGGTTAACACCGAACACCGATTACTATATAACATATAGCCGACTGTTGATAGTAATATATCACCGACTGTTGATATTTGATATTAGTCAGATCCATTTGACTGCACAACGATGTGAATGTTCGGAGCACACCAAAGAGCTGATGACAAATACTTCGCGGAGTTGATGAAGACAATGGTAGCCTCACAATAAACTAATACAGCTCAAGGTTCATAGTGGCAAGAAATTCACATCAATTACAAGCTGTTTTAGAAGTCTATAAAAAAGTTTGAGGTCCCATATACGAATCAATAAACTAACTACCAAGAAAGGTAACTCTTGCATCAAACACATCAACCATGGTTCAACCATTAGATAACACCAATTTATTCAAACCAATCAAAGTCGGTTCCGTTACTTTAGAAAACAGACTGGCATTCGCTCCAACCACTCGTTTACGTAACACTAAGGACTTTGTTGTTACTGATTTATCAAAACAGCATTACTCTGATAGAGCAGAAAATAACGGTGGGTTAATCATTGCCGAGGGGACCATGGTGTCTCCAGAAGCTGGCCTTTACCCAAGCGTTCCAATGATGTACACAGACACCCAAGTTAAAGCTTGGAAACAAATTGTCGATTCAGTCCATGAAAAGGGTTCTTTTATTTCGATCCAATTAGCACACATTGGAAGAGTCGCTAATGCTGCCATGCTTAAACAACAAGGACTACCATTACTTGGCCCTTCAGCCATCTACGACACTGAAGACAATGCTAGACAAGCTAAGGATGCTGACAATGAACTTAGAGAATTTACCTTGGATGAGATTACTCATTTGAAGAAGGATTTTGTTGAGGCTGCTAAGAAGTCCATCAATGTTGCAGGATTCGATTTTGTGGAGATCCACTCTGCTAACATGTATACATTAGCCCAATTCATCGATATCAACTCAAATGAGAGAACCGATAAGTACGGTGGATCTATTGAGAACAGAGCTAGATTGGTCTTGGAAGTTGTTGACGAAGTGATCGAAGCTGTCGGTGCTGATAAGGTTGGTATTAGATTTTCTCCTTATACTGAGTTCCAAGGTGGTTCAGGTGCTAACAGTGAGAAGATGCATCCAATTGCCCAATATGCTTACTTATTTTCTGAATTAGAAAAGAGAGGTAGGGAAGGGAACAGATTGGCTTATATTCATTCTGTGGAACCTCGTGTTGCTTCTATGGGAGAAGAAATGTCCCCTGAATATTCTACTGAATGGATTAATCAAATCTGGAAAGGTGTGCTCATCAGAGCAGGTGGATACTTCCAACCTAACTATAAGACTGCTATCGCTGATGTTAACAATGATGATAGAACAATACTTGCGGTCAGTAGATTATACACTTCGAACCCAGATTTGGCTTCTAGATTGAAGAATGGTCAAGAATTGACTCCTTACCAAAGGGCAACATTCTACACTCCAGGTAATTACGGGTACAACACCTTCCACAATTTTGGCAAGGAACCTGATACCGCTGATAGTTTGACTGCTAAGTTATCTGCAGTGGCATTAGCTTAATGTTAATCTACAGTTTCTTTTAGCTTTTGTATTAAATGGTTAAATTTTTCCCTATTTACGAATAGATTTATTAGATAAAATTATATACATGATCTATATACATCGTTATTTCTCGAAAATTGTAGGACGAGCCCAGTAACGGTTAGCATAAGTCCTAGAATCAACTCCAGAAGGTTCTTCAATCATGGAATTAGGTTGAACCTTTCTAAATGCTTCCTCATCGGTTATATCATTTGGCATCTCAAACACCTTAGAGAAGATCAATTTATCTTTCGGCACTGGTAATAGTTTGAGAGTCTTCTTATCTTTGATTGTAGTCTTAGTTTTGTAGATATAATTGAACATGGGCTCTCTAATAATAACATCTATGCCCCGTGGCACATACACTTGGTATAAGTCGGTGTTAGATCTCAAATTCCTTGGTGCAATTGTTATATAACCAACACCTCTGAGGACCAAATCAAATTTACCAAAAAAAGGTGGTATCACATATCTCACTAGATCATCACCTGCTTCAGGTTTCAACAAAAACTCACTTTGAATCTCCTCTGGTCTTGTTTTATTGAGTTCCAGGGCTCTATCTAGGTTCTTGTATTTTCTTGGTTTCCCTGGGATTCCCATAAACACCCTGAGAACCGAACCTGCCGGTGGAATTAGATAAAAAAACCCACCTACACTAAACACATTTTTCCCATCAAATCCAGTAGATGATTGCACACTTAGGTATTGATACCAAGACTTCAACAGTTTCTTGGGAGACGCTTTGGTAACAACATTAGAGACAGCCTTCATCCCATTCTTATCCAAATATTTCATAACACCTTTATCAGGAGGAGAAAATCCTGGGGTATCTATAAACTTGTAGTTACCATTATCCACGTTATACACCTTTGCCTGCCTTGTGAAGCATGGCATAGAAGAGACAGAAGGTCCAAACTTGTCTTTCGATTTGAGACTCCGGTTACCATGGTAAATCAAAGTTTTAATTAACGTACTCTTTCCAGAGTTTACTTCACCAACAACGTAGTATGTACCTTTCTTGAAATTTGTGAATATTCTGTCCATTGCCCATTTTTGTTTACCGGACACCACCACCACATGATTGTTAAGTGCTCCAGCATGCTTTTCTAACACTTTCTGAAAATAGTTCTGACCAGTTTTGCCAACAGAGACCTGTGATTCGAAGAAGCCATCAATCTTGGTGATCACGTAGAATATATTTTCGGGATCTCTCCCGTGCGTGACAGTCTTGTTGAATGATAACGGGAAATCTAATGCAGAGATAACATGAATTATCTTAGCATTCATTGGTATGTCCTTCATGATTTCATCTACACCTTCAAAAATGTGTTGTGATTCATCATACACATTACGGTATAATGCATCCTCACATCTCCGACATATAGGTCTAGTATCTTTGTTTTCTGATTTCTTTTGGATATCCTTCCATGAGGCAATAGGGCCACCTTCTAACTCCTCATACATTTCCTGCAATATATGAGTCTTACTTTTGGTCAATTCTGTCTCGTGTGTACCATGTTTCTCTTCATTATTGTAATCTTTGGGTATATAATAACCTGGATCCTTTGGATTAAGTTCTTGTAAGGTGATCCCACATGATGAACAAGTACCATCATCAACTTCAACATAGGGGTCGGTTCCCATTTCTGGTGTTTCTAAAGTCCGACGACTCTTCTTTTTTATACTCTGGACTCTCTTGATTTTGTCATATCTCTTACATGCCAGGGGTGTCGATGAGATGGACTTTGTAAGTACCGTGTTTAAGATTGCACTTTTGCCTTGCAACAGAGTAGTCCTTTCGTATATCCCTTTAGAAGATACTATTAGTCCTGGTCTAGAACTTATAAGTGATCTGAACATGATATGTTTAGGGTATTGTTGTGTTGTTAATTCAACAATACTTCTCCATATATAGATTTGCATTTTTTTCACTAAGTGAAAAAAATTTTTTATTAGTTACTATGAGAGAGGAGGGAGCGGAATTTTGATATCACAAAGAGATAAATATATTATTAATTTGTTTAACTAGTCCAAATAAAATAAGAGAGCCATAAATAAAAGTGTATAAAAACTACAACAACAAAAAAAAAAACAAAAACAAAAAATAAGGAGAATATAGTAATGGAGTTAAACAAAAAGGAGAAAAACACAAGTTAATTAAACACCTGTGAATGCAAACTTAAAAATGACAAAAACACAAATGAATTCAAGAAATCTATTCTTGCTTCTTTGGAACCATGATCTTATCATCACCCTTCTTTGGAGCAAAGATAGTGGTATCCTTTTCATGTCTATCAATGTGAGCATGCTTAGTAGCAGAAGAGAAGAGCTTCTTGAAGTTGAACAAACTGGAGATGCTGAAGTTCTTGACTCTGAAAATCCAGTAACCAGCCAACATAGCACCAAAGTTGAACAAGATGTAAATCCAGACAATACCAAAGTTTCTCCAGTGGTAACTCCATTTGATGTCATATTGTTCAACAACTTGAGCTTGATCAGTGTAAGCACAGTACTTACATTGCACGTTATCGGATGGATTAGCAACGTAACCACCATTGTTGTCAATGTAAGTAGCCAAATAAGTACCACAAGTTTCACCAGAAGGAGCATCCATGATGAAGTATTCATCGAAAGTACATTCTAACTTTCTGTCGTGGACAATAGGAGCAACGAAGGCTTGCACGAAATACTTGAATGGGGAAACAACATACATGAAGGACCAGAAACCTGGAGAGTACTTCTTTGGATTCAAAATACCACAGAACAACAACATGGAAGCGAACAAGTTGGAGTTGATCATAGAAGCAGAAGGAACATCTGGGGAGAAGTACAAGATAGCCATACCATAGGACATGAAGTAAATTGGGAAAACCAACACGTAGATGAAGAAGAAGTAACCAGCGTGGTGAGCAGTACCAGAGTATTGAGCAGGCCAGTAGTAACAGATGTAACACACAAACTGACAGATGGCAGACCAGTAGATTTCTAAGATAGTGTGGGACAATAACAAACAAGACCAGTGGAAAGTGTTAGACAAAGCCTCTCTGACTTCGAATAATTCTCTAGTATCGTAGGCAAACACATGACCTTGGTTAATCATAGCCAAGGAAATAAGCAATAACATGAAAACGGAGGAGAAGGCACCTTCAGCACCGGCAACAGAGTGATCCATACCGACGAAAGAGAAACCGACAAACAAAGCACAGAAAACACATTCCAAGAACTTAGCTCTCAAGTAAACAGGAGATCTCCAGAATTGCAAATAGGTTCTCTTCAAGACAAAGATGAATTGATGCATGTAAGAAGTAGCAAACTTAGCAGATAAATCACCGACACTAGCATTGATTGGTCTACTTGGTAATTCCCTGTGAAGAGTTTCAATTTCAGCGGCAACGGCAGCGTATTCAGGTGATTCAACCCAAAGATCGTGCCAATCCTTATCAGTGGAAGCAGTAGCACCGGCACCAATACAGTTCAAAATATATTCAGCAGGGTTCTCAGAGGCACCACACTTAACACCAGAGTGACCCTCGAAATATTGTAACATGGTAGAGGAGTTTGGACCAATGTCACCGAAGTAAACAGTCTTACCACCCTTCTTCAACAATAACAATCTATCAAAGACTTCGAACAAAGTAGCTGAAGGTTGATGAATAGTACACAAGATAGCTTGACCAGAATCAGCCAAGGCTCTCAAGAATTGCACAATGGACCAAGATGATTCAGAATCTAAACCAGAAGTTGGTTCATCCAAGAATAACAATAAAGATGGTTTAGCGACCAATTCAGTAGCAATAGATAACTTCTTTCTTTGTTCGACGTTCAAACCTCTACCAATCTTACCGACCATGGCTTCGGCATATTTATCCATACCAAGTAAACCAATGATCTTTTCAACGTATTCGTACTTCTCGGATTGTGGAGTATCCTTAGGTTGTCTCAAATCGGCAGCGAATCTTAATGATTCTCTAACAGAGAATTCAGCCATATGTAAATCTTGTTGTTGCACGTAACCGGTTCTTCTCTTGAAAGAACCATCTAATGGTCTACCGTTAACTAACATGTCACCAGTGATAACACCGAATGAGATACGTTGAGCCAAAACATTCAATAAAGTAGTCTTACCGGCACCAGATTCACCCATCAAAGCAGTCATAGTACCTGGCTTAACGAAACCTTGGATATCACACAATAATTGTCTTTCAGCACCTTCATATGGAATAATGTAATCTAAGTGTTGCCATGAGAAAATATCAGCTTCTTCAATAATCTTTTTCAAATCAGCATCAGGACCATTCAAGGCAACCATCATTTCTTCTCTGGTGGCAACCTTACCATCCCAATCTTCATCACCAGCGGCATCTGGCATACTACCTCTCTTGAAAAGTAATAAATCACCACCACTTTCGATGTTCTTAACGAATTCAGATAACAAGACATTTAAACCGATAAACCCAACAGTCCAACATAAGTTGATACCCCAGTACTTCCAAACGTTGTGCCATCTGAAGTCATACTTACGTAACAAGTATTTATCACCAGAAACGAAATCTTCACCAGCAACGGCACCAGCAATGGCACAAACTTGATGAGCTAATGAAACATTTTCATAACCAGTACCGGATGGAACAAAATCGTGACACTTCATATGTCTACCATGGAATTCAGACCCCATCAAGGAGTTGTAACAATAGAACATAGGATTCAAGTAATGGATCCATTTAATCCAGTGATGCATCTTAGGTAATGGTAACATGAACCCAGCGTAAACACAAAGCATTAACACCCAAAGACCACCAACTGCGTGAGCAGTGGTACCATCCTTAGTGACAGAGGCAACCAATTTGAAAATGAAAGACATACATTGTTGAATCGTAAACAAGAATAAGAAGAACATGAAGAAGGCACCAGCTTCGTCTTTCAAACTTGGCATCCAGTAAGCGGTCAAAGATAAAATGATAACGGCGACAGCCTTAGTTGGCACTTCGGTGATGATTTCTTGTAAAGCTTCAGCAGACAAGTGATACATCGAATACGACTTATGTTTCACAAGAATAGGTCTATTAGCAAAGGAATTGGCAATTTCAGCTAACGACGTCAAGGCACAGAACAATAAACAATAGAATAATATACCACCACGAGAGTAAGCACCATTTGTTTGAGCAGGAATGTGGTAATACATGGAACCGACAACGAAACCCTTAGTCAAGAAAGAGGACAAATAAACCATGGTATAAGTGAAATCACCCTTAGTTCTTTGGAACCCTCTAATGATTAAGTAATACAATTGAGCCCAATAGTTGACAACGAATTGAGACTTCTTTCTTTGCAAAGTTTGCTTTCTTTGAGAAGTAGCAAATTCTAATCTTTGTCTGGTATCTTCTGGGTTATGGGTAGCGATGAATTCGTTATACTTATCTAATAATGCCTTGTATTCAGCAGATTGTAACCAGTATTGTTCGAATTCTTCAGATGTTTCTGGAACCTTACCTTCGAAACCTTCTCTGACTTGTCTAGATGATGGGGAAGTAACGGCAGTCAAGAATTCTGGAGCAGTCATTCTAGCTGGTTTGAAGAAACCCATGTTTTCGAAATAAGCAACACCCTCATCGGCTAAACCGTAATAGACTTGTCTACCCTTGTAAATAACGGTAACTTTATCGAATAAATCATAAATATTTTGACCGGCTTGGTAAATAGCAACAAGAGCGGAACAATTTAACATATTGGTAGCAGTTCTTAAACATTGGGTGAATTCCAAGGCAGTGGAAGCATCTAAACCTCTAGTAGCGTTATCGAAACAGTAAACTGATGCATTCATGGAAAGGGCTTCCACAATGGAGACTCTCTTTCTTTCACCACCAGAGACACCTCTAACGAAATCGTTACCAACCTTAGTAGAGTAAGTGTGAGTTAAACCGAACACTGTAGTCCACAATCTTAACATGTTATCAACATATTGGGATCTAGTTAAGTTATCGACTCTCTTAGCTGGAGTTTTAGTTCTCAAAGCGAATTGAATAGTTTCCTTAACAGTAATGTGAGGGAAATGGAAATCCAATTCAGGGTTGTAAATAACGTAACCTAAAATAAGTGAGGAGATTAATAGTTAGTATAATTGATCAAAAATGGAATAAAAAAGTGTTTGTTTTTTTTTGGACATACCTTTAAACTTCTTCATCATTTCTTCTTGGGAAAGACCATCATAGGAGAATTCACCTTCAACTTTAGTGAAGTTTTCAATTTCACCGGCACATGATTTCAATAAGGAAGAACAACCAGCACCTGGTTTACCTAAAGCTAAAACCATTTCACCTGGTTCAATGATACCGATGAAATCTTGAATAATTTTTCTCTGCTTTCTAGTATCTTTTTTGAAGAATTTAGTTGGCCATTTAATTGTATCTCTAGCCATTTCTGGAACGGAAGGACCATAGGCAGCGGAAGCATCCACACCCCAACAGGTTAAGTTATTGAAGGCTAAACCAGAGTGTGCAGATTCGATACCTTGTAATTCAGATTTTTCACGTAAATAGTTTAATAACATCTTCAAGTCAAAATTATCTTGAGAGATTTCAAATTTCTCCATTTCAGCCTTAGTTTTGGTAGACAAAACTCTTGCAAGAGATTCAATCTTTTCAACACCTTGAGCTGAAGACAAGATTTGAGATAAATGTTGGGAAAGGTTTTCCACTTCATCTTGTTCTTCTAAATCCATTGGGTTATACTCTTTGACCCCCTCATGGGAATCACTAGAGTTAATACTCTCATCATCCGGTCTGTAGTTCTCAGCCATGATTGAAAGTTTAGATATGATAAAGCACTAATGAATTAGTTGGAAAAAAAAGAGAAAGACTAAAATTATTCTTAGATTGGCTAAGTTATTACGAGTAATATACAATTCGGGAACCATTAATGTATTTATACGTTAAGGAGTGTGTTATTTTGAAAATACTTTCAGCCATACTGTTTACAAGAAAAAATATCAAAATGTAAATAACTCAGGTTTGAGATATATATTTAAGAATAGCACAAGAAAGTCAAAATAAAAATATTGTTAACAAAGCGCTTTTGTGCTATTTTACATTATTCCGCGAGATTTTTTTTGAGAGCGCTCACCGGAGCTAAATTGCGTTAGTTAAACGCTATACGGAAATGTCTTGGTAATGAATCCATGATAATTGATTAACCATAATTGGGTAGTGTGATATGGAAATAGGGGGTGGGAATAAATGTAGGGGTATGTAATAGAAGATATATAGATATATATATGGATACTACTCTGTTAACACCTCACTATGGCTGATACCTTAAGGGTGGAGAGGCTAGGGCTGATTTTAAAGTTTAGCCGTGAAACTAGTGTATATATGTGTTACTCTTTATTAGTATTAAGCGACTTATCATGAACACTGGCATTTATATGCTATCAGCGGGTTTTTTTGAGGTATATTATCTAGGAACCTTTTCAACCTCCGAGAAACTATAAAGATTTTTTAATTCCTGGCCGTATACCCGGAACAATACACCTAATTAGTTTTATTGATAATGTAATTCGGAGTTCTTTTTATTTACAGTACATAAATGCTTGTTTAATCTTTCTTACCGAATGTTATAGAATCGACAACGGTTTTAACCTCCCGTTTACGTCTCTCCTTACGACGAGCATCATCAATTCTTCTTAGGTAACCTCCAAACACTGTAACTTCCGCTATTAATACTAGTATAGAGAAAAATAATGATAATAATACTCTATAAGCATCATTTATTCTCATTGATGTACCAGTCCAATACCAAACTGCATACCCAACAGACACCACGGACACCGCTATATTGAATATAGTAGTTATCTGATTCTTGACTTCCTTAGCTTGTTGATTGACAGATTGAATTGGTTCATCGTCTAACAGTTTAAATACTCCACCTTTAATGGATTTTTCACCGTGAACTAACCTTTGATATTCCATTTCTTGTTGTTGTACTCTCAGTTTATCCATCAATTTCAAATACTCTGGCGTCTTCTTAGGTGTACACTTAGGTGGAGTGTATATCTTGAAGTTCCTGAGCAATTGTGGTAAACTTAACTTATCATCATCTTGTAATTGTAATTTGAATAATATCAATAAATCATTACTAGATATCCATTCATTGGTAATCAAAGTTTTTTTCAATTCATCATCTATCTGTGATCTCTCTATGAGACCTTTAATAGTATCACTTATAACGTATTTAACCATTGATTATACAAGATAATCCATAAAATAAGTGTACACACCTTCTTATCCGAGTGTTTTTTTTTTTCTCTCTCAAAAAAAACTACACTGTTTGATAGTACTCATAAGAGTACCACAATACTTCGCTTAATTTCATATAAAGCCGCTCAGTGCCCGGGATTATATAGTGGAAACTGTGTGTATCCCTCCAGTTTAATAACCAATACAAATTGAAGGATACATAATACTGAAGAATAAGTCATCTTCTTGGTGAAATATGGTATACAATGTGTAACCGGACATAATCCGTAATATCTTATATCTTGAACAGTATACATTTTACACCGGAAAACCTAAACTTGTAATCCGGATTTCCAGTTTGGTTACCGCATCGGTTCGGCAAAAAGTTTTGCGCGTCTATTTTAACGCGTTAACATGGATTTGAATACTATCAAACTCACTACTTGTTCTTTGAATACCAACTACACAATCAAATGGTGGAAGTGATAATCCATGATAGAAACAGGAAGGGTACCACTGGTGGCAGTGGAAGTCTCCAAGATTTCCATCATCCGTTTACTCCCTATACTGTGCAGTCCCAATTAATGACAGCCATATTCGATACCATCCAGAAGGACTACAAATTGGGTATCTTTGAGAGTCCCACTGGTACCGGTAAAACATTATCCATCATATGTGCTACAATGTCGTACTTGAGAGAACTCAAATTGAATGGAACTACAGAGAAACTTGATGCATTGACAGCAGATGACGATGACGATGAACCAGATTGGGTTAAACAATCTTATAGAGATAAAATCTTATCTAAATTGACTAAACAAGCTAAAGATTATGAATTACATTTAGATGAATTACATCAAAAGGGACCCAAATTGATTGCAGGAGATTTGAAAAATAAAAGGCAAGTTAAAAGATTCAAGAAATCTAAAGATCAACAACAACCTGAAGAAAGTTTGATCCCCGATGATTACCATTCTGATGAAGAGGGAGACACTACACAACGAAAATATGAAAAATTGAATGATGAAACTCAAAGACTACTCCAACAAGTGGAAGGTCGCACTACGGGACCCACCGATAAATCATCAACTTTGAATAGATGCCCCACTAAGATTTACTTTGCATCAAGAACTCACTCTCAATTACACCAATTCACAGATCAATTACAAATGACAGAACGCAGATTCCCATCTTCTATAGTGGGTCTAGACCATGAAAGAATTAAATATCTACCATTAGCATCAAGACGACAATTATGTATCCACGAAAGAGTCTCCAAAATACGTGATTTACAAGAACTCAATGATGCATGTTTACAATTACAAAAATCCGGTACAGATGATTGTTGTGCTTATTATCCCAAACCAAATAATGATCATGACCAAGAACTTGTCAATAATTTTAGAGATCTCTCATTCTCTGGGATACACGATATCGAAGATTTACAAAGTATAGGTGACCATTACAGTATATGCCCTTATTATGCATCAAGAAATAGTGTGGAAATGGCGGAGATAGTGTCTCTTCCGTATCAATTGTTACTCCAAAAATCTACAAGAGATATACTAGGGCTCTCTCTTAAAGACTCTATTGTAGTTATAGATGAGGCTCACAATTTATTAGATACAATCTCTAATATCAATTCTTGTACTGTGTCCTTTAAGGATTTACTTAAAGTTAGAATAGCATTGAAGGCTTACATCAAAAAATTTGGATCAAAAATGAATGGTGGTAATAGAATTAAATTGGCTATGCTTTATAAGCTAATCACAGGATTAGCTAAATTTATTAAACAAAGATTGGACTCTAATCAAGTGAAACCAGGTACCGAAATTCAATCAGTGGATATCTTTGATGGCACCACTGGTGATTTATTGAATATTTATTCATTAGAGAAATATCTAACAAAATCTAAAATAGCATTCAAATTAGAATCATATATGCAAAAAACTGATGAATCTAATAAGGAAAACAAAAATGTCCCCACTACACCACTACTATTCCAATTGAAATCATTTTTTTATTGTTTATCTAATCCATCTAAAAGTGGGAAATTATACTTTGATAAGGGTGCTAGTGGAGATCCAGATGATGTGGTGATCAAATATTTATTACTAGATCCAAGTGAATCATTCCGTGACATAGTTGAGGAATCCAAATGTGTTTTGTTAGCAGGTGGAACAATGGAACCAGTAACTGATTTCACTGATTTCCTTGTGCCATACTTATCTAAAGAGAAAATTAATCGTTTCAGTTGTGGCCACATCATCCCAGATGATAACTTGAATGTTTACCCAATTAGTACTGGTACTGGTGGAGTTCCATTTGAATTCACATTCGAGAAACGGAATCAACCGATGGTTGTTGATGCTCTAGGTAATTCAATTCTTAAGATATGCTCTGGAGTGCCATTCGGTGTTGTGGTGTTTTTCCCCAGTTATAAATACTTAGAACAAGTGATCAAAATGTGGCAGAAAACAGGGGTATACCAGAAGATCAATTCTTCTAAAAAAATATTTATGGAGAGTAAATTGGCTCCAGCTGAGACTGTCTTACAAGAGTACACTAAATTAATTGAAACCGATAGGCAACCAGCTATTTTATTATCTGTCGTTGGTGGTAAAATGTCAGAAGGGATCAATTTCGCTGATGATTTGGCTAGAGCGGTCGTTATGGTGGGGCTACCGTTTCCTAATGTTTTCAGTGGTGATTTGATAGCTAAACGGAAGTACATCGAGTCCTCCACTTTGGATTCCGGTGGTACCACCCAACAAGCACTGGCTAAGGCAAGAGATTTGTATGATAATATCTGTATGAAGGCGGTTAATCAATCTGTGGGACGTGCCATTCGTAATATCAAAGATTTTGCAGTGATTTATTTAATTGATACACGGTATCAACGTACTAATATCAGGGGGAAATTGTCTGGTTGGATTAGAACTCGGTTTATGAGTGATCATGATACAATAGATAAAGCCATGATGGCTACCAATTCATTCTTCCAAGATAAACGGAGGAAGGGACTTATTTGCTAAACTTAACTTATAACTATATATAGACCTTATTTATTAATTTAATATCCAGTATTTTTTTCTATTTGCTACCAGGCACAAGATTATCCTTAAGTATATAGCACAGCCTTGATAATGGAAGCCACGAGAAGAAAATATGAAAATTCCCAAAAATTGAACGTTGGTAGGTTTTAATTGAAATATATCTTATTTATTCTTTTATCCACTCCTAATCAATATATATATATAGCTATACATAACATGTCTGAATTTGAAGTTGAACCAAGTTTGAAAGACATTGTCACTCATGACACTTTAAGATGGATTTTCGTCGGTGGTAAAGGTGGTGTCGGTAAGACCACATCATCGTCTTCCATCGCCATCCAATTAGCATTACACAATCCAACCAAGAATTATTTGTTGATCTCAACTGATCCTGCTCACAACTTATCTGATGCATTTGATCAGAAATTTGGTAAGGAAGCCAGAATCGTTGATGGCGTTGAGAATTTATCTTGTATGGAGATTGACCCATCATCATCATTGGAAGAATTCACCGCCAACAGTGGGATGGACACCAGTGATCCATTGAATGGTATGATGTCTGAAGTCACTGGATCTATTCCAGGTATTGATGAGGCATTTTCCTTCATGGAAGTGTTGAAGCATATTAAGAACCAAAAAAATGAAGATTCCTCTGCAGTGAAATATGATACCATTGTTTTCGATACCGCTCCAACGGGACACACTTTGAGATTCTTACAATTACCATCTACATTAGAGAAGTTGTTAGGTAAATTCAATGAAATTAGTGGGAAATTGGGTCCATTAATGAACATGATGGGTGGTCAACAGAAAACTGATATGTTTAATAAGTTGGCTGAAATCAAGGCTCAAGTGCAAGAAGTTAACAAGCAATTCCAAGATCCAGAGTTGACTACATTTATCTGTGTGTGTATCTCTGAATTCTTGTCTCTATATGAAACTGAAAGATTGGTGCAAGATTTATTGAAATACAATATGGATGTCAATTCTATTGTTGTGAATCAATTACTTTTCGCTGAAGATGATGAATGTAAAAGATGTCAATCTAGATGGAAGATGCAAAGAAAGTATTTAGATCAAATGGATGAACTTTATGAAGATTACCATTTAGTTAAGATGCCATTATTAGGTAACGAAATTAGAGGTGTCGATAACTTGAAGAAGTTCTCCAAATTCTTAATTGAACCTTATGATCCAAAGAAAGATAAGGACTTGGTGTTCTCCATTGAAGAAAGATAAACTTGCCCCCTTTTTGTATCTACTGTATATTAATACAACTATTCTATTTATGTATAAGTTTTAAAAAAAATATTTTTTTTTCTTTGAGTATTTAAGATAACGGTGAAACTCCATATTATTCATTTAAGATATACAATATACCTTTTATACCCTATATTCTACAATGTCCAATTATCTGTGTCAAAGGTGCAAGTTACCATTGATATTAGATGAATCCCTAGAGGGATTGAGTAATGCACAGAAGAATTTACTCACTATAAGTTATGGACAGAGACCATCATTAGATGCCACAACATACGTTGGAATGTCTCCCGCCAACTCAGTGGAAACCCAGAATAACACCAATAATGCACATTTAAGTGTAGACACCGGAATGAAGGAGAATGTTATAATACCTGATGCCAGACGGAAACTATTCATGGAGGCGTTATCCGCCACTGGCACTAAACCTTTAATAAATACGACCAAATTGAGTGAACCCATGAAAATTGGAGATGGATCATTTGTGATATTGGATGACAAACAAGAACAACAACATCAGCAAGTACAAATGCAACAGAAAGATCAATCTATCCAATTTGATAAGATACCGATGAGTGAAGGGGTGTCCACGTTACATAACATCTTCAACATCATATCTTCTAAATACGAAATTGATTATCCAGTGTGCAATGATTGTGCAACGACATTGATAGAAGAGATGAAATCAAGATTTGAACAGTTAACTAAGGAAAAAGATGTCTATGTGCAATTTTTGAAGAAACTAGTGGCCCAAAATGGTCCTAATGTGACAAAGGCCAATGAATCTCTCAATGAATTGGAGAATTTGAAGAAAGAGGAGACCCAGCTCTTACAAGAATTGAAGGAAACTGAAACAGAGAATGAAGAACTCACGAGGCAGCTCATACAAATGGAATCAGAATTACAAAGCCTGAATGATTCTGAAAAGCAAGTGTGTGATCAGAAAAATAAATATGAATTAGAAACACTGTCACGGATCAATGAACTTCAACGAATTCAATCATTGTATGAGTCCAATTTAAACCAATTAGATTCACTCAGAAAGATCAATGTGTTCAATGATGTATTTTCCATATCACATGATGGTCAATTCGGTACCATAAATGGGCTCCGGTTGGGTAGTCTAGATGATATTAAGGTTTCATGGTATGAGATTAATGCTGCATTGGGACAAGTGGTGTTATTGTTGTCTACTGTGACAAAGCTTCTTGACTTAAAGTTGGATCACTACAGGCTGATACCGATGGGATCGACATCCAAAATTGAAAAAATTGAACGAGATCCAAGAAACCCCGACAAATCTAACAAGGTTATCTTAAACGTGTTCAGTAATGGTGAATTCTCCTTGGGGAGATTCTTTACATCTAATAGTTTGGATAGTGGTATGGTTGCTCTCGTGGATGTCTTGTTGCAGATAGGTAAGGAGCTTAAAAAGATTGATAGCTCTAACGATTTACCCTACACGATGACTAAAGATAAAGTTGCCGGTTACAACATCAAACCTTCGGCCAGAAGTTCTAATGAGGAATGGACTTCTGCATGTAGATACCTCTTGACTAATACCAACTGGGTACTCACTTATTGTATAGCTCATTGTATTTAATACTAAATCACCGATCGATGATTCACGTACTAAACTGCACAGCCGCAGACTATTTTTTTTTCAAAAAGACAAAAAAGTAATTAATAAGAACTGGTGAAATAGTGGTAATTGGTGTCCCTTAGATAGATAGATCCACATAAAGACAAACGGACTTTATAATGACTCTCAATACAGTGGTGGTTAATGCCCAAACTGGACAAGAGAGTGAGTTTGATGCATCAAAACTCAAGTCATATCTGGAATCCTTATCTGACGGACTTAACCTGAATTTCATAGATATAGATGCCATACATGAAAAGATCATACAGGGTCTTCCCAATAGTTTAACCGTGAAACAATTAATGGAACTAACATCGGAAATGATAGCGACAATGACAACAAGGCATCATCATCATTCTATACTTGCTTCAAATGTTCTAATGAAATATAACCAGGATCGTTTGCCATCCTCCTTTTTGGAGAATGTCAAGTTACTGAGGGAATATTCACCACGTTTAATATCGGACAAGTTATACAAGATGGCAACAATACATGAAGATACCATTCAGGCTACCATAGATCCAAAGAGAGACTTTCTAATAGATTACTTTGGACTCAAAACTTTGGAAAGATCTTATTTCTTGAGAATAGACGGAGAAATCCATGAGACACCGCAGTTTTTATTCATGAGAGTGTCACTAGGTATCCACGGCGAAGACATCACTGCAGCATTGGAAACATATGAAATGATGTCTCAAAAGTACTTCATACATGCATCACCTACACTTTTCTCAGCAGGTACCCAATTCCCAAGCTTATCATCATGTTTCCTGGTAGCAATGCAAGATGACTCCATCGACGGAATTTTCAAGACAGTCCACCAAACAGCTATGATATCCAAAGGTGCTGGTGGTGTTGGCTTGCATGTATCCAATATCCGTTCTACAGGATCATATATCGCAGGTACCAATGGTACTTCAAGTGGACTGGTGCCCATGTTGAAAGTTTTCGATAGTACTGCCAAGTATGTCGATCAGGGTGGTAATAAGAGACCGGGTGCCTTTTGTATATATTTAGAACCCTGGCATGGTGATATTTTTGAATTCTTAGACCTGAGGAAGAACCATGGTAAGGAGGAAGTTAGAGCTAGAGATTTGTTTTATGCATTATGGATTCCTGATTTGTTTATGGAAAAAGTTCAGCGGGGTGAAGATTGGTGTTTGTTTTCCCAAGATAAGTGTCCTGGACTCACTGATGTTTATGGTGAGGAGTTTGTGGCTCTATATGAGAAATATGAACGTGAAGGTAAATTCATCAAAAAGGTTAAAGCTCAAAAATTATGGCATGCTATACTTGTCGCCCAAACTGAGACTGGTAACCCATTTCTACTATACAAGGATTCATGCAATAAGAAATCCAATCAGAAGAATTTGGGAACTATCAAGTCTTCTAACTTATGTTGCGAAATAGTGGAGTATTCCTCAAAGGATGAAACTGCTGTGTGTAATCTTGCCTCTGTGGCCCTACCAATGTTTGTGGATGCCAACAAGAAATTTGATTTTAAATTACTTCATAGAATAACTCAAATAGTCATCAAGAATCTCGATAAGGTGATTGATGTTGGATCATATCCAACAAAGGAGGCCGAGACTTCTAATATGAGAAACAGGCCGGTCGCCGTTGGTGTTCAAGGTTTGGCAGACACCTTCTTCAAGATGGGATATACCTTTGGTGATGAAAGCTCAAGACAGTTAAATACACAAATATTTGAAACTATCTATCATGCAGCACTGACTGCATCTATTGAACTGGCTAAAAAGAAGGGTTCATATGAATCATATCAGGGTTCACCAGCATCGCAGGGCCTACTCCAGTATGATCTTTGGAATTGCAAGCCTACTAAACTATGGGATTGGGATAAATTGAAGGCTGGTGTTGCCAGGTACGGTATCAGAAACTCATTGTTAGTAGCTTTGATGCCCACTGCATCTACTTCACAGATTCTTGGATTCACTGAATGTTTTGAACCGATCACTTCTAATATGTATTCTAGAAGAGTATTGTCTGGTGAATTCCAAATTGTCAACAAATACTTGATTGATGATTTAGTTGATGCTGGTTTGTGGGATGAAAAAATCAAAAATTTGATTGTATTCAATGATGGGTCAATCCAGAACATAGCTGGCATTCCATTGGATATCAAGAACAAGTATAAAACAGTTTGGGAGATGTCGCAAAAGATTATCATTGAGATGGCTGCAGATAGAGCTCCATTCATTGATCAATCACAAAGTATGAATCTCTACATCAGGGAACCAACGATGTCAAAATTGACCAGTATGCATTTCTATGCATGGTCTAAGGGCTTGAAGACTGGTATTTACTACTTGAGAACTATGGCTGCCTCATCGGCTATCAAATTCACTTTGGATACGCATGAATCGAATTCAGGGAACAAGAGACCTGCTTCTGAACCAGCTAGAGAACCTCCAACGAAGAAAATATCTGCGGAAATGAAGGCTAATGAGAATGAATATGACATATACGACAATCAACAGGTTTTACAATGTAATTTAAGTGATGATGTCGATTGCAGTTCCTGTTCTGCGTGAAATCATGGCAACTTGTACATAGAAAAATTGCTAGAATAAATAAATTAATAAATAGTTTGTAAATATACAGGAAAGTGATTCTTATTTAGCATTTAAATAAGCATCAAATGTAGTTGCTGTAGACCCGTAAGCTGGCCCGATCTTGCCAATTTGGATGCAACTGGCCAAAGCTAGTACCGTTAGCCCAAGAATAGAATAGTAAGTTCTTCTTCTGTGTCTCCGAGTAAACAATTTGAGGTATCTGTTCCATCCACTCAAGATATGATATGCAGAGGTGAGTGTAAGCACTGTTAAGCCAATGGTCACGGAGACACCTTTCTTGGCAATGGCATGAGAAACATATGAGAGGTCGATCATTGAGGAGTCGCCATCGACGATCAAAGGTGCAACTCTCTCCTTCATCACATGACCCGCCACAAGGACACAAAGAACATAACCAGAGAAACTCAAAGGCGATAATCCGAGGTATTGGTAAGACATTGATTTTCTAGAACCCAACCCAAGTAGAGAACTTATACCACCTAGGCCCTCGTTCTTATCGACAACTTCTTCTTCTTCTGCGTCAACAGGGGTTGGTTCTGGTTTTCTTTGTTTGGCCTTGTATCTTCTTGATCCATATTTCTTGTATCTCTCATATTGTCTCAACATGTTCAATACTATCCCACTGACCAAGTGGGCCGCCGTGGAGTATAACATAATTTCTTCAAAATGAGAAGTTTGGTAAATCTCTCTACCCAATGAAATCAGTTGTTCAGCTATGTCCACGCCTGCAACGGCAGGAGCCACAACAACTGCAGAGACATGTAGAAATGTAAATGCACTAAATGGGATAGTGGAATACTTTTGCACTGAATATAGGGTGGGTATTAAACGCACCAAGAATGGTTTAGAATGATTCTTAGGAGGGATGCCCGGAACGATATCAGAATCGAGCTTATCCAAATTGATTGGTTCGGGATCGATTTGATTAAGTGCCGTTGTCATATCTGGATATTGTCGGTATAATACTTGTCTTTTAAGGTTATCCAAAAGAAGAGAAATAAAATAAATATATCTATATGATTACTATTCTCTTCACGTTCATTCGATGATCAATTTTTTTTATTAGCCACAGAGCCATGTGTATTTTAATTTGTTTGGAGGCAGAATACATTTATTTGATAGTTGTACAAAGGGAGACTAGTATAAAACACTTACAAGGTGTCCACAGATAACTTGAATGTGATAGTACCGGTGGATGATGGTGTAACAGCAATCTGTTCAGTACCGGATGGAACACTCTCGGCAGACCAACTTTCACTGCCACCGAGAGTCAATAACTTGTTAGACTCATCGTAGTCGAATTGCATGGCAGACACATCAGACCCACAGGCGAATGCACCATCAGATAATCCACATGTACCCTTAGAGGATGTCAATTCGTAACCCCCAAAAGTAGCCTCTGAGATGGTGTAAGTAGCACAAGTGCCACTGACATACCATTTACCGTTGCTGATTAAACAGCCTGATTGACCATCTGGCTTCAAGTAGGCCTTGATTCCAGAAGAAGAAGCACTGGCAGAAGCCGATGCAGAACTGGTAGTGGTGGTGGTTGTAGCGTTGGTACCCTTTGGTAGGAACTTGATACCAGTATCTGGACAGGATGTGGATGAAGCTAAAGCATCGATTGGGATGTAGTCACCGTTGAAGACAGTACCTTGCAAATGGTGGTAGTACCAAACCTCATCAATAGCATCATTGTCATCGCAAGCAATATATGGAGGGTGGCCATCATGGTGAGAGGCTAGGGCATCTAAGATTTGTTGTTTGCTATAAGTAGCCGTCTCAGATGGAGAAATGTCAGCTGCGACTAACCAGTCATATGTTGGGAAAGTCTTGTATAACTCAAAGGCCTTCTTCATATAATCAGCCGCTTCCTCATTTTCTTTGTAATCAGAAGAAATGCTACAATTTGGCTTGATTGTACTCAAACAGGTACCATGCTTGTTGAATTCATGAGTCCACAAGTAGTCATCATCACCAGAATCATCCTTCCAGTAAATATCCATTTCACTTAATAACTCAGTTTCCCCAAAGGATTCTAAAACACTCTTGATACTATCAACTTCCATGGAGGTGTCACAGTATTGATTGTACGTACCATCACAGTTATCGGGCCATAGCCCGTGAAGGGTGAAAGCGTCTGACGGACCAGTAGCTGGATCGTAGTCCCAGAACTGGGTCAACAATAAGACACCACCTGGATATTCAAAACAACAAGTATCATCAATAACAGTGGTATTAGAGCATGACAATGGTAGACCGAGGTCACAGGATGGGAAGTCTGGAAAAGCGACAGAAGCAGTGGGAGGCATAACGCTGGATGATGTTGAAGAGTTGAAAGAGTAGCTGGAGGAAGATGAAGAAGTGTTGGGTGAGTAACTAGATGCATAGATACTCGAGGAGATAGCTGGTTCAGCAGCAGAAGAAGATTCGCCAATGGTGGTCTTATAGGAAGCAGTACCGGAAGCCTCAGTAGAAGAGACATAAACAGGAGCATAACAAACAGCAGCCGAAACAGCCTTCAATGAAAGGAAAAGAGAGACAATAGTTGGATATGATAACTTCATTTTGTGTGTAGGTCAAGATAATTGAATATGGGATCCCGTATCATGGATTGAATAATTAGTTTCTTGGGGAGGGATTAATCTCGATTTATATACAAGCTGCTTTTTGATCGATCAATATAGATTTTAATAGAACTTAATTTAATTCTAAAAACACGTTTATACCGGGAATTGAGGCCATCGTGTTTATGGAGGTATAGTAGGTGACTACAATAGATAAATAAATAAAGAGCAGATCCTCAAACAATGTGCGTGCTCTGAGTCAATTTAAGTAATTCTCCACCGAAGCCAAGCTAAGAGGCCCAAGAAATTGTCGATTAATTAAAACGGGGGTAAACGGTAGCCGGGTGTAGACACGGTTCTGATTTGTACCACCATCCCTAGATTTGTAACAATACCCACATACCCTATATTAGCCTATTGTTTGGTTTGTATTCATTAAATTATCCCTATAATTCAGGGTGCGGGGCCTAAATACATCTCATACAATGTAATGTTAGGTACCTGGAGCATCAAGTAACGCGCTTAGCTCTCTTGATTTGTATATCATGGTAGTGTGTCTTTTTATTTTTCCTTCCCTGAACGTTGTACCGTGTAACATTTAGACGATCTATTATCTACAATATACCTATTCAATATCCTATAGAATGACCTCTTATCTCCAAGATAGGAAGTTCAAGTACAGTGACAACATCCATATTCCGCGATTGAACGCGTTGCATGGACCACAATGATCGTCTATCTATTAACGTAGATCTAGTTTTTTTTATCTATGATATTAGTGGAGTTGTTTTTTTATTAAATATCAAATTACAAGTTTATCTATAGAAACCAATTGCTTACAAGAAGTAACACATCATCAGATTAATCTTATCATTCGGCATCCTCGGAGCCGGATTCTAAATTGATATCTTCGTCTTCTTCTTCCCTTTCCTTTTGCTGCTTCTTTTCTTCTTCTTCAGCAGCCATGGAGTCTCTCAACACCTTCAACTTGGCTTCCTTGACGGCCCTTTGGGTAGCAACATAAGCACCTAGTGGAGTCTTGTTCCAATCAAGGTCTTGTAAGAACTTACTAACTTCAACCTTATTGCTTGGGCCGTATTCAATAGTAGATCTCTTTTGTTCAATGAATTTCCCGTTAGCGTTCAACTTGTCAACCAAGTTTGATAATTGCTTGCTGAACTTAGCATTACTACATTTCTTGATGTAACGTCTCAAGAAAATAACTGGTGGGGTTATTAGTTCTGGGAAAGACACGCTCTTGCAGTATAACACAAAGAATTCAGAAGTCAATTCGAGGAACTGTTCACATAAACCTTCTTGGTAAGTTCTGGTACCTAAGTAACCTTGACTCACTTTGATGACATTATCGAAATCGACGGCAGCTAATTGTGCAGCCTTTGGGAACTTGGTGAAGGAGTTGGAGTTCAACACTTCACTCAATAATGGGAAAATTGGAATATACACACCAGTATTTTGAGATAATCTGTTCAATGATCTTATAAGGTAGAATCTCAATGGGAAAAATTGTGCGGTCGGTAATAATCTGATAGTACCAATGGTGACTTGAACCAATGGATAAATTAATTGTCTCAATGGGCTCTCCTTCTTTCTGGTGAGTTCCTGTTCAGGGTTACATTGTGTTGATAACATTCTAGACCAGAAATCAAGGGAGTGACAGTATTGCCAGTTATAGATGGATTTGTAACTATCCTTAGTTGGGTTGTTAACACTGTTTCTTAAGTGGATAGCCAATTGTCTGATGTATTCAAAACCAACTTGGTAACTTAAATTTTCGTCTAGCCCAAATAATTCAACAGCAGAGTTTTTTTGGAAGTTAATCATTGGCATGTTGTGAATGTTGGTCTTTCTACAACTCTTGATGAAACTAGAGTAGGTTGACTTCAACACTAATTCTAATAAAGCCTTTGGATATTCTCTTGAACAGTTACTTAAAAAGGCGAAAGCTGCAATTTGAGTTTCCACATCCTTAGTAGAACTCCAAAGTTTCACAATAGCACTAATCATTTCCTTCAACAACTTTCTCAAAGATATGTAATATGGTAATAACTCTTGCACCGATTGTAAAATCAAGGCAGCTGTCTCTGTGTTTGTTATATCACTCAAAAGAATGATTAAAGAACCAGCGTGAGATTTCAAAATGGTAGTAACTTGGGAAACCTTCTTGTTCTTACTTGATGGTAAACTTCTAGTTCCATTTTTGGAAACCTTGTATGGAGTCAATGTTTGAATGGCTGTTGGTAACTTTCTCAAAACCAAGATCATCAAATAATTGAAGACATGTTCATCTGTCACGGAATATTTATAAATTTCACCAGAGTCCATGTTGGCAGCAGATTTAAATGCAATGACAACATTCTTCAAAGCCTTAATGGTTGGTGTCTTCGACTTCAAGTTATCTTCCCAAGATTTGACTAATTTCATGGTCACCTCTATGCTTTCTGATGCTTGTTCCTCTTGTTCTTCAGCTTGTTGTGTTGGATCCTCTTCAGCTTCGTCTTCAGAATCACTCATAGCTTCTAAAGGATCAACAGGCTTGAAATCCAACATATCCTTATCATTGTCTTGTAAATATTTGTAGAATTCTGGATCATCCTTTGCCAAGTTTTGAAGATCTAATTCGTCTTCCTCTTCAGAACTTGATTCACCCTCATCGGCTTCCTTCTCAGCTTCCTTAGTCTTTTTCAATTTCTTCAAGGTTTTGCTTTCCTTTGGCACTTCAAATTCACCATCAAAGAATTCTTCCACATCCATATCTTGAAAGATTTCATTGTCCTTACCATCAGTTTCCCCATTAGAAGTACTCTTCTTAGTCTTCTTGGTTCCAACTAACTTATTGTGCTTTTGCACTTTCTTTCTTTGATCAATGGTGTGCTTCAAGTGTTTAGAGTTAAACTTCTTTGTTGTCTTCTTAGCCTTACCCATTTTTGTGATATTTGTAAGATAGATTGTTTATATATAGTCTTATAAATGAACCAGTTATTTAAATAACTAACTATAACTAGGATTAAAATTTTCAAAAAAAAATTTCAAAAAAAATTTTAAAAAAAATAAAAATCCGATCGACGCGTCTATCAATTGATCGACTTATTATGCTTATGTAATCTCATCTTATCAGTTACACAGCCTGCATTTATTGAGGAACGCGTTAAATTCAGGGGAAAAGAAGATCACCAGAATGGGGCATTAATCTGGTGTTCTTTTGACATGGCCCATCACATTGCGATGATGAATTCTGGGAACTCATTTATTGACTGTGAAACGTCGGTGGACACCGAACTTAACTTAGATGAGAGTTCTTTGGATCACACGAACTCATCTATTATATCTGAACAGGAAGAACTTTATGGGAAGATTTTACCTACCCCGAACAAACAGCATGAACCTCCAGCGTTACCGCAATTGGATAGCAAATTAGTCATTCCCAAGAAACGAGGTAAAAAACCAACACCCTTGTCCAATGTTACTCCGGGTAAAGTTATGAAGGGCATCCACCATAGTATCAAACCATCTACCCCAGGGAAAACAGGAAGAAACTTCACTTCTCCTATAATATCCCAAAGGGTACCCTCTCTATTAGCTTCACCTATCCCAGATTTAGCACCAGATGATGGTACTACTACAGGACAAATGACCCCAGCTACACGCCTTCATAAGGTCACATCCCCTGAATCAGTCAGAAGTTTCTCAAACCCCCACCCTGCTAATTTTTCACTTAACCATCACAATGGCAAGCCCAGTATTCAAATGAGACTTCAGCAAGTTGCTAGTGATGAATCAAAGGAATTACGATTACTCAATATCAACATTGCTAATGCTGAGTCACAATTAAAGAAATTGAAGAAGATTCAGAAATCTAGGGAATCCAATGATGAAGAAAAACTATATAACTTGATTGCTAAATGGAGAGATGTTGCCCATCGTGCCTCAAATTACTTAATGAATGAAGCCCATTTGAAGATAAGTAGAATGGGTGGCATTGAGGAATTCAGAAAAAGACAAAAGAAATCTAAACTGAGAAAAAAGAAGTTTGAATTTGACGAAGGTTTACTCTATAGACTTGAGGAATACATGGAAACTGATCAATATAAAGCATTAGACAAGTACGAAAAGCAGGAAATCCTTGACAGAAAACTTCAAGCTGAAGAGATGAGTGAAAAAATTGAAAACGGTGATGTCGACTTTGGTGAACCAAATGATGATGATAGCCCAGAGTTCACCATGAAAGAATTATTCCAGCAATTGGGACTTGATTATAAATTGGTTTATGGTTCTGGTAACTCATAGACTAAATAAATTACTATACCCCTTCCAAACATCCTTAAATATTCTATTGTATCTTTGCTTTACTAATAATAAATACAAATATCCAGATTACAAAATATGTATAAAGTATAAAAGTTAATTACTTTTTGTATTAATGCAGAAATTATTTTATAGATATATAAATTATGTAAAAAAGTACAATTTTGTGATTAAAAGACATCACTTAGTTTCAATCTTGGAGCAATGTTCATAGAGATCAATTCTTGGAACAACAACTTAGCAGCATAAGGGATTTTCATCTTCACAATAGCTTCACTTGATTTACATGATGGACACCAACCATTGTATCCCATCAACCCACAAGAGTTACAGATATCAACATCAAAGGCATCAGAACTCAACATCAATCTTTCTAATAACAATTGAGAGGCACCATATGCGATAACACAATCTCTTTCCATTTCTCCCAATCTCAAACCACCATCTCTAGATCTACCCTCGGTTGGTTGTCTAGTTAACACGGCTCTTGGACCTCTAGCTCTGGCGTGCATCTTATCTAACACCATGTGCTTCAATTTTTGATAATAAATAGGACCAAAGAAAATGTAAGCTTGAAGACATTCACCAGTGATACCACTATAAAGCATATCCTTACCGCTATAGTTGAATCCCTTATCGACCAAGATCTTAGACATGTCTTCCAACTTGGACCCACCAAAACAGGTACCATATTGTAATGACCCGTCAAGAACACCAGCCTTACCGGAAACCAATTCCAACATCTTACCGACAGTCATACGAGATGGGAAACCATGAGGGTTCATGATAATATCAGGAGAAATACCTTGATCATTAAATGGCATGTCCTCTTGTTGAACAATGATACCACAGACACCCTTTTGACCATGTCTGGAGGAGAATTTATCACCCAATTCAGGTCTTCTTGTTTGTCTTAATAACACCTTAATTAAGGCTTGATCATTATCACTCACAGACATCATGACTTGATCAATGTAACTTGGTTCAGGAGCTCTATACACCATTGGGGCCTCTCTGTATTGTTGTTGTTGGTTGATACCTGGTTGACCCACAACACTCTCTGAAGCATTTGTTGGAACACATTTATTAATGTACACTTGGCCACTTTGAATTCTCATACCAACTTCACCTAACCCATCTGGGCCTAAAGCACCATGTTGGAAGATCGGCACACCCTTATCGTTGACTCTCATACCGGTCACAATATCCTTAGAATGGTTAGGGTATCTCTTCAACACAGTGGTGTTCTTTCTCAGCACTTGACATCTACCAAACCCTCTATCGATAGAGGCCTTATTTAACACCAATGCATCCTCAATATCGTAACCAGAGTAAGACATCACAGCCACGGTAGCATTCTGACCGGCTGGAAGTTTATCATATTCGATCAATTCAATGGTCTTAGTTTTCACCATAGGTTGTTGAGGATAACACATCAAATACAAAAGAGTATCTATTCTTCTGAATTGGTTGTAGGCAATTGCACCGATTGCCTGCTTACCCATAGCACATTGATATGTATTTCTTGGAGATTGGTTATGGTGTGGGTATGGAATCAACCCAGCAACGGCACCCAACACAGTGAATGGTTCAATTTCCATGTGAGTAGAGCTTTTTTCCATATCCTTTTCGTATAGGGCTATCAAGGAATCATTTTCTTCATTGACATCCAAGTATTCAACCAACCCATTGATTAAGAAATCATCAAATCCCCAGGTACCTTCTTTCAATTTTCTTAAATGTTGCTCCTTCACTCTGGATTCTCCCTTATCAACAATGATCAATGGTCTACAGATACGACCACCATCAGCAGCGATGTGAACGGCAGAGTGGTGCACGTTAGTGTAAATAGACACAAATGCAGAAACCTTACCAGTTCTTCTTAAGTGTCTAAACTTAGACACAAATTGAGTTGGATATCTTGTTGTGGCAATCATGGTACCATTCAAATGGACGCCGAAAGTACCATTAGTGTGCAAAGTGGCACTATCCGTGATGGCTATATCTTCTGCACCTAACATGTAGCAAAGTTTTCTAATTGGATCTTCCTCATCATCCGTAGTGATGTGTGTCATGAGGGCCAAGTTTTTCACCAACCCACAAGCTTCACCCTCGGGAGTATCAGAGGTACATAGAACACCGAATTGAGATGGTTGCAATGCTCTTGGACCAGAAACCTTTCTGGATTTTTCGAATTGAGATGAGATTCTCGTCATCATACCCAAGGCAGATATATACGATAATCTACTAAGCACGTGAGTGACACCTGCTCTTTCCATCTTGAATCTTTTCAATGACCAATTACCTGTGGATATGGCTCTGTTTAAACCTGTTGTCACGTTATTAGAGTGAATATTGATGTGTAGTAAAGCATCAAATTCAGAAGCCCTACTTGGTTTTTTCAAAATTTTATCCAAGTTAGCCTTGAAATCGTTATTGAATTTCTTGAATAAATCTTCAAATAATAAGGACATTAATTGACCTGCCAATTCAAGACGTTTATTACCGACGTAATCTCTATCGTCAACCAATTTAGGGTTATGCATAGCCATTATGACTCTTCTTGTCATCATGGCAATGTATAGCGCCTTTTCACGGAAGTCTAGGTCTTCCACTGTTATATGGGCAATCAATGTTGTAGCTATAGCCTCAATACCTTCTTGTAAAATTGATAACTTTGGTGCATTCATTCTTCTAATAGTTTTCACTTTTCTACCGATGTATTCCAATGCATCCTTCTGGGAGTAAATACCCAATTGTGCAGCTTCTTCAAAGTTCACTGCAAATAAATCTTGGTAGACTGAGTCATCACCACATATGAGTTGAATGATCTCCAAATCTGACACGATACCGGCAGCCTTTAAAACAATCACGATGGGCACCTCCTCACTGACGGAGTTATGTTTCAAGTATATTCTATCATTCTTAGTCACCACGTAGGTCTTAGATTTTCTTTCGTGAGTAGATGAAGTCACGGATGCCTGCACGATTTGCTTTTTCTCGTCGGCTTCCACGATAATTCTGTTCTTAGACAATTGTTCTTGCACCAAGATGACTTTTTCTGTACCATTCACAATGAAGTATCCACCTGGATCCAATGGGCATTCATTTAAGTAAGCCATTTCATTTTCGTCCTTCCCATGGAGGATACATTTATTAGATCTAAGCATGATTGGCATTCTACCAATTTCCAAATCTCTATGAATGATGATCTTTCTACCTCTAGTATATTCCACATCGACATAAATTGGTGCACTGTATGTGAGATCTCTTAATCTACATTCATGTGGTGGTAGTAACACTTCAATTTGGTTTGGGTTACCACCGGATTTGTAACCAACTCTGATGTCTAAATATTTGAGGTAGAATTCTGGATCGACATCACTTAACACTTTTTGGTTTGCTTTGATGATTTTCTTTAGATCTGTATCCACAAAGTAATTGAATGAGTCTAAATGTTGTTTGACTAACCCTTTCACCTTGAGGAATGCTGGTAATAAGTTCCATTTATCTTCAGCTGTGTTGATCGGATCTGTCAATGATTTCCCCTTGTAAGAAGGTTGCAGAAGCTCATTGAAGGATTCATCCGTAGATGAATGTCTATGTTTAGCCTCATTCTGTTTATGGCCACTATTTGACTTTCTCTTAGACATAGTGTGATGATAAAAGTGAGACCGTTTACACCACTTTTCAACTTATTCTAGGTAAAGGTAAAACTAAAATCAACTAGCTCTCTTTAGCAGAAGAAGAAAAAAAAATTTTGAAAATTTTATGATTTTAGCACTACCTCAACATGGATTATAAGAATAATAATGGGAAAGATGGATTTGATTGATTCATTGATTGAACGGGATTTAGTCGGTATACCAGATAGAGACAAATATGACAGATGAATCATTGAATGGGGATGTGGACAATAACTTGTTCAAGTCCACAATTAATGATTACTTGGAGAATCTTCCAGAGGCTGTCCACATGCAACTGTATCAATCACCAGAAACCTGTTTAGCCATCTTCAGACTTCTCCCCTCATTGGCTAAGTTCTACATCATGACATTGCTGTTCCAAGAGGGTCCCACGCGGTTTTCCGATTTGGCTCGTTGGATCAAGCAACCACAATCTGCTGACGGTGACTCTGAAGCCGCCACCGTCATGCATCACAGAAACCCTGTTAAGATTTACCAAAATGAATCAATCCATAGATTGAAATCATTGAATTTACTTAAAGAGGGTAGAAAGCAAGGTATCAATCCCGTCACTAAGAGACCCATTCAAATGATCCTAGTCAGCTTAAATAAAACCTTCAGAGATAGCTTTAGAAGAGCCATTGCAGGCAGTGCCACTATAAATGAAGACGATACATTGATGACCGATGAACCAGTGCCCGAAACGGAATCTAGTCCATCAGTTAAATCATCAGAGGAACCAGAGGATTCCTTGAAAAATATGTTTGAAGATGAAGAAAAAATAACAATCTCATTCTTGGATAGATATTGTCTAAATAAATGGGAAAACATATTACATTTCATTGTCGGTACAGATATCAGTGAATGCCCCAGTGTTGACGTCTTGAGATTGCTAAGATTTAGTCATCTCATGGAATTGCCCTCAGATAGAGAACAAAGAGAATTTGTTGTTGTGGATCGTGATCCAGATTATGATCCAGATTCCTCTACGGGTAAATTATCCTTTGATACATTGAAGAAATTGATGATCACTCAAAGTGGGTTCCAGTTTTTGTTACAACCAATTAATACACAAATATGGGCTATTCTATTGCAATATTTAAAAATGTCAGAGGATTCCAATATGAATCCCGTGGATGTTCTTAATTTCATCTTCATGTTGGGATCTTTAGAATTAGGTGAGGGTTATCCCGTGAGTACATTGAGTGAGACCCAAGTCAAAATGATGAGAGCATTAATAGAGTATGGGCTCATATACTGTGGTAAGGAAAGCTTGGGGAAATACTACCCTACAAGACTAGCCACGACATTGACTTCCGAATCCACGTCATTCAAGACCCCATCTGCAGTGATTAACCAGGAGATCGGTAATTCCGACAATAACGTTGATCAAATCACTAGTGAGGGATCCGTCATTATAGAAACAAATTTCAAATTGTACTGTTACACTTCTTCACCATTACAGATTGCCATCATTAACATGTTTGTTCATTTGAAAACGAGATTTCAAAACATGGTTACTGGTTCAATCACTAGAGAATCAGTGAGGCACGCTTTGATGAATGGTATCTCAGCAGAACAAATTATTAGTTATTTGGAATCACATGCACATCCGGGGATGATAAGATTGGCTGAAGAGAAAATGGCTAAAAAATTAGAATTCGAAACCTCATTGGGGAATACCGCCGCCATTGGACAATTGAAAGTCGAAGTGTTACCACCTACAGTTGTCGACCAAATTAAGTTATGGCAATTAGAATTGGATAGAATTCAATCATTCAATGGGTACTTATACAAGGACTTTGCTAATGACGTGGAATTCGAAAAGCTATTGAATTACGGTGAAGAAATAGGTATCATCCTATGGAAGGATCGTCCAAGACGGAAATTCTTTGTTACATCAGATGGTAATACACAATTAATAGAGTATGCTGAGAGAATTTTGAAACGTGGTGGTACAAATACTCCAAGACGTGGCACTCCAGTTCCATAATAATAACCCCATTTTTTATTTACTAAATATATTCTTTTAAAAAAAGACTTTGTTGTATTAAAAAAACATGAAGAAAAATGTACAGATTTATTTAAAAGTAGTAGTTTATATTATTATTTCTTTTCTTCTTCTTCATCTTCATCTTCCTCATCCTCATCATCTTCATCTTCATCTTCATCTTCCGTATCGGTATCCAAATCGGTCCAATCACTTTCCTCTTCTTCTTCCAAATCAGAATCATCTTCATCATCAGAAGATTCATATTCATTTGATTTCTTTACCTTTTCACCTCTCAGTTGAGCGAATGCACCAGCAACAGAATCTTCATCTGGATCTTCAATTTCATATAAATCTTTATCAGTATCCTCGATTGGCTTATCTTCAACATTCATAGCTAATGCGATATCCAAATCAGATCCGAAATACAACAAGTTTCTGATCACCAATCTGAATGGGAACACACCAGTATCCTTAGGAGTTGGTGAGGTCATTGGGAATTTAAAAGTTGACACCACAGCATCTGATTTCAAAAATTGTTCTTGTGTCAAGGATAAATTAGATAAATCTAATCTTGTTATGTAATTTGGAACTTCACCTAATTTACCATCTCTTTGCACAACTAAGAATGCCACCCATCCATTATGTTTAGTGATGTAGTCCACATCTGGGAAGTATGGTGGTAAAGTAGTCAATGGTAATTTAGGTTGTGCCTCAACCACTTTCAATGGGTTTCTCAAGTTTTCAAAATCTGTAGGTTCAGTGAATTGAGTATCGATGACTTCCTTAGAGAGATCAGCAAGAGCTGGTTTGGATTTTTGAGCTGGAGACTTGGCGATGAATCTCAAATCAATGTGTGCAGTGGAGAGTGGTGGCACATATGATTCACCCGGCACCTTGAACTTACATTCAAGTGGTTCAATGAGTGGAATTTGAGATGCAATCTTAAGAATTTGGTCGGTGTTGTCGCCGGTGTTTAAGAACTTAGATGGTTCCACTGTTGGCTTCTTCAATAACTTACCTAAGGTGTGAATAGGTTGAGTAGTGTCCAATTTATCTAAAGTGACACCAGGTAATTGTAAGATTTCCTTATACTTATTAGTGATAGCATCGGTTTCAATGTTTAAAGCTTGAATAAGACATCTGTGAGTGTCCACCAATTTGAGGCAGATTTCAGTGTTTCTAAAAGTGGAAGCCAAATCCAAAAACCCTAGGATCAATTTAGGAGTAAGAGAGACAACTTCTAATTTCAATTGTTCATCCTCTGGAGAGAGGGTTTCTCTATTAATTTGAGCTAATAACAATGATTGGATCTTCCCTGGAGTCAAGGAACTATTGTATAGAGCGTATTCCTTAGCTTGAGACAAGTATTCAAAGATCCCCTGCATGGTAACCAATTTAGCAGGATTATAATTGAGTAACACTTCCAAGAATTGGGTAGTAGTATCCACATGAAGTCCTAACTTGGTGTAAGACTTCACACCGGTCCACCAAGAATTCACAAACCATGGTAATGCCACTGCAATGAACAGCACATACACGACAACCAAGAATGGAGAAGTTGGACCATCGATCAACATCTTTGGAAGGGCAATCCCGTGTTGCACCTCAGCAGGCCCATCAGGGTTACCGTACTTCAGGAAGTTCTCCTTAACTGTGTCATCAGTTAATGCCTTGTATGCCTTATTGATCATCACATAGGCTGAATCAACGGAATCCATTTCCTCTTGAGACATATTAGAGGTATCCACTTTATCTGGGTGATATTTCAAGGATAATTTTCTGTATGCAGACTTAATTAATTTATCAGGAGCAGATTCGTCTATCCCCAAGATCTTCCATGGATCAAAATGAGCTTCACTGATAACCACTTCTATATAATTAATCTTGCCCACCAATATGGCCACTATGATCCATCCAATGATGATAAATAAGAGTCTTTTAGTGAATATCCGTTTCTTTGATTTCTGTGATTTAAATTTTTGTAATTCCGTGTCATTGTAAGTCTTAAAATTGGATAATTCAATAGGTTTACTTTTGAGTTCCGTTGTTTTATTTGATTTAATCAAACTCGACACAGAAGAGATTGTAGCAGGTAACAATGGCACCAACACACCCGTTAGGGCAAAGTATGGCCACGTCTCTGCTTTCTCATCATAATCGTATCTAGATTGAGACATGTTGGATGTAAATACGGTGGTGACTATTGATAGATATTTAACAAAATCCTTTCCCTTTTCTAATTTTTCAATTTCAAAAAAATTTACGTGTTTTCATGTACCCACCGATACAATTAATATTTGAAGCGGTGAGGTCTCGACGATGTGGAAAATGCAGTGTATGACTCAAATTGTGTGCTTTGTTTAGTCGCGCCGATAACTACTGAGCCGTCGAGTAACCGTTGGTAAAGCTAGAAGTGCTACGTTTGAAGATAAACTATAATAAAGTGGAATATATTAATATGTAGCATGTAAGTCACAGACTTACTTAAAAGTAAAATTATTAAAGCAACAAAAACAAAATAAGATATAGAAAAAGGATCCAAGAAAAAGATAGCCACACACTCAAACAATTTCGTGAGTCTTCACTAAGGAGTTATCCTTTTCATGAGTCTCAAACCCAGAACCGGTACCTGCACTGTCCTCCACAACTGTACCCTCAATCACAGAGTTGTGAGCAACAATGTGGTTGTAAGAGACTCCTCTTTGCATGTCTCTGTGCATCTCCAAGTCGGAAATATCTGTGAACAACCCATCAATTTCAGCCATTTCGTAGAAGTCCATACCCATGTCTTCAGCATCGATACCTCTCATCTTACAACCTGGGATCTTATCAACGACAAAACAAATAGCATAAGTAGCAACAAATGACCACACGGTGATACTGGTGAACCCAGCAAATTGGTAACCCATTTGCTTCCAGTGGTGGAAGATCCAACCACCTTCAATTTCGGTAACACCATCCAAACCGGCAATGTAAGGAGAGGCAAACACACCTAAACAGATGGAACCAATAATACCACCGACACCATGAACGACGAAGGATCTGGTAGTATCATCGATCCCGATCCATTCATTGATATCGTAAAGAGCTCTACAACAGAGACCATTGAAGGCAGAAGTAATAAGAGCCCAGTATGGAGAGTAGAAACCACAACTTGGAGTGATATTGACTAACCCAACAACGGCACCCTCACAAGCAGCAATCAAGGACCATCTACCAGTGAGGAATCTGTCAAGGAAGACAAAAGCAGAGGAAGCAGCTGAGGCAGCGATTTGAGTGTTAGCCATGATGTAGGCAGTTCTGGTGTTAACAGCTAATAAAGTACCAGAGTTGAAACATAACCAAGTGAACCAAATGATGGAAACACCGATGAAGGTCACAATTGGGTTTTGTGGTAAGTAATCCTTACCGGTTCTTGGATCCTTCCATTCCTTACGTGGGCCGATGAAGAAGGAATAAGCCAAGGAAGCCACACCGGAGGCAATATGGACAGGTCCACCACCGGCAAAATCTAGGGAACCTAATTTGTATAACCAACCATTGGCACACCAAGTGGAGTAAGCAAATGGACAATAACACACGGTACACCAAACCACACCGACGACCATACTTGGTAACACTGGTGAACGTTCAGAGATGGCACCAACAAAAATTTGCACCGTTGCAATTGGAAAGAAAGCTGAGAAAAGGAAGTATAACATGGATGGGATAGTACCACCTTCCACGTATGGACCAGCACCAAGATTTTGAAGAGCACCCCATGAGAAATTACCCATGACGTGAGAAGCTGAAGGAGACACCGCTAGGGAGTAACCGAAGAAGAACCACTGAAGAGTGATCAATGAAGTAGTCATATAACTTTGGAATAAAATTTGAATAACGTTACGTCTTTTCAATGCACCGGCATAGAATAAACCAATAGCTGGAGTTAAGATCATGACACCGACACTACAGAATAAAATGTAGGCCATATCAGCTCCAACAAAAGTTGAAGTTTCATCAGCTAAAGTTGATAAATCTCTTCTTGCTCTAGCCAATAGTTCAGCTGAGCCTAATCCTGAATTTGCGTAACCACCCATTATGAAAAGTTGATTATGGTAGCAGATAGATGGATAAAAGATAGAAAAAAATAATAATATTTCACTTCTATATGATTAATTCGATCGACGCGGTAAACGTTGACGTTTATATACAGAAAGATAAAACAATAATCAGTTGCTGCAAGACCCTTGACAAAAATCAATACTTTAAACTTTACTTTTTAGTGGTAAATTGATAAAGAAAGATAATGGCATTGAGTGGGTATTATGCAGAAATATTTAATAGATATGAAAAAAAGTGTGCGATAAAGCCAGTAGGTTTTAAAGTGTGATGCACCATGCAGCTGTTGGGTGAATATTATAATAATCCTGTAATTTGTATTAAATGATCTCGAGGTGTATCTCAGACGTATCATATCTTAAGGATTCGCCGAGACATCTTTGATTGAATGGATGAATGGATGAAAAGATAAATGATATTGAAAATCTTAATAATCCTCCAAAAATAGTATATGGCTGTACTATACTATCAACTTCATATATGGAGTTTGCCGTCTATTAAGTACAATCATTGAATACTTATACTTTTCCAAGCAACATGTACTTTAGATATTGTATCCCCCTAGTATTGCTTAATGGCTCTACAAGAGAGCCCACCAGTGTCTTTATTTTCTTTATGCTACGTAAACCCGCGCGCTGCCTCCTGTTTCTTATGTTCTTATCAGTGATGAACCAAATTACCTGATTTGGAAATAATTTACGGGGGGTTAAAATAGTCTCTTCGCTTCAATTATACTGAAAGGTGTTGTACTAGCACTCCCAATCACTGTAACAAGTAGTTCGAAGCACTATATGGGGATGGACCAAGCCGAGTATTCGCGCTTATAGTGGAGGGAGCTCAGCGTTTATATATATATAGCATGCATCATTCTCTTGCTGTTGTTGTTTCTCTTTCTCGTAAAAACAGTTTTAAAATGTGAGACCCTAAGATACAGTAAGAAAAGTTTAATTAAATGCCTTAAACTATTAGTTATGCTATGTGCATATGTAGATCATTAAGATCATTAAAACTAGTCCAACTTCTCAGCTCATTTCGTTCAAGCAGGCTCGAGGTTTGAATTATATCACTGAAGATTCACTCTCCACTGGAGCCTGAATTAGTACACTCGAGTCTCTTTGTTTCCAGTCTTAAAACTGCAGGGAAAACCCTATAATTAGTCATGTCTGGTCAAGTATACATCGAGTAGCGGGTAAGTCGGGACCTGTTTTTATTGATTACAGATATCACCTTTACACATTGTTTGTTATATATATTACAATAAATTATGAATACAAGGGAATGAGTCAAGTATGGTAAAATAAATATTTTTAATCTCTAAATCATTGTAAATTCTTTAAATGGGGGAATTTGGATTTATCGATAGGCACAGGCTTGAATCCAACATCTTCTAATTCCTCTAATTTGGTGGCAAGCTTCCCAGTTTTCTCCTTATATTTGATGAAAGCCTCCTTCATAGGAGTAGCGTTGGATCTATACGTTAATTCCTCTTCATTCCATCTACATGGAACTAATCCTTTCTCCCAACCATCAACAGATTCGATCTCCTTATTGAACTTCAATGAGAAATACACATCATCTGGAAAAAACAAGTTATGGAATGCAGGGCCTGTCCCTCTAGCATCAATGGCTTCTTGCTCATCCTTCTTCATCTCTTCCTTAGATGGCAATTCGATTTTCCCACTGTACACCTTGGCAATCCAAGCAGCCTGTGCCTCACTGGTTCTAGTAGGTAAAATGTATCTAGGTAATGCAATGAATGACAGAGTAGGATGATCATAACTCACAGTTTGTCTGTAAAGTCTCTCCACTCTAGCACCATTAGTGATGAATGGTGTTTTGGATTCATTGAAACTTTTCAAAAATGGGTAGTGTCTCAAGTACCCTGTGGCAAACAGAATTCTATCCACGTTAGGAATACTGGTACCATCAATCAATTTGACTTCTTTGGTTTCAGGATCAATCGATTCAACATCTTTAACCGTCTTGACGAGATCACTCGATCCAGCGGGTAATTGAGATTCAGATCTGGCAGACTTATAAATGGTCTTATTCAACCCAGTAGCCAATTGGTATGCCAAGTCTGACCCAGAGGCAGAGTTACCAATGATCAAGATATTCCCCTTAGCATCAGAAAATTGACGTGGATGTTTATATGACTTAGCGTGGGACACTGCTCCAGGATATTTCTCACTGTATTCCTTTAAACCTGGTCTATCTGGTAGGAAAGGTTGATCATAGTGACCTGCTGCAATCAAAACGGCATCAAAGATCTCAGTGGTTTCTTCTCCCTTGTCTATCCCCCCGTGTGTGGCGTCATCGACGACTCTATATGTGATGGAGTACTTGTTTTCCGGAGTTAAGCTAACATCAATAATGTTAGAGTTGAATTTAATATGATCCACCACATCCTTAGAGTAATCTTGAATGTAATCTAACACGGCAGACTTGAGTGGAAAAATTGGGGAACCCTTAGGGAAATAAGTCCCACTGTATTCCATGATCTTGTATGGCACATTAGTATCCAATAATTCATAGATAGCGCTAGGCCAGATATAATCATTTTTGTTAACCCTGTATGGTGTTTGTAGGTTATGGTGTGGATCAATTGATGGCACAGCTAACTTCTGATCATCGTAGTCCTCATTGTAGTAATTCCAAAGACCACCGGTGTTCGATCTTCTCTCGAAAGCAATGACCCTGTCAAATGACTTCTCAGCCAATAAAGCTTTCGCCGATGCAACACCACAGGGTCCACCGCCAATCACAGCAACAGATTTGATGTTTTCTAGTTTGATTCCAGTCATTAGTATTAGTTTATCAATATAGTGATTACTCTTTTATGAATCCCCATCAAGAAAGGACATTGATCAAATAATGTTTTAAATCGATTTTTGCTCTTTCTAATCTCCATAAGATCTCTTCGACAGAGATGTGCCACACTTTTCAAGAAATTAGCGCCGTTGGAAAATTGAGAATCGCTTACGGTAGCCTAGACTTGTGTTTGTTTATTTGAACACACTGTTTAAACTCGTTTAGGTGGTTAAAATAGAGTCGCAAGAAGTAATTAATTATAAAGATCATTTTATAATAAATGCATTAGTTGGAATGAACAAGATATTTCATGTACAAAGAAAAAAAATTCATTAATATCAAAAAATCGGGGATTCCCGGTTAACTTCTCTAGAAATTAATAATTAATCTGTAGTCAATACCAAAATTACTAACACTAATACAACAAGTATATGCATTTATCGACCTTTATCAGTTTACTAATGATTAAATGATAAGTTGAATCATGCCTGGTTACATTAAGCTGTTTTGCTGGTGGCGAGAAAAAGAAAGAAAAAGCACATATCTAGCTTTTCAGTAAAGTGCCTTTGGAAACTTTTTTTTATGATGATCAAGTAGCACCTTAAAAGTCATTTACGAATAACAAGCCATTCAAAAAGTAACCAACAGGAAGTTAACGGAGATCCTAACAATGACCAAGAAATCAGGTTTATAAATAAATAAACATTGAGTTAGTGACTACATAACTAGTTGATCCGGGAAAAAAGAAGAAAACCAACATCAGCTCCACATAAAACCGTAAAAGAAACAAGAACCCCAGGATGAGTAACCATGGTACCATCTTACTCAATGTAAAGCTAACTTTAAACCAGATAAATTGAATGCTTGATGTGGGGGGTCATCGCAGAAAAAAAAAAGATGCGGAATTCCTAACTATGGGAGAACCGTTTCTTTTAGGGAGCACATTTCTTTTGATGACTGTGTAACCCGCAACAATACAATAATCATGGTATTCCATTACATATTCAATGTAATGAACATATAAATATGACCATGAATCATCTGTGTTTCTTTTAAAAATCAATTCTTTAGGCTATCTTCTTCTTTATTAGCTTTCTTTTGAAATACAAATTATTATTACTATACAATGTCTCTCATTCCATCATTCAGATTCGACAACGAAGTCACAGTTATAACAGGTGCTTGCGGTGGTTTAGCTGATGCACTTATTAAAGGTCTACTAGTCTACGGTTCAGAAATCGCTTTATTAGATATGAACAAGGAGAAAACTCAAGAAAAGCAAGAAGAATTAATTAAATATTGTAAAGAGGAATTAAACTTGAAATCGGAAGATATCCCAAAGATGTATGCCTATGGATGTGATATCTCTAATGCTGATAATGTTGAAAATGTTTTCTCACAAATTGCACAAGATTTCGGTAAGCTACCATTACACTTAGTCAACACCGCTGGTTATTGCGAAAATTTCCCTGCTGAAAGTTACCCAGCTAAGAAAGCCGAGAAGTTGATTCAAGTTAACCTTCTAGGGTCTCTCTACGTGGCCCAATCATTTGCTAGACCATTGATTGACCAAGGGATCAAAGGTGGGTCCATCGTGATGATCGGATCCATGTCCGGTGTCATTGTGAATGATCCACAACCTCAAGTCGGTTACAATATGTCCAAGGCTGGTGTCATCCACATGGTCAAGAGTCTTGCTGCTGAGTGGGCAAAGTTTGATATCAGAGTGAACACAGTCTCACCTGGTTACATCTTAACCCCATTGACGAAGAATGTTATCAACGGTAACGAAGAATTATACAACAAATGGATATCCGGTATCCCAGCAAACAGAATGTCTGAACCAGAGGAATACACTGGATCTATTTTGTACTTGCTTTCAAACTCAGCATCTTCTTACACCACCGGTGCCAACTTAATTGTCGACGGTGGGTTCTCCTGTTGGTGAAGTGATTTAATATTGCTGTGTATTTCTAGTTTTTCTTTATACATTCGTTTTTCTTTTGTCATGTTTTTTTTTTTTTGCCTTCACCATGGTGTCTTGTCATTATACATCCCTAATATTTCTAATTTTTAATATCCATTTAACAATACAATGCTTTTAACGAATCTTTATTACAACCTGTAAGAATGCTAAGTAAAGCAAGACCGGGAGCCCCAAGGTTTATCCATAGTGGTGTAGAGATGTACATATATTTATATTCATTAAAGTGTCCATTTAGAACGAGCATTTGAACGTGTGGGTGGATTCAGTTACTCTGGATCAATACAGCATACCACATAACATACATCATGTCCGACACCTCTCAACAGTTATCCGAATTATCGGATAGACTGGCAATGGCATATACCTTCAAGACCGCCGTGAAACTACCTAAGAAAAGATATAAACCATTGAGACAAATCTTGAATGATGATATTAAGAGAACTCAAGCTAAACAACAAGAATCACCAGTGCCCATTCCTAACGTGATCACGTATCACACAATAGATGCACCACCATCATTGAAACCTATCAAAACCTATTGTGATATCATTGGTTTGCCAACAACTTATAAATCACCACATAACCAATTACGGTACTACGACAAGGAATGTTATGCAGTGGTCAAATCCTTAGCTCCAGGTGTGGATCAACAGTATTTAGCATTAAGAGGTGCTAATGTGGTGTTGAAATAAACTGAAACCTGGACTTCCCAGTTCTACCCTTATGTATATTATATGGCTTTTTTAAATGAATCTCTACAAAGTCTTAATGAAATGATCTAGTAAAATTAAAATATCTATTATGCGTAATGGTATTCAATTCAATGCTTAGAGTTCCAAGAATCTACAATTTCCTTGATTCTGGTATCGAATTTAGGATTTTCGATTTCCTGTTCAATGTCATTGACCCCTCTAAATGGGTTACACATCAACCGCAAATAAGCTCTATGAATATCACTGAACACTGGATTTAATCCACTTGCATCATTATCTTGTGCTTGTAATTGAACATTATCATTCTCCTTTCTTGAACAACCTAATACTATTTTTAATCCTGTGTTGGTTTCCAGTCCAAATACAAATATCCCATCTTGCACGAATAACAATTGATAAGTTTTCACGTTAGAACCAGTAGTACCCTTTGTTTGCTGATTTTTAGCTAACGTGAATGGTGATTCAAACACATCCAATGCCATATGTGATAAGAAATTATACTTGAGTAATTCATTCATGCTTTTAGATTCATCCACAAAGGTTTCGGATTCAGGATCTTTTATTTCTGGCTTTGTTGTATTGTCGCCTTCTGGATCTGGAGTGTTGAATCCATATGGTGAAAATGGTTGAATGTACAAGGGACGGTCCTAAAATGATCAGAAAGTAATTGCATGGTTAGTAAATTATAACAGGTTTTTCTGAAGAATTTTGCACAATTAGTAATACATACATCTCTTGATATAAGTGACACAAAGTATATAGTCATAGTGGATTTAACTAGGGATAATATCACAATTTACGTAAAACTATATATGTGTTCATCAATAATAAATAACATTTTCATTTTGTGAGAAGAATCAAAAAAATTAAAAAAAAATAGCGTCTCTCTCTATTGGGAGCTTATTATATAGTGTACAAAGTATCCCCCACGGAGATATATCCATCACCTAATCCGGCTACATTCATATTAATGCCAAAGTAAACCCTTCCACCAACTTTCCGGGTCTTCAACAGAGCCAAAAACAAAGATGGATCAGACTGGCCCTTGTTAGTGATAGTGATCATGTGGCAACGATCACAATCAGATAGTTTCTCAAGAGTGGCCCCAGATGCTCCTAATTGTACATTTTTCCAATGGTCCTCCTCGAAGGGTTTACTAGATTTCACCACAATGTTTGATCTAAACCGAGAGATTAATAAGATGTTTGGGGTGATTTCGGAAAGTGAAGTCAAATTTGTCAGAAGGAAGGCCGATTTGTTTTGTAAAGATTCCGATGACACAGATTTAGCTAGAGTACAAGGCACATCGAGTAGACTTTGAAAGAATTCAATGACTTTCTTGTCATCGAGAATGAGGTATTTCCCCACCTGTCTTGTAGCAAACTCAGAATTGGCAATATCCACTTTCACGTTAATGGAATCTTTAGTCTTCGTATTGATCACGGTGATGGATTCCGTTTCATTATTTAGCATAGGTTTCAAAAAACACATATTCTTATGATTTTTCAACACCATTGGAGTGTTATCTAATAAATTTAATAACAAAAATTCTCTATCATACAGTAACCCATTTTTAGTGATGGGCCATTTCACCCCTCTAGGGATAGAGTAGCCCTGACATGATTTCAAAGGGTACACCGTGACTTCTTGCACTTTAACTTCACTAGAGTTTTCCTCAGGGACGTCATCCAAAACCGCATCGTGCACAGAGAAATCGTCAATACTTTGCACTAGATAATCAATTTCAGTTTTAAGTGTCATAGCGCCGAAACTCACTCTGACAACCCCCGTGGGTTTACCATGCATGACATCCATATGATCACCACATTTATGACCCGATTCATAATCACGTTGAACCTCTTCTTGTGTTCTATCCAAGAATACTTGAACTCCACCGGGGTTACACACCGTCCCCGTTCTTAGGGAAATACATTGAAGCGATGTCACTTGTTCGAAATCAAAGTAACCAATATATTTACCAGATTCATTGAGTAGAGAGAATGACAACACGGGACCTCTACCATATCCCAAATCTGAACCGTATAATTCCAGTTTAGCCGCACCATTAGGGTATTTCAGGCTTTGCAATCTGTCTATTGCATATTGTGTCAACTGTACTGTATGTTCAGAAATGTTGGTGAATCCACCGTATATACGATGGTAGCAATCAATAGCAACAGATAATTGCATTATAGCATGCACAGGCAACGTACCATCTTCGATGACCTGATGTGGCTGCTTTTGTTTGAGTTGATGGTATGCACCAATGACTGAAAGGGCATCTACTGTTCCACCACCAAAGTATTTCTTCTCGGAGAATATCTTTGCACCGACATCCTTCTTGAATATGAGCCCCCCTATGTCAGGAAGTCCAAACATCTTATAGAAGGAAACCACTACAAAGTCAGGACTGTCATCAGTTGATGATAGGTTAGGTGGGGAAGTAGTTGAGAGTGATGCAGCATCTAATAGGGTGTATACATTTTCACCCATATCCTTGAACTCGGTATGCCATTGAGATATGGGGAATCTCTCACCAGTCATATTAGATTGACCTGTCCATGCTATCAAACTTGGTCCATCGTGAACGGATTCGGCGATGTCCGAAGGTTCCTTGAATATCGTTGAGCTATTAGATATCTCTCTAATACCAACCAGGGAAGTGTGTCCATGTACATGACAGAAATAGTCAAACTGATCGAACTTATCGGCCATGGCTGAGCCTATAATCTTGATTGAATGAGTAGCATTTAACGTGAATGCAATGTCGTATTGTAAAGGGTCCGCATGGAATAATTCGAGAACTTTCAACCGCGTTCTGGTAATCAAGTCGGTTGAAGATTTAGATGCAAAGGACTGTGAATGTGGGTTGGCAAAGAGATCGTTGAGTAGGATATCGTTTGTCTTTGTAAGTAATGACTTTGAATATATGGTCATCCCTGCATGATCCAAATAAATTTTACCATTCATATGGGGGTATTCTGATTTCCTGATATCATCCACAGAAGTAGGATAGTAGCACTTCATAGGGGTTTCTGGATGTGTCATGAGTAGGGGTTAACAATAATAAGCAGTGGAAGGAAGAACAAGTCAGATAAATACAACATATGATGACCTCCCCACAAAACTTTTTTTCATTTTTTGACTGGTGTGATTGGAAAAAAAAATCTCCGAACAATAATCCGGTTTGACCGGTTGGAGGTTGGATAATTACATATTGGTTGCACTAAGAAGTGGATAGTTTCATGTATTCTAACAGTTTCACATCACTCATAATACTGTTTGTAACTGCCTCACAGTGTCATCGTGCTGGTTCACGATTTAAGGGTATCTCTGAGATAAGAGCCGCATCTATAGATCGATCAAAGCCTCTGTCGATTTACATATGCTTTGACACACTCTTCTAGAGTGACAGTTACACTTCCTATACACTTGACGATCTAATTCCCCCTATTTCAATGGTGCTCACTGGACTGGTATTTCTAATTATATGGGGGGATCATGCAGTCAATACACAGATATATTTCATAGGCCAATCTCTAGATATCTTGCATTCATTCATAATAGTCATGTGTATTGTATTAAATGAATTCACAGACAGATTCACTACAATACCTGATAATCTATATATATATATTTAAAGTCTATTATTTGTGTCTTCCATATAAGCATCTTGAATCTTGGATAACCCCCTCCCTTCTATCTAGATCTGAATCCAAAGTGCTAGTTCACAGCACAGCCAAAAATAAATTTCTTTTACACCGACGGAATACTGATTTTGATAATGAGTCAAAAATGAAAAAAAAATTATCAATTTATCAATCAAATACCTATTCTTCTTTACCACATTTAATAACCACAATGACAATTGGTAAGACATATAAGGCATGTCTCTTTGACATGGATGGCCTCTTAATTGATTCCGAACAAGTTTACACCGTGTCCTTCTCGAAAGTATTGATCAGTTTAGGAATCAAACAAGGTCTGACATGGGACTTAAAATCACAATTACAAGGGAGACAAGCACTAGATGCATGCTCTTTAGTCGTGGAATTTCATAAGTTACAAGACAAGATCACACCTGCTGAATTATTGAAACGTACTTCAGAATTACAAGAACAACTTTGGGAAACTGTGTCCCCATTACCAGGTGCCGAATCATTGATCAAATATTTATACGAAAAGAAAGTTCCTATCTGTGTCTGCACGAGTTCTGATTCTCTTAAATATGGTTTGAAGACTAAACACTTAGCTAGAATCTTTGACTTGTTTGAGGGAAACGTGATCACTGGAGACAATGAAACTATTAAGGGTAAGGGTAAACCATTACCATTCATTTGGTGGTTAGGTTTAGACACTCTCAATCAGAAATTAAAAAGCAAAGGTGAAGAAACAATTGAACCAGAAGATTGTTTGGTTTTCGAAGATGCCGTTCCTGGATTAGTCAGTGGGAAGAGATCAGGTGGATATGTTATTTGGGTTCCTGATTCTCATGTGTTGGAATTGTTAAAGCCAGATGAAGTGAAGGACTTGGTCGGTGATGACAATGAATTCGCATTAACATTGAAATCATTAGAGGACTTTAATCCAAAGGATTTCGGATTATAGATTATTTTTACTATATGGTTTCCATTACTTTTTAATATACATTTGATTTCCAAAATTTAAACCTAGCGCCGTAATTCATTAAACAGATATACAAAACAAAAACAAAAAGAAAGCAAATTATTGTAGCTTACAATGGTGGCAAGCTATTTCTACACACAGGACATTGTAACTTGTACTTCATCCAGTTTTCTAAACACTCAGTGTGGAAAATGTGTCTACATGGCGTCACCATATAGTTACGTCTAGCAATGAGGTTAACACTGCTCAACAATGGGTTAGTAACATCATCGTGGGAGGCAGAATCACCACAAGAATTCACTGGATGTTTATCGATGATAGGAACGTCAAATGATTGCATACAAATAGCACAGTCAACTTTACATTTATTGTTGGCAATGTTTCTTTGTTCATCATCGAGGTATCCACCTTCCAAATCGTGGGTGGTCAACACTGGATGATAGTCATACGTCTTTGGTAAGTATTTCTCTGGGAGGAAGAATCTAGGGCCCAACAATTCTTGTAAATAAAGCACACTAACTTGAACACCTAAAAGCAATCCAATCACCCACACCAACATCAAATCCTTGTGATGGTAGAATGGATTAGGGAAAAGACAAATAAAGACAATCGGTAAGAACCGCACCACTGATGTACCCAAGATGAACTCCCATGAGAATGACTTTCTGGATCCCCTAATAACATTTCTATAAATTTGAGGTATCCAGTATGAATTAAAACCAATAAATAATATATATTCAAAGAACCGTCTTTGTGTTTTAGGCCATAGCGTCATATTCAACACAAAGAATAGGAACACTAGCAAGGAGAAGAATGATCTGGTATATAGGGATGCACTAACGCTTTGTTCATCTTCAGGAGCTGCAACCACAACTGGTGTAGTTGTCGCTGGAATTGCCGCAGTTTCACCATCCTGCCCCTCTTGTTCTTGTTGCTGTTGTTGTTGACGTTCTTCTATCGGTGTTCCCTGTAGGGCTGTTCTCCAGGTGATAGTACGTTCATTCATTTGTGATAAATAAATTTGAATCATGTATCTCATTTCATAAATGGAAGAGCAAGTGAATGCGAGGAATGCCAACACTGCAAATTGAATATAAATTCTAGAAAAAATCATCGAACACAACAGGGCAACCATACTGATTGATCCATCACAGAGATTAATGAGAGCAATGGTCCAGAAGGCTATCCGAGACAGCGTCGATGGAGTGTTAGTAGCATTCATTTGTCTAATGAAAAGCCAGATTTGTGTGAATAACACAACAATGGACACAATGATGGTATTCCGTAATCCTGTTTGATGAACTTCACGTCTTGGACCTGCAGATTCATTGATTTCGAGGAAGATACCACAGTCGGGAGAGTATAATAAACCTGAAGTGATCTTCAGGTTTGGCACATCCTTCTTAGGTCTCCCCAATGGTGTTGATAATTCTGCATCTACTTGTTTCATGTCGTCATTTGATAAAGGAGTGGATTCAAAGTGTAAATAGGAGATATATTCACATTTCAGACTAGAATCAATCAATTCCTCGACTCTACCAAAGTCAACTCCATCGGAGCTCGATTTTTGGAGTCTCTCACCAGTAGTGAAGTTAAGCAACACCTGAGTTTGATTATACAGATCACCATTTTGGAGATTTAATTGTGGTAACGCATATATACCAGCGAATTTAGCCGATCTAGTGACTCCGACCAAATTCCCGGACTCTTGGTGGTACACCCCAGTTAATTGAATAGAGTGATCGTCGTTCTCTGCATGGTTGTTTAGTGTCATGGTAAGCCCCACAAACGTGGTATCCTTACTATCAGCTGTAAAGTTCAGGTTCTCCATTTCCACTTTGACTATACCGGAATCGTAAGTCACGTTCCCAGGTAATTCTGTTTTCACATTGATATCTGGGGTCGACTGGTCACCTGAGCCATCACTTGTAGGGTCATCAAAATCTATAGGTTTATTGGGGTCTCTGTAATCCAGAAATGATTTGAGATAACTTGGGAGGGGCATCGGGATTCTATCCAACTTGTGTTTTGATTTAGTGAATTCTCCACGTACCGTTCCGGTAATGTTATACCAGAACACTCCGTCGTTCCGTTTCTGTGATTCTGTGGTACCTATAATGGCTTCCTCGGTGTTCCAGATATTGATAGCGCTAGCGCTGACCTCGTTAGGCAAGATAGAGTATTTCTCAGTCTCCACAAAGGGTATACCGATCTTATCCTCGAAAGGCCAATTTGACACATTCCGATGAGCCTGTGCATCGGTGTAACTCAACTTGAACCCTGTGAGATTACCATACCCAGCAGAGTACTCATCATTCAGTGATAATCTTGACGTTCGAAGTTCATCATTGAATTGATCTAAGATACGTCTCCGTTCTGCCACTGGTGGGAAACCTGCATCTTCGGGTGGTGAACTCATCATCAAGTAAACTAAAAACATGATGAAGAACACTGTTTGTCCCCTGTTGACTTGTTGTTGGAAAGGTGGCATGATTATAGTATAACTGGGGTAGTCTACTTTAAAACTCTTCTCTTCTCCTTATAATGTCATGTTGCCCTTTCTTTAATTCTCTTCCTTTAAAAAATCCAGAATTTTTGGTTATTCTGCGCACTACCAATTATACTTCCAAGGGGTCGGTAAAAGACTGTTATCATTACCTGTTTTCTTTTTGATTAACACTTCTATCTAACATTCAATCAATCAAGTGATGGATCCACTAATTAATAAACAGCAAACATCTGAACATTGGGAACAATATGGTTCCAATATTGCTGATACGGAAGACCTTCTTGAAGAGAGAGTGAGACAACTTGAGAGACAACTTGAGGATCAAGATAGACAAATTGCAGAGTTAAAGAGAGCTCAAGAGGAAAGAGAAGTTAAAAAAGATCATAAAATGAATTCAATTACAGAAGGATCTATGGATATAGCAGATGTTAAGGAGATTATATCACTCCTATTACGTTTTCTACTCCTACCAATATTGGCATTGACGGTCAACATACTCAAAAAAGTTCAAGACCTTGATATTTTCAAAGAAAAATCCATTTGATGTGGTAAGATAATGTCATAATTTATCTCTTGATTCAATGGTTTATTAGAGATCGGTGAAGTTCTTGATCTCGGCTATCGTTCCCGTACCCTTATTATATTCAGACATTCACTATTCAAAACGGCTCCAGGTGTATTTTGAACATTTATGTGGTAATACTAATCCACTTATAAACTAATATATTTAGATGAATATCATTTTCCACTTTTAATTCATTCAATGACGGCATCCATCTGATTATATGGGAGGTAATAAATAAAATGTTTACGTAATCCGAGTAGAGCACTACTTTTAACACATTCGGACTGTTCATCATAATAATTCGGATAAAGCACCCTCAGATGATTTAGTCCTGTCATGATATCAAACCAGATTAGATGTACTGAAAATTTTTTTCTCTTTGTTCTTGTATTTCATCGGTAACTTATCACTTTCCTTTTTATCAAGTTATAAAATTGTATAAATACCTTTGTGAATAACCTGTACAAAAGAATTTCAGTTCACATTTTTGAGAAAAGCAATCAGAAATATCATTCATCAAAATCATCATGTCTAATAATTATACCGGTAATAAATTTGCCTTATCATTAAGTTGGATCTTTATGTTCGTCGCTTCAGATGGGCTCAATCAGATCTGTCACTTCCCACTTTCAGGACCTGTTGAGAAGGGTGGCCACTGGCAATTCCTCACTAACCTGTCCTTAGGATTCACCTTGATTTACTTTGCTTTCAATATTGTCTACCATCTATTTGAGCTACAGTCACTATACAAAGTCAAGAGTTACTTGAGTTCAATCGCTACTACTTTGGAATGTGTTGTGGCCATCATTTACTGGCCCTTACGTATATTCCTCATCGATCTCATCTTACCAAAGAACGTTCCAATGATCCCTGTGGAGTTGGATCTCGCTATCCACTTGTTACCCGTCACATCTCTCGTGATTGATTACTTTATGTTCTCTCCTGGGTGGGATGTCACTGCCAAGGAGGGATTCCTCTGGGTCGTCACATTGACTATTGCATACTGGTTCTGGTTAGAACACCTCTTGGTGGACTCCGATGCCTACCCTTACCCATTCTTGAACGTGGATACCCCAATTAGAGTCCAGGTGTTTGCTGTTATCGGCTTAGTTGGATTCTTAGCCTTCTACGCCTTGAAGTCTTCTAACAAGTTTCACAAGGAAGAAATCAAGTCAGAAAAGACTGAGTAAGTATATTACTCCACGATTATCGCATTGCATTCAGGACGGGTGGATAGGTTTTCCCTCCCAAATAGGTTAACATATAATATTAGAAGTTTGTTATTAATAGTTGTATAATTGTTTTGTTTTTTAATAGTTTTTTAGATCACAATACAATACATAGAAGATACATTCAGTAACTAGTTGTAGTAAAATGATTACACAAACTCTACTAATAACCCGGATTCCGGGATAACACTAAATGATGATACACTCATCAGATATTCAATCCGTAATTCACATCCGAAATATTTACCCATATTATCTTCACTAAATAAAAAATTAAAATTTTTCGAGAGAAGCAGCAAAGTAATATTAGGACTCCATAATAAAATTATCAACAGACAGTTCGAATGACTATAAACTGTTTTTTCCTTCTTATTTATATTTCAAATATACACACACATAATGAAATTTAATCAGATAATATTTCTACTCCTCGTAGGATTATGCTCTGCATTGAATAGTGGATCTTTCTTTCAAGATTCCATCCAAAAACTTCAAGATGTTTTATCCATTAGTAGTACAAATAACATGGCTGACTTTTACTCCAAACAGTTCTTACAATCAATCCAAAAAGTTGAACTAAAATCTTCAGACCAAGAAGGGTTCTACCATTATATAGAAGTGCCACAACAGGAATGGCCATTCGACTTATTACAATATACAGAACAGTATGTGATAAGACTTTCCGATTGGAAATTTGAGTCATCAAGAGATAACATATTGTTGACGGCCAACAAATTGGGGGTCTCCGTGTGGGAAACTTCAACTGTTCACAAGTTTGTCGATCTTCAGGTGTCCACTGATGATGCACTAGCTTTATTTCAAAATTTATTTGCGGAATACCCAGATACAGAATTCAAACTGAATTTAATTATTGGAGACTTAGCACAGACAATATTTGAAACAATGCCCATGGCATCTAAAACATATGATGCACAAGGTGAAAATGATGTCGATGCCATGTTGTCTGATATTTTCTTTAAACAATACCGTGATGTTACTACAATTTACCAATGGTTTGACCTTCTAGTGCAGACGTATCCAGATTTGTTAACCGTGGAATGGATTGGACAAACATATGAGGGACGTGATATTAAAGCATTAAGATTGACGGCCCACAAGGCTAAGAATGACAAGAAAATTAAAACAGTGGTTATCACAGGTGGTATCCATGCCCGTGAATGGGTTGGAGTGTCAACAACTTGTTATGTGTTGAGTAGATTACTTCAAGATTTCGAATTGGGTAAGAAGAAGGCCACATTCTTCTTGAACAACTTAGACTTCTTATTCATGCCGGTGATGAATCCAGATGGGTATGATTTCAGTTGGAAGCATGATAGATTATGGAGAAAGAATAGACAAGAAACTTATAACCCAAGATGTTTCGGAATTGATATTGACCACTCATTCGGTTACCACTTCACCAAGAGTGAGGAATCCTCATGTAGTGAGGATTACTCTGGAGAAGGTGCATTTGAAAGTTTGGAAAGTTATGCTTGGGATAAATACTTAAATGAGACAAAGCATGAACATCCGATCTGTGGATACATCGATTTACATTCATACGCAGAGGAGGTGCTTTATCCATATGAATATACTTGTGATGAAGCGCCACGTGATAAGGAGAACTTACTCGAGTTGGGTTATGGATTATCGCAATCTATCAGATTGAAATCTGGTAAGAAGTATGGTGTGATCAGTGCTTGTCAAGATAAGGGTGCCGATGTGTTACCAAGTATGGGTGCTGGATCTGCCTTAGATTACATGTATCACAACAAGGCCATCTGGGCATTCATCTTGAAGTTGAGAGACAGTGGGTCTCATGGGTTTTTACTTCCACCAAAGTATATCATTCCTGTTGGTCAAGAAATTTATGCCTCAGTGAAATACTTTGCCAAATTTGTTCTAAGTGATGATTAATTCACTTCCTTGAGAGAATGTTATTTCATCGTTATCTTTCCTTTCCTTTTCTTCTCATTTTCTTTCATTTCTTCTTACTTTTACGATCTGCGGTGTATACACCCACATTGTTTTTTACTCTTTTCTGTTCAATGTTTTTGTTTTTTAAAAGAATTCTATTTTTTTCTATTTTTGTGGAACTTATAAACGTAAAGTTGACTTGTAAATGCATGATATTGGAAACAGGGAGAGCCTATGAAGTAATAACAAAATTAAAAAGATAAAATCAGTTGTTTTTCTTTGGTAATGGAAGTGGTCTACCTTTTTGCACCATGCTGGTTATCAATTCGAAAACCACTTGCGCAGCATTGGTAGCAGTAATTTCAGCATGATCATAAGATGGTAACACCTCCACGATATCAGCACCAACTAAATTAGCATCAATGTTTCTTAAGAAGTAAATTAACTCTCTTGGTAGAAGACCACCGGCCTCGATGGTACCTGTACCTGGTGCATTACCTGGGTCCAAGCAATCAATATCAACGGATATATACGTTGGCATGTCTTGTGGAATTCTTTCCTGAATTTCCTTGATGATTTTCTTGATACCAGCTGGACCGTTTAACCAGATGTCATCAGCGGTATACCGTTTCCATCCTTGGCTGGTGTCATCATCGAAGTCTTTCCATGTGTCACCAGAGATTCTAGTTCTCAATCCAATGTGAACATTGTTGTCATCGGATAGGATCCCCTCTTCACGGGCCATCCAAAGCATTGATCCGTGTGTGAACTTAGATTGATCATTATTCCAGAATGAGGGATAAGCCTCAGGTGACCAAGTATCCAAGTGTGCATCGAAATGGATAACAGCAATCTTACCATAAAGTTTATGAAGAGCTCTGATATGTGGTAATAAAATGGAATGGTCACCACCTAATGCAACGTATCTAGGTGGATGAGATTCATCATCGTTAGATTTTCTTCTAAAAAGTAATTCCTCGAATGCCATGGTCATTTGTTTCAATGCAATTTCATTATCCATTGGAGTCATTGGGATGTCACCACAATCCATAAATGTAGCCCAACTAGCGTATGGGTTAATTCCTGCTCTAGGGTTGAATCCTCTCAAATTGTTTTGTCTTTGAGATGCATCTCTGATAGCTCTTGGACCGAACCGAGCTCCACTTCTGTAGCTGGTAGCTGTATCGAATGGAACCCCGATGATACCAATATCATATTGAGTATCTGGGTGTAACAAGCATTGGGTAGTATTCATGTGAGCGAAAGTGGAGACCCCTTGGAATGGCCAATATTGGCCCCACATATCATCTAGGGTAGCCTTTTCCTTAGAAATGTCATAACCATAATGGCTAGCCATGGAGAACCCTTCATTAGCCGCTAATGATTCTTGTTCAGGATGAAATGGGGAAGCACTAGTAGTACAAGTTAAAGCAGTGAAAACAGATAAAAGAGTGGATAGTTTCATTGTATTCTGGTTATTTAGATATAAATACTATATTCACTTTAATTGATTATGAAATAAAGAATATTGATACTCAAACATTTAAATATAACTTTCACCTTGAAGTCTCATTTGACAACTCTTAGCGGTAATCTTTATCTTGTTACGGTAAATCGGACATTCAGCCATTAAGATAATTACGGCCCGTCGCCGCAGAATCAAAATTGCCGAACATTTGCCATATACATCTCTACACCAGTTCATTATTCGAACAGGTTTTGTAACCCTCTAACAAACCACGTGACCCACTCGTGATCCAATTTTTTTTCACTTACACACTCTTGTTTGAAAAATTTTTGTTAATACGCTTCAACAAAAATAAACTAAAAGTGAAAATAAATTGGAATATTTACTTACTTCATAGAACCCTTTTGAAGAGACTTAGAACACACATCTTATTCATACATATTCACAATGGGTATGTTAAATTATACAATCAATAGGGGGAGACTCTTCAATTATGGATATTTGGAATAAATACATACAACATATACAACTTGAGAACATCATCTTGAAAAATCAGTTGAATAGAAGATAGATATGACAAGACAGATATCACAACGTATTTCAAAATGAAAATCAATCTTATATGATACATCTTTTACTACATGTTGTATTACTTGTCCTAGTAAAGTACTTATTATTTAGAACATAACACATACATCAAAAGGTCAAAAACAATTTATAAGAGATAACTTCAAACACAATGTTGTCTAATGTAATGTTCATTCATAATTGAAATTCTCCAGAATTGAAAATATCCATGACCTAGAGTACCCCCCATAAATTGTTTATGCTACAATCCAACAAATTATACTAACGAATAGACTTTTTAATACAGGTAGAGTTATCAGAAACCAAAGAAAGGGTGCTGGTTCCATTTTTGTGTCCCACACTAGATTGAGAAAGGGGGCCGCTAAGTTGAGAACCTTAGATTACGCTGAAAGACACGGTTACATCAGAGGTGTCGTTAAGCAAATCTTGCACGACCCAGGTAGAGGTGCTCCATTAGCCAAGGTTGTCTTCAGAGACCCATACAAGTACAAGTTAAGAGAAGAAATCTTTGTTGCTAACGAAGGTGTCTACACTGGTCAATTCATTTACGCCGGTAAGAAGGCTTCCTTAAACATCGGTAATGTTTTACCATTAGGTTCCGTTCCAGAAGGTACCATTGTTTCCAACGTTGAAGAAAAGGTTGGTGATAGAGGTGCTTTAGGTAGAACTTCCGGTAACTACGTTATTGTCATCGGTCACAACCCAGAAGAAAACAAGACCAGAGTTAAGTTACCATCTGGTGCTAAGAAGATTATCTCCTCTGATGCTAGAGGTGTCATCGGTATTGTTGCCGGTGGTGGTAGAATCGATAAGCCATTATTGAAGGCTGGTAGAGCTTTCCACAAATACAGAGTTAAGAGAAACTCATGGCCAAAGACTAGAGGTGTTGCCATGAACCCTGTTGATCACCCTCACGGTGGTGGTAACCATCAACATATTGGTAAGGCTTCTACTATCTCTAGAGGTGCTGTTTCTGGTCAAAAGGCTGGTTTGATTGCTGCTAGAAGAACTGGTTTGTTGAGAGGTTCCAAGGACAAGAACGATGATTAGATTATTTAATCAATTAATTATACACATCTTTCCTCTACATCTCTATATAAACTGACGCAGACTACTACAAATATCAAATAAAAAAACTACATAATATAATAAAATTTTCACGGGTTTATTAAACTAACACACAGAGACTCAAGTAAAAGTAGAAAATGGTATCCAACAAAGGAACAATGATATTATTTACCTAGCAAAAAGAAAAACAAATGGGATCAAGCTGTCTCGGCTTCAGCTTGTTGTTGTGTTTCAGTTGATTTACGTCTGATGTAATTCTTATTCTTGTATTTTTTGCTATACTTATGATCAGAACGGTGTTTCGTAGATTCGGCAACAGTTTGATTCTCTTGATTCCCAACGTCAGTAGGGGATGAAACACGGCGTTGAATTTTGGTAGCAAGTTGTGTAACTGGATGTGGCAAACTAACTTGACTATAATCAGATGGTGGGAAATATTCTAAATAATTAGGTCTATAATAAGGATCACTAAATATACTTGCACTTCTTTGACTTGGTGGATCATGTGTATGTGGATGTTGAAACATTCTCTCTGTGTATCCAGATCCATCTGCGTTAACCGTTCTAATTATGGTGATTCCATGACCCGGTGGTGGTAATGGGTACTGAGGAGTAGCAGCAGCTTGAAGTAAAGGGTCAGAGGAATTTCTTCTCACTGGGGTACCAATAGGGATACCCTCGTTAACGGGTTTGTTCTGGGGTTTCTTAAGATGGGGTTTCTTCTTTTTGGATTTAGGTTTTGGTTTAACTTCCGTTGTGATTGGAGTTGGTGGGGTCACTTTCTTCTCTGGGGTGTGGTTTCCAATTGTATCATTAGTAGTCTGGATAATCTTGAGTTAGTAATTTAACTCAAACCAGGAAAAAAGGGGATTTGAAGCCAATTCATACTAATTTATCTAATGATTCAACCACAGTTTCGACATTTAGGTTGATCTTAGATAATGGTGCTCTAACTGGGCTACTAGTAGTTTCTGAACTCATCTGTTAATATATTAGTATAATTACTGATAATAATAAGAAACAAAAGAGGGATAAGAGAACAAAAGGAAAGATTTTTACGCACTGGTGTTTATATATATATTTTTTTGATTATGTGCTAATATTTTTGTTAGTTATACATAAAAGTAAAAGATCAACCAATTAATGAAAGATCAAAGATAATATTGTGAAATGATTTTACTTTTCTCTTTTATAATTAAGTGAACTTTATTAGATATGAAGAAAAAGTTTGTAGAGATACAAAAAAGAATATATTTTTATTTCATAAAAACCAAATTGTATTTAAAAATCGACAAGCTTATTGCTTCTTAGCAGCAGCTAAGGCCTTAGCAGTACCGTGTAAAGCGTATCTGTGGTTTCTCTTGAACTTAGCATCAACACCCTTCAAAGATGGGTATCTGTTAGTTCTTGGCTTCTTGATACCGTTCTTGTGAGCCTTCTTGGTTTGGTTGTGAGCTGTGTGGTTCTTAGACTTAGCCATTTCTATAAAAGGAGGGAAAGGGAGTAGAGTAATGTTAGTAATCGATTATTTAATGGATACTTAGGTCACTATGGAATTAAAGTTTGCAAGAATTCAAGAGTTATATTTGAAAAATGGAAATATTTCAGAATCAGAATTAATCTATGATATGGAGGTATACTAGTTCTTGTTGTAAGATTTGACTTGTTCCGTGTGACGTTGTTTCACAAGTTTCACCGTTGAAAATTGTTTAGAATTATACAAATATCAAGTTGAATTGTATAGGTGTCTATGTCTTCTATTGGATACCGAATCTTCCTTTGAACAGACCTCTTATAGCATTTAAACAACTGAAGTTGAGTACTGTATTCTTGTAATAAGTGGTATGTGAATTAAAATGGGTAGTTGTGTATTCAATGTCTTTAGAACTCCTCTTGAATAATCGTTGATAGTTCTTTGAAAAATTATTATACTTGAAATCGATGTTGTATATGTCTATCTGTTATACTGTTATTCTGTATTCCTTTCTCTTGTTGCAATAATGTCATTCCATCTATTGTCTCATTTTGATCACTTACTTGTATATGTTTATGTTTAGAATCTGAGGTTCAAAAGGGATTAATCAAAGTAAAGTAAGTTACTCTTAGTAAGTTTTTTTTTTCACATTTACTTTTATTAGAGACACTCACTCACAGAGAGCTTCCCTCACTGTAATTGGAATTGGACATTCGCGGTTACTCAGGGGAAGGAGACAATTATTGACACATAAGTTTTCGCGTATATAGTTATGACAGTATATTATAATAAAAAAATAAAGCTGTGGTGTGAGGTGTGACTGTGTGACTGTGAAAAGGCAGTCACAAATTCTTTTATGGGTCGATAGACTTAATCGACGTGAGGCTTAAAATATTGATCAACGGTAGCCATCAGATTACTAGTGCCTTATTCCTTACTCAAATTAAATTAAATCGCCAAAATACAATTATAGTATTGAATTAAAAACCAATTATGAGATACAAAAAAGAAAATATAAAGCAGTAAATAGGGAAATCGAGAAAAACCTTAAGCCTTAGCTTGTTGAGCGGCAACTCTGGCTCTCTTAGCCAACTTAGCTTGAGTTTTGTTACCCATAACACCACCACCCCAGTGTCTCTTGGAGTCTTCATACTTCTCAGTGAAGTTAGCGTTGATGGTGGACACCAACTTAGCTAATGCAGCTTCATCTTCTGGTCTGACTTCAGTTAAGGCAGCAACGGCAGAAGTCTTTTGGTGAACTAAAGTACCTAATCTAGCCTTACCCTTCACAATGGCGTATGGAACACCTAACTTCTTACATAAAGCTGGTAAGAAAACAACCAATTCAATTGGGTCAACATCGTTAGCGATTAAAACTAATTTAGCCTTCTTGTTTTCAATCAAAGAGACAACATGGTTTAAACCGTACTTAACAACGAATGGCTTTTCAGAGACATCTTCCTTCTTCTTACCATCAGCGATGGCAGCAGCTTCCTTGGTTAATCTTTCCTTCTTCTCCGCAGCAGTCTCTGGTCTGTATTTGTTGAATAACTTGAAAGTTTCAGCGGCAGAGTTTCTGTCCAAAGTGTTGGAGAATTGGGAGATAGCTGGAGGAACCTTCAATCTCAAGGACAAAACCTTCTTTTGTCTTTGTAATCTGACGTAGTCTGGCCATCTGACAAATCTAGTCAAGTTTCTCTTTGGTTGAATGGATTGACCTAAGCCAAAGTTTCTTGGAGTAGAATCGGTCAATGGGTTCTTTGGACCAGAGGTCTTAGTTTGTTTGGCGGCTAATGGAGCTTTGGCAACTTTCTTTGCAGGAGGCTGTATCATTGAGGAGATAAAAGTGTTAGTAATAAACTCTAAAAGAAAAAGTCTAGTTGGCTTTTCTTCTATTAAAATTTTGGTGGTCATCGAGTTTAAAACATTTAATACTATATCCTGGTAATCGTTAAAACTCAAAATTGATCCCGTTCCACAACAGGTAATGAGAGAAATATACGAAAACCTCTACGGAATATCACTGATGTGACAATCCCAGCCTATTTCTTTGTGTTGAACAGTTTCTGTTCTCCCACGAGAACCGAAACACATTTGAACAACATCAAGAAATCAAAGAAAAGAAGAAGACGCAGATATGAATTTACACACACATCATTGCTTCAGTCTTACAGCTATTAAGAATAGAAAACTATCTTTAAAGAGAAAACCATCGACAAATAGAGAAATGTGTAAATTCACAAACTGCAATCTTCTACTAAATCTTTTAATTTCCAGAAATAGATATAGAAGAAAATGAAGTGAACAAACAATAATCCCAAATTAAAATCGACGTCTTTAAAAAAGTTCCTTTAGCCTATTAGTAAAGAAATGGTACTTACCATTATTGGAATATATATGGATAGTTAATTAAATATGAATAATAACAAGAAGAAGAAGAAACAGTAAAAATTGGATGAAAAAGTGAAAAGTTTTTTCATTTTTCAAATAGCCAACGAAATCTGTCAATGTGGGAGGACGTGTCGATTGAGAGTAGCCGGGTGTGGTTTATCCTACTTTGTGAAAGCATACTGAAACTAGTGAAGCTGGTGAAACTATTAATAGTTACACTATTGTATATTGTCTTGGTGTAATATTAGATCCTGGTGAATTGGAAAAATCGGTTACTCTGTCATTGAAGTTTGAGATGTGGCACTTTCTATGTTTATGTGGCGGTACACCATACACCTTTGATACAAAAATATAGTATTGGCACTTAGTAGAGGATGTAGATCACATATTAAATACAAGAAACCAACGGGAGGAAGCGATAAATCTATTGTCGAAAAGAATAAAAGAAAGGAAAAAGAAGGAATTTTAAAAAAGGGTAGGAATTAACGCTCCGTATTATAGACTAATTGCAACTAAGATTAATCTTTTACTAATTAATTCCCTTATTTTTATACCGTGATACTATTAAATTAGTACATAATCATCTATATAACTACTCTACATTAATCACTTACTTTCTCTAATTATACAAATTTGTATACCAAAAAAAATGGTGTTAATTAATTAAACTAAGAGCCATTGAAAAAAAGAAAATTTTGTTTCCGTGTGTGGAGATTATTGAAATGACGGTATTGCCAGTTATCTGTATTCATATATCTATATATATATATTTACAACTATCCATTCATCTAACTATCTCTATCTAATCAATAACAACAATGTTTCAGATGGCATTATTGGCTCTTCAGAGTATCATCATAGAAGGAGGCAAACGCCATCCATCACCATTAAGACAACGTTTATCTAGTATCGCAGGGTCTACTTCCCTGGCTACTTGGTTTGTGATCATTTTACCTCAATTAATAGAACAATGGAGATTGAAAAGTGTCGATGGTATATCTGCTATGTTCCTGTTGATTTGGGCTACCGGTGATGTCGCCAATTTATTAGGATCTCTTTATGCAGGATTACTTCCAGAAGTTGTGCTGACTGCATTATGGTTTTTCTTCTCTGATGGATTTGTGCTTTGCTTTTATTATTACTTTGCCGTGATTTACCCAAAAAATCATAAGGTTAAACATATTCCTCATTTAGAAGATGAACAAACACCATTACTCACAGAACATAATTTGATTGATGTCGAGGGGAGACGCCTCTCTCACCGGTCTAGACGTCGGTCATCTACATTAGAAGACATTGTGTTAGAACCAGAAAACCACTCAGTGTTTGTGAAGTATGTGCTTCCAATCACATTTATCATCTTATGTGGTATCATAGGTTCATTATGTTCTCCTAATAAAGCTCCAGAAAAGCCTAACGAGAATATCGATTTGTTTCCTCAAATCTGTGGTTACATCTCTGCCTTCTTATATTTGACTGCTAGATTACCACAAATTTATCGTAACTACAAGAAGAAATCTTGTAGAGGTTTGAGTTTACTTTTCTTCATGTTATCTACTTTAGGTAATGTCACATTTGGTTTACAAATCTTATTCTACAGAAGTGATTGGGATTACATTAAATTAAATGCTAGTTGGTTATTAGGATCAATTGGAACTGTCACTGAGGATGTTATCATTTTCTACCAATTCTACATTTACAACCAGGATCGTAGAGAATCTACTACGGGTTCAGTCTTTGAAGATGATGAAGTGTCTGCCTGATTATTATTATAGAATTGCCTTGTGTTTTTTTTTTGCATCTAACATATGTGATACCTTTTCTTTTCTGTTCTTTTCTTATTATTCCAATATCGCCTTTCTAACTGATTTTCTTGTACTACTTTTTGTTTTTGTTATCCGTTACATTCCTCCTTTGTTCGTCATCTTTCTACTTTTACTATAGATTAATGTTAAATCCATTCTTCTTTTATTTAAAAGCAGATAATTGTATATTTTATTTTTCATAAAAGAGTTATTAAAAAGCAAATCTCCAAGTAAAGTTAAGCAAGCAAAATGTACATACACCAACAAAATAAAAACAATGTCTCTCTTACTATTTCTCTAATTGTGACCCCCTGAGTAACTCCCCACATATGTCCATCCACCAAATTGCTTTTGCACAGATTCACTCAAGAAATCATCAACCACAGAATCCATTGGTCTCTCATTGGTGAATTCCGATGAAATATTGGAAATATCAGCAGAATCCTTAACTTGTGGTTTGTATGGTGGAATGTAACCCTTCGTATTCAATTTATCCCAAGACACATCTTGGAAGAATGGATGTGATTTAATCTCTTGGACACCATTAAACCCGAGTCTCTTCTTAGGATCTCTATTTAATAGCTTAGTGATTAAATCCTTTGTTGTGACATCCATCTCCTGTGGGAAAACTAATGGATCATTCAGAATCTTTCTGTACATCACATTCACATCCTCGTCATAGTATGGCGGTAAAGAAGTCAGCATTTCATATAAGAGAGTCCCTAGAGTCCAGAAATCAACAACACGGGTGTAACCCTTACCCAATAATAATTCTGGTGCTAGATATTCTGGGGTACCACAGAAGGTGTTGGTCTTTTGATCCAGTTTCATATTAATCTTACATAACCCGAAATCACACAAGGCAATATGACCTTGATAATCTAATAATATATTCTCAGGTTTCAAATCACGGTACACGATGTTCATCTTGTGGAGAGTCTCGATGGCCGAAAGTAATTCACAGATGTAAAATTTAGCTCTCACCAATGGGAACCGTCTAGACTTTTGCAAGTGGTAAAACAATTCACCACCATTAATGAATGAAAACACCAAATATAATTTTTCATTTGATTGGAAGGCAAACTTCAATGGCACAATGAAGGGGGAGTTCACTCTACTCAAGACAAACTTTTCCGCTAAAGTATGGGTCACCTCCATCTTATTCACAATGTGGGCCTTACGGATAGATTTCAATGCATATATTTTTCCAGTATCCTTCTTCTTGACTTGCATAACCTTACCAAAGGAACCCTTACCGATAACCTTCAATAAATCGAAATCATCAATACCAAGGGACTTCTTCGAGAGAGATGAAAGGGATTTGAAATCTAATGTAATATTCAAGGCCCCCAACAGTTGTTCATCAGTGTATGGGTTGACCAATGATCTCCAATCATGGTTCATGAGTCTCACCTGTTGAGAATTGTTGAATTGTGACTTGGAAGAGTTCAAATTATAACTAAGGGATCCAATTAAGTAATCTTCTTGTTTATTGGACTCCAGTAAAGATCCAGGGATTCTTACATAAATGTGGATACTCAAAATTGATGTGCTAGGGGAAGTGATATCGAAAGTGGTCACACTGTTGAACTTTGTATTGGCTATCGTGTTACCACTGGAGTTGATACGTTCACTGGAGTTTTCCACTTCCACAACAGCATACACCAAATTGTATGTTGTGATCACATTTTTGTTAGCCTCGTTAGTGTTATTGATTCTTAATGTGGATGGGAGGTAATATGACAAGTTTGTGCTGGCGGCTTCATCCAAGTTTTCATTCAGAGCGTCAATTCTGGTTAATAGATCACCCTCATTCACGTTCAATCCCAGAGATGCCAATTTACTCAATATTTGCTTATTTATTCTCAGTGGGACTGGGATGTGCAAATCCTTGGATGAATACACCTTCACAGTTAGGAGACCAGGTTTCAATTTGCTTTCTTCTTCGGAACTTTGAGTTGGCGCCTCTTCGGTCTCCAAGACAGGATCAGTATTTTCCAATGATTTCATCAACACTTCCGGTTCTCCAGGTGTCACAGCTGTCTGAGTTTCAACCTTTTCTAACTCAGCGGATGCCTCCGGCTTGTCATTTATGGAGACATTATTTATGCCCTCTGTAACATTCTTCAAATCTTCACTGACTAATGTCTTTCTCGAGTCCTTCACAGCGGCTGGTTCGTCTGGACTACCACTCTGATTATTTTCTGTCTCACTAGTCGAACTTGGCACATCATTGTAGTGGGCAGATTTCACCGATGAAGTAGATGTTTCATTGGTAGAGTAATCGACTGGTGTGGTTGATGGGGAAAGCGACTTAGTGGATGGCGTTCCTGAGCCCTTGTAATTCTTATTAAATAGTTTCTTCCAATTGGACATTTGTTGTCTTCCCTTAGAATGGATAATCTAGTGATGAATCTTATAATAACTTATCTAGTTGTCTTGAATATACAATTCCAGAATGTTTACTAATTTATTAATGTTTGTTTGTATGTTTGTTTGTTTGTTTGTGGGACGTCACTACAAAAAAAAAGAAATTATGAAAGAGATTACGTAAGCAATATAATTAGCACAGCCGTGTTATTTATTACTAAAAACAGCAGCTTCCACAAATGTTAATATATAACAAATTAACAGATCTTGACTGTTAATTGATAGGTATCATTACTCTATTGGTCATGAATAAGGTTCAATTTGAATTAGAATTTAAAGTAGAAGAGCTCTCTAATGTCCCATTGATGGACAATAATGAATGTTACCTGGTGATAGCAGTGTCCAGCAAGAAGCGGAAGTATGCCCGGTCTCATAGAATACATCATAAAACGGACCCCATTATTATCAAATCTCACAAGTGCCTCTTCGATAAAACAGGTTTATACAGACATCCATTCAAAGTGAATGCCGACTCGAAAACTGGGATGCTCTCGGAGAAGTGGCTCCATGTGGATTTCATGTTGCCCCACAAGGACCATATCAGTACAAGTACGGGTAAAAACAAAGACAAGTTCAAGGACACTAAGTTGGGTGTCATAAGAGTAAACGTCACGGAATACATCAACGAGTTGAAATTCAAAGAAGTGCGGTTCCTCTTGGAAGACTGCAAGGTGAACGCCATTGCCCGTACAAGCATGTTTGTGAGACATGTTGAGACAGATCAACAGACGCTATATAATGTGCCCTCACCAAGCAATTCACACATCTACCACGGTATTAGGGAAACCATGGCTGAACGTAACGGAAAATGTCTTCAGTCTCCAACAGCAAGGAGTGGAGAACATTCTTCAGACTCCAGCAACGTTAACAACAACACAACCACCTCCACTAGTGGCCATCCACCGGCAGGCTCGGTTTCAATGTTCCCTAGTAGCTCATCTGTGTCCACTCTGGGACATCCTGGTACCGGTAGTATTCATACATCTTCCGGTACAGTTCCTGCATCAATGAATAGGCAATCATCGATCGGACTTAATGTTAATGGTAACCAATCTAAGATACATTTTGGAAAGAAACTGAAAAAGAATGAACAACTAGGGTTAACCACAGCTAGACGTGAAGCTGAGGTCGATGCCACGGAGGCACCATCGTTGAGTCGGATCGTCAGAAAATCATTCAAGTTTTCTTATGATATTGCAGATGTGAGATATGAAGAATTTAGCGCAGAAGAGTGTGTGCGTGATATCGTGTTGTATAAGGGTAATGGTTGGAAGCGGAATAACCAGGGTATTAATTTGATTGATGTTCTTCAAGATCGTATATCTGATGTGAAACTACAGAAGATTGATACAAATCGGTTGTCACCGCCTGATTATATATACTGGAAGGAAACTGTGGAGACGCCGGATGCCGGGCCTACGTATCAACATGAATACTTCCATGATTCTTCTAAGGATGCAAAGGAGTTGTATATTGCAAGACATACTCGGTACAAGCCATTAGAGGAGAGAGTTTATAGAGATGATCTAATCAGCTGGCATTTGGGTAACAAATGATTTAATTTTACTGTCTTTTTTATTTATCTATCTATGTACATATATTAATAGCATTATTCATTAAAAATTAAACTCAAATATTCAAAAAAACTCAACAAAAACTCAATTATCTGGTCTGACTCTTTCGATACCATCATCGCTGTCATCATCACTGATATCGAATTCATCTAAATCCAATTCGGCATTATCCACAACATCATTAGTTTCGTCATCGACAACAGCGAGATCTTCATTCTCCTCTTCATAGATGGTTTCCGGTTGTTCATTAGACGATGACCCCACAAAGTTTCTTAATTCAGTACCGTGTTCGATATCCAACGATCTTAACCGTTTGTATCTTGGTCTAGTGTGTACCATAGGCCAATGGATGGCCCCCGGTGAACCATCCTTCTTCAACACCCGTTGAACAATACTCTTAAAGAATAAGACAAACTCACTAATGAACCGCAACAATTTGTATCTGTTCAATATGAGTAACAACACGGCAACTACAATTAAGAATTCAAATATCACTGGATGTTTTTTGTAAATTGGCATCTTCGGCACTTTTTCCACAACGTAAAGGTCACCCATGTCGTTATCATTTTCATCGAGGTAATTTAAGAATGCTGGAGGATCGTAAGTCTCGAACAATTCAAAGGTAGGTCTAGGTGCTATCCCTTCTGCCTCAGCACCTCTAATGAATAGTCCAGGTGCAGAGTTCCGGTAGAATCCAATCTGTGGTGCTGTCTTGAGTTTCTTGTCATTCAAATTGGTGACATATTCGTGGTACTCCATAGCACTTTCATCACTAGCGTAGAGCAATGCTCTGCCCAGTGTCCACGAGAATTCCTCTCCATTAACTTTATCGTTGATAGTAAAATTGGTGTCATCTGATTTGGTCAATCCCAACCCATTATGAAGCAAATTCAATAAATAAGTAGACCGGAAACATAAATCTGTGAGTTCATCCTCTGGAAGATCCGAGTACTGCTTGACATCTTCTGAGTTCAAGGAGCAAATAGTTTTAGTTTCTTGTTCGATCTCTTGGTATGCATATATCTTCCCGTAATCGCTTTCCTTATCCTTGTCCTTCAACTTCAGTAGCTTAGAGATAGTATCCCAATACCCTGAAACACCGTAGAAGTTTTCACTACGGAAGTCAAAAGCTGGCACGGCATCCGTAAGTAGACAACTTGAGATATCCTTTTGATCGTTGGCATTGCATTCTTCCAAATCTTTAATAATCAAAGGGTATATGAAGTCATTACATTTATCGTAATCTCCTGACCCAACAACAAGTAGTTCCGTTATGGACGCAGCAGGGTCCACGCCACGGGTGAACGTTTTTTCATAGCCTTTAGGCATGCATGGGTCCACCAGTCTCCCTGAGGTATCCTTATCCGGTAGAGTCTCCAAGTACCGCATGTGGATTTGAGTGAGACCGTATCCTAGGTATGACATTGAGTAAACATTGTAGTTCAAATCGGCCTCGGGGGAACCTAGAGTGTTCAATTGTAGTTTTATCAATTGGTTCATGTGTTCTGTCGTCTCTGCGTTATTAGGTTGGAAAGAGATTTGTGTGGAGGCACCCCCCATTTCAAGCAACCCCACAGCATCATCTGGATTTGCTGTTAGTGTACCCGTGAGGTAATTCAAGGCTAACCATCCGTAGATCCCCTCCACATCACCATCTATAGTGTTCACGTGGGATTCACAATCTGGGAGGTAGAATTTAGTTTCCCGTTGCAAGTAATAGCAGATATTATTCAAGATTTCAGTTTGCTCCGTGGGTTTTAATAACCGCATACCTGCCGTTGCATGTAAAAAGATAGGGGTTCTGTAATGTTGTTCCACCGGGATCACATTATACACCGTTTTTAAGATATGATTCAAGTATTTTGGTCCAATGTTGGATGAATTTTCATTGAATTCTGAAATCCCCGGCTTAATTTTTTTGTACCATTTCTTTCCGGTACGGATCTTTGGTAATTGATCATTAGGTGAGTCCACTCGTTTCACCAATCGAAGTGCCGGAGGTTTCTTGTCGGTAGATGAGGAAGAATCCGTTTTCTTGTCATCTGCCTTTTTATCACCTGTTTTTTTGTCTTCCTCTTTCTTCTTGTCACTAGAGGTTTTTCCTCCTTCTTTTAAAACACCATTGGATAGCATGTATTGTGTGCTTGGCCAATTATACACGTAGGCTCTTGATCCTTTTGAACCTGCATCTATGATGATAATATAATTATATGGGATCCCATTTTCATCTTTGATGGCACCCTTTTTTTTCTTCAAGGGTAGTCCCTTTCCAACATTGGCAACATTTTTCCGTTTAGTCAATGGCATGTTTGGGGAGGGTAAAGAGAGTTGATTACCAATGATTGTAGCAAAAAAGATTCAAAAAAAAAACAAAGCAAGCAAAGCAAAAAGAATAAAAGGGGGAGTTAAAGGTAACTGGTGGCTAGAAGCAAAACCAAAGAAAAAAGGCTTTCTTAAAGCTTGAGTTTATTGATATGATTGACACACCGTTGCTTGTATTTGTTGATCAATTGTAGATCAACAGTATTCCGGCAGTTAAACCTTTATGTGTTGATTCTAATTTTTCTTATTGAGCCAAGTCTGTCTATTGATGGTGACGGGTCATTAACAAAGATGGGGCTGGTGATGAAAAGCTAGATGTGGCGCATGTGGCTGGTTGTACAATGTTGATTTCTGCCAGTGATAAATTACGTGTATGTAGGCTAACAGGTGTGTGATATCCGGGTGTAGAGGGGGAAGGGTGGGGTAGAGGAGAGTTAAGAACGAAGACAGTGAGAGTAAGAGAGTAGGAAAATACAATATAGGAGGAGAGTACAAGAGGGATTAACAGAGTGATGGTGATGATGATTAGCAGTAGTAGTAGTAGTAATGGTACTAGTAATAGTACAATAAACTCATTGTAATACCGACTCGCAGTACCCCAGAACACCCGCGAGCCTATCAAATCACTGCGTTTACTAATTTTTCCTTTCTCGTTGTGTCCTCCCCCCATAAACCCATTTTTTTTATTAAACTAAACCTTTTAACTAATCTGTTCTTCTCTTCTCCTCCCTTATATAATTTTTATCATATATCCATCATGTTATCTTCCGTTTCCAGAAAAGGGTTAGGCATCTCCGCCACCGTGAGACCTCTTCTAAGATCTAACATCATCAGACCTTTGTCCACTTCAAGTACTTCAAAGTCATTCATCAAGACCATCCCACAACCTCCAGGAAACATCGTCGGTACCGTCAATGACGCTTATGTGCCTCCACATGCCTCCAAGTGGCACGGATCCATCCACTGGATCTCTGATAGAATCGTCACTGTGGCCTTCACCCCATTAGTGTTGGCTCCATTCGTCAGTGGTGTTACTTATCCAGTTCTCGATGCCGTGATGGGTACTCTAGTGTTATACCACTCTTACGCTGGGTTCCATAACTGTATTGTCGATTATATCCCATTGAGAGTGTACGGTTTTTGGCATCATGCTGCCATGGGTTTATTAGCCTTTGGTACCGCCGTCGGTGTCTACGGTATTTACGAAGTTGAAAAGACTGAAAAGGATGGTTTAGTCGGTCTATGTAAGAAGTTCTGGGATGCTTAATTTCACAACAAAATCAATCTACACATTATTTATTATATTTATTGACTCCCCCCTCTTTCTTTGAACAACAATAATAACTTCATTTTCTTAGCTCTTAACATATTTATATAGTATAGTTTACATACTGGATATATTCTACTCGATACGATTCATATATTATTTTGAAGTGTGTTGTCTATATGTAGCAAATAATTGTAGGTCTTTATGGTATCAGTGTTCTAACCTTCTTTTACCCCTACCCGTACTACTGATAGCTATAACGGGGGAAGATGTCTCGCTAATCAAGGGAACATCAGTTTCGTTCGCCACAGGTGCCGTCTCTGAAACTTGTTTCAACTTATTAATCTTATCAGCCACTTGTATCATACGTCCACCACTGAAATCTTGTAAATACGCAATGGGGTCATCCAAAGATCCCACAGTATTACTATCTAAAACCAGCAATGGTCTATCTTGATCCGTCAACACGTCTCTAGTTTGGAAAACATCCTTCACGATGATCCGTTTATTCAACTGATCAATCTTGAAATCCAAAAGTGTGGTAGGTGAAATCGTTATTAAATTCTCTAAAAGTTCTTGTTCATTTGTTATTTGTAAACTCTCTTGAATGGTATCAAAGCGTATCTCTGTATTTTGTTCAGCCAACGATAATAACGTCAATAATCTTAATTTGACTACTTGAGTTTCATTTAAATCGAATAATTTATCCTTGTGATCTGTAAAAAACCAATTTTGTTAGTATATAATTCCCAAAAAAAACACAGTTTCAATTTAGTGGTTACTTACTAAGGTAATCTTGGATAGTACCAAAGGCGAATATCTCTAATAGTTTGTATACCCCGTCATCTTCATCATCAAATTCAATTGTGTTTCTTAGATAATTGTATGAATTGAAATTCAAATCTGATAACAATTCATTGATGTCTTCCTTGGTGTACGACATGATGTAATTGATATAATCTGATCAGTGATCAATAAGAAAATAAGTAAAGTTTTCGATGTAACCTAATATCACAAAATTCATGTTATACAGATTTTTTTCTCTCGCTACAATATTCAGCTTTGTTCATAAGATTTAAAATACATAAATATAATCTATACAACTAGGACATACATATATCAAGACATCTCAGTGGATAAACTTTCACCTTCAACTTGTTCTTCTTCATTACTCTTACGCCCGCTCAAAACGTCCACTTCTTCTTCAGGTTCTCCATCATTTTCATCATCGTCATTATCATCACTATTATTGAGATTCTTGAACACGGATTCATCAGGCATTCTGCGCATAGCCAATTGACTCTTAAATAAAGGACCGATCTTCTCAATCCATTTGCTTCTCTTCTCTAATAGACTCTTGAAAGAAGCATTAGTCACTAAATGGTTCATATCCTCACCCTTTGCACCATTGGCGCTACCATTAGCATGATGATTCTTCTTCTTGGATTTCTTAGGTGCCACATTAATCCGTCTCCGGTAATATTGTTCAACTTGTTTATCCAAATCTTCCAGAATAGACATATACTCCTGCCAAGCGATTTGATCTTCGATCACTGAAATCAGCATCCGCTTCCGTTTATTATTGCGTTGTTGCACATTCTTCAATTCCTTCTGTAACATTCTAATTTCAGCAGAAACTTCATCATCCTCCTTGTAAACACACCAATCTTGTTCAAATGATGGATCCTCCAAAGTTTGTTGCACGTTCATGTACACACCAATGTACTTCAATTCCCGCTTCAACCGTTCATCTAATGACTTGTAATCCGTCTTGACAAAGTTGGACTTCCAACCTAGTTGATCCGGTAATGCTGATGATGAACCCTCGATGTATGCGGCATCCTGCCATGATGATGTACCAGAAGTTGCAGTTAGGTCTTCTTCGATTCCTTCTAATGGGGTTCCCACGACACTCCCGTCAGCAATATTAGCAGATGGTGTCCCCTCAGCGTTGGTAGAAGAAGCGGCGGCAGCAGCAGCAGAACTAGCAGCTGCGGCTTCGGCTTTAGCTGCTGCAGCGGCCTCATCCTTCTTTATTTGTTCTTCTGTCTCAGTATCTTCTCTGATCAAAGCAGACAACAACCTAGATGTCAATGGACCACAAGACACATCTTCCGTTTCCAGCAAATCGGCATTGATATCATCAGATGATCCCTTAGGCTCAACCAAGCTGTTCATGGTAATTCTCATTTGTTTCTTAGCATTGATGTGTGAGGCATCCTTGATGAGTCCATTCTTGACATCTTCATCGTGCCAAAGGTCTTGGTAGAATGGGCCCAATGGAGGCACGACAAAGGGATCCTTCTTCTCATTATAATCTTTAGGAAGCACTGTGCTTAATATACTTTTCGTTCTCAAGAATCTCAAATCCTCTTCGTTGTAGTTTCTGTAGAATGGGTCAACATAAGTTTGGAATGACGTGAATGCGATCTGATTACTAGGCTTACTACCGGAGAAATCAATCATTGGGATCTCCCCCGGTAGTAGATCTTTCAAATCACTAGCGGGAAATTCTGCAACTGCATATTTCTTTCTCAAATAATCACGCTCAGTGGTAGTGGACTGTTTGGCTTGTTCGTCGTCGTAGAGGTTTAATGCTTTCACTGCTGGCTTCAAGATACCATCAATGTCGAATTTAGAGGTGGGCACATTCAAGTACACGGATGGCACAAAGTTGTCAGAGGACCCAGAACTCATTGGAGTGGTGGCTTTAGTAGATGATTCTTTATGACTGGTGTCTTTCTTTAATGATAAAATCAACTTTGTATCGGACTCAGATTTCACCTTGATGATTTTTGGTAAATCATCATCCGAAGATTCATTTGCCTCGTCATCGTCATCCACATTGATTGAATTAGGTGTTATTTCCTTTCTTTCACCATTGGCTGTGATGATGATATTTCTTCTCTTCCGTTTCACAATGGCAACGTCATCTTCGTCGTCATCTTCGGTCTTCAATTTGTTATCATTATTGTCATCACTGGAATCATCAAGTTTCCGCTTTTTATTGTTGTTGGATTCCGATTTGTCTGATTTTTCAACTGGTTCGGATTTAATTTTCACATCTATTCCTGATATCTCAGATAATTTAATTAATTCTTCCTCATCTTTTTTGATTCCCTTATCTAACTGATTAATCAATTTCTCTAGCAAGGTCTTAATGGATCCCAATTTAGCCTTGTTAGGTTTAGTGATAATGTTATCACCCTGGAGTAACCCAAGATTGGAATCGTACTCTAATCCGATATTGTCTAATATCCCCAGTAAAGTATCTGAAGGATTCGTATCGTTATCAGCCCTGGAGGAAGTGGATGCCTCCGTCGAACTTGCAGTTGCATTAGCCTTGGAAGCTTCTTGTTCCTCTTCTTTGAGTTTTTCTTCCTTACGCTGTTGTTGTTGTTGTTGGATTAGTTTAAGTTCCTTCTGTTGTTGAGCAGCTTGAATGGCAGATGCCTTGTTGTTTCTCTTTGGAGGGATTTTACCCTTCCTTCTATTGGCAGCTCTAGGTGGCATTATCTTTGTCTATAGTTCTGTTGTGAGTGATACAAAAGTAGAATGCCCCTTGAGTATGTTATCTCTCTTTTCACGTACCTTAGAAGGCATGTTCAACTTATTGTAAAGGGCTTTGTTTAATTTATTTGGCGAAATTTAAATTTTGGCGACGCAAAAAAATCTTACGTCTATCGACGTATATCCTTTATTATTATACGGTACTACTTATGAATATGAATATGAATATGTATATTTACAGGGTTATTACAGAAATCATGGAATATATATGACAGGTTAACTACAAAAAGTCTGGAACCAAAGAATCCAGACCGAGTTTCTTGTCATTTTCGGCGATCGGCTTCTTCCATTCCTCAGGGAACACGAATTTCTCATTCTTCTTCATTCTCTTCTTAGAATTAGTAATGTGTCTCTTGTTTAATGGCATCTCCGCAAACTCTTCAGGGTTCTTCTTTGATTCGGCGATCAAATCATCTAGTATGTCGGAAAGGAAAGAAGCATTTTGAGCTGGCTCTAGGAATCTGTCTGAGGACATTTTGAATAAATCAGTAGTGAAATCGTATCTTGTACCAGCTAACAATTTAAACTTGTGGGATTCAATTTCAGACAACTTCAAGTTCTCTAACTTCAAAGTTAGTACAACCTTCTTCTCTGCAGGGTGGGATTCACCCAAGTAAGTTGTGTATCTGTAAGTGACTGGTTTTTCAGTTGGGTTATAAGGCTCATATGGTTTTCTGAATTTGGCTAATGCTGGTAATTCATATGCTGCAATTCTATTGAATTTCAACTGATCTCTAAAATCTCTAACGATATCTTGAGCCTTAGTTGGAAGTTCATCACGTTGCACAGCTTCATCGTCGTTATCTATGAATTCACCCTCTTCCACGTAGTTGGCATAATCTGTTTCATCATCGGCGCTATAGTGGTCAGCTTCTGACCCAGCATATGAGTCTCTAATGAAGACAGCCTCGGAGACATCATTAGCTGTGGAGAGTAAGGCATTTAATTCATCTTCGGATTGTTCATATTTGTTCCCCAAGATGGCTCCTCTCTTTTGGTATAAACGAATGATCAAGTCATCTGGTAATCCCTTCCACAAGTCTGGTCTTAATGCAAGGGCGTCATCATCTAATTCAGGAACACTTTTTTGGTTGATGTTATTGATTTGCTTGTTGATCGAGGAGAGTCTTTCATTAATATCTCCAGTTGCATCTCTCACTGGTTTTGAAAAAGATAGTAATCTTGTCTGTTGTGCTTTCACTAGATTCAATCTAGCCGAATTCACAGTGACGTATCTTCTAAACATTGAAATATACTGTGAGTGTGTATGATATCTTTCCAAATTACCCTTTCCAACCAATTTCCATTTTCCAACTCTTTCAAATTCATTGGAAATTTGATCTTTTTTTTGAAAAAAATATTTTCAAAGGGCATAAGTGTCGTGTACGGGGTTAAGTGTCGGATGTTATGGTGCATGAGAGTTATGCTGGGACATGGGGGAGGATAGAAGAGAGAGGATAAGAGATGAAGGGAGCCAGTACTAGGATGGAAGTTGTTACGGACAGTAGAGAGGAGAGTGAGAAGAGAGGGAAGAAGGGTAATTTTGAGTGGTGAAGTTGTAAGGAGAAAATTAGTGAAATCTAAAACTACAATGAAAAGGGAGAGCATTCCCCTTGTTTTTATCTATACACTAGGCAACATTCCCCTTCTCCACTGCTGGCAATATCAAATATAGTTAACTCAGCACTCTCTTATTACGATCATCATACTAATTGTTGTATATAATAATCTAATAAATCTCTATTTCCCTTATAATTGTGTTTCCCTCAATTTAAGCCAACTCAAAAAAAAGTTGAATTTTCTATAAATTTTGTTGCCCCTTGTTTCTTCTTAAATTAATTTAATAATCATCTATAAAACACATTCATTGCATTGATTAGATATAATTGACTATAATTAATATACCTAATCATTACACTGATACTTTTTTGAATTCTATTTAACTGAATAGCCTCTTTTCCTACAATTTTTCATAAATTTTATTTGCCTTTTTTTTATTTGAGTGTCTCCCCCTTTTCTCTTTTAGCCGCCTAAGTTAATTATTATCTTTCGTTGTCTCTTCTCTTCTTTCTCCTCCACACTTTAAACAATTAATAACCATTTGTTAAAGCTCTACCTTTTCTTCTGTTGAATACTCTTTTGATATACAGCTCTGTCTCTGAACTAATTATCAAATTCTCAAGACACAACACACTCAAATTTACGTTTTTTTTTTTTGAATTTCATTCCCCTTTGTTGGTCCTTTTTACCTTAGCCAACTTTACGAAATTATATCGGTTGCCATTTGCTCCTTAAATCTACCGTGTTTAGAGTGATAATTTTGAAACTTCTGTGTCTGATTTTTCTAGTGGTTCATCAATCTGTGTTATCATTTTAACTATTACTTAAAAGATTGATACTGCCCTGCTTACTCCTCCTCCTTCTTTCCCTCAAGCACATTGTTTCATTCACTCCGGATCTCTACTTCTACACCAACAAAAAAAAAGAAACTTTCCCCAATAAAGAACAACAATTGGCGAGAGCTTTAATTTTCTGAGATTTTTTTTTTTGGTTTCGTGTGTATCATATTTTTGATCCCTTGATTACGGTATCCATCACTTTTACTTTATCCTTCCTGTGATACCAACGTATCATTTTATATAGGATCTTCACACATTATAATTTTGCAATCATTTGCTATTCCATTTGACCCAAAGTGCCCATTTGTTTTTCAATATTTACTTTTGCTTTAACGTTATCCAAGGCTAATATCCTTTTGAAAAATCCTCTAATCGCTCATCCTTCCTTATCCACATTAGTGTTGTTTTTTTTTGTTCTCCGCCATGTCCATTTTAAAACTATTGAAGATAAACAACCCTGATAAGCTCAAAGATCCAAACTTTGTAGCCAAATTGAAAACCCCAGATTTATTATCAAAATTATTACTCACAGTGTACTCTCTTGAACAAGAAGTGGAAGAACTTCGAGACCAAGTAAGTCAATATGAAAATTTGAACAGATTACTGGCCGATGAGGATCTCCCTGATGAACCAAAATATCATGCATCTTCTACTCCCATCAGTCAGGAACCCACTGTTGTTGAAAAGGTTACTACAACTCAATGCAATGAAAAGGAACCCACTGGATTCACCCCAATGTATGGTAGTCCCGCCGTGTCTACATCGGAAGTTCTTGAGAAATCAAACAAGAGAAATGTTATTCGTCCATGGTCTGAAGTGACATTAAGTCAATTAGCATCCAAATTTAAGATTCCTAAAGAATTATTGACAACGACTTCAAAGACGGTATCCATTTTAAATTCTAAACAGGATAAAAAATCTAAGACTCCTCCTTTATCGCAATCATCACAACAACAATCAAGACAATCTCGAAATTCTAAGAGAACTCGTGAAGAATCTAATTATCCATCTAAACAAAAACCAGATAAGATATCACGTACCAACAGTGATGATGTCAATTCAAATTCAGAATCTAGTAACGAAATCAAATTAGAACCACAAACGAGGACCGATACGACGAGGTCTAATAATACAACACACACATCACCTATTGAACCAGCTGTGCCCGCACAAAAGACAATCATTGAAACTTCTTGACTATAATTTATTACATAATATAAAAGAATAAAGTTATTTGATTAATAAAAGAGTAAAAAAAGTAAGGCTAGATATACAATAAAAACAGTAGTCGGACAAAGAATAGAGAGGGGAAGGCGGTAGAGTTTGTAACGCAAAAAAAAAACAAAGAGTTTAAAAACACCTAAAATAAAAAAGGGGGTAAAATCAAAAAACAAAAGTATACATAATAAGGGATATCAGTACAAAGAGAGAAGAGTTAAAAAAAAAAAAACATTACACAATTATTGTAATGGTTGGTCCTTCTTCTTCTTCTTCTTTTCCTTTTTCTTATCGTCACTAATCTTTTTCATTGGAACTGGGATACCATCTGGTCTCTTTGGTGGAGTATACAAGACACCTTGTTCCTTAGCGAGTAAGTATTTTTTATTCTCTTCCTCGTAAGTAACTTTATGTTCTTCATATAGTTCTTTCCATCTTAATTTTTCATGATCTGGTAAATCCTTCCATCTTCTAGAAGTTTCTTGAGCAATCATAGGTTGAGATAATGATTCTTGACCTTGATTTTGTCTTTCCTTAATGATAACTTCTCTCATATAATTAGAATATAAGAAGAATGAAGTCAATGGCTTCTTTGGAGCATTAGGATCTCTTTCTTTCTTCTTCTTCTTTGGAGGAGCAACATCGTGGATAGGTGGAGGTGGTTGAGATGGACCGGTACCTAACAAGTTTTGATCAAACAAAGCAGGAGGTGGAGCCAAATATTGAGGCTTTTGATCGACAACATTGAAGAAATCCACGGCAGCCTTAGAAGCGTCATTGGCAGCCTTGGATAATTCAAATAAGGAAGCAATTAACTGTAGAGAGGGAGGGGGTGGTATGGTGTTTATGTTAGTATAACGTGTTTGTTTTGATTTGGGGATGATATATGATATTTTTTTTTGGTGTATTTGTTTACTACGTATAGGTTTTGGGTAAAAATGATGAGTCAATTGGAGAATTGGACACCTCAATGAGATAGTATAAGTGTTGTGAACTTTGAATAGTGGACTTGTTTATGTTTTCATTATCATCAACCAAATAATTTTTAAATTGTAGGATAGGTAAATACTTACGGCATCCTTTGCAGTCTTGAAGTCATCCGATAAAGGAGGTTGTTGGTTGTTGTAAGGAGGAATCAGTTGAGGGTCGAACATCACAAAGTAAGAGGGAATGTTCTTGTTATGCTCGTTAGGGTTAAACAGCGTGAAAGGTTTTTGAGTACTACTGATGGGTACTTTGGTATGTGTGGGGGGAGGGAGATGTAGAAGGGGGGAGAATATAAAGAGCGGTGATAAAACAGGGGAGACAGGGATGTTGAAGAGAAAGAAGCAAGGGGGGGAGAAGGGGAGACAAAAAAAAACAGAGACGAGAGCCAGAGCCAGGGAAGGTGGTGAAGAGAGGAGGTCCCGGGGGGGAAAAACACAGGCGGCAGACACTGGGGGGAGAAGCAGAGGGGGGAAATGTGTTTTGATTGGTTGAGTGGCGTAAGCGCGTTGTTTTGATTTTCTGTGTGGACACCCGGCGGCACACGGGTGAATGTTACACCTGTACACCAGTTATTTTATTACTTAGTCTATTTTAATTCCTTTGTTAACATGTACATATATATGTCTAAGTTCTGCTCTTAGTGTACAACTTTGGTTATCTTTTTACTCCCCCATGAATGCTGATCCCATTTCAGATGATCCAGTACGACAGAATAGCAATAGTGATATTCATAAACCTTCGATGGATACAGATACTGTGAATTCAGATACTGGTGGTAAATTATCAATCGATGATCGGAGATCTCCCCTAATAGTTAGACTCCGTAGATGGATATTCACAGATCCTTTACGTGACCAATTCTTGCCATTAGATATTCACCACAATTATCAAAAATGCAAATCTACAGGTTACGTGTTCTTCCTTGGTGGTCGATTAAGAACTCGTCGATATAATTATTTTGCTAAACCATTTCTATTCCCAGCGTTCCCAATATGCTTTATATTCTGTTTGATACCATTAGTAGTTTATTTGTCATGTCAAGCCAGTTGGTTATGGCATAATGTATCACCAGCTGTGGTTATCATGTTCTTATATTGTTACTCCTTGATGATGTCAAATTTCCTCAAGGCTGCTTTTTTGGATCCGGGTGTCCTCCCCCGGAATCTTCATTTAGTCGATGAAATCTCTAAAAATGGTTTACCCCAGGAATACCACTCAGTTTTCCAAATGCCTGGTCCAATGCGTGATGGTAAACCCCAGAATGTATACTTGAAATATTGTAACTCTTGTTACATTTGGAGACCCATTAGATCATCTCATTGCTCCCGTTGTAATTCTTGCGTGGCTAACCTTGATCACCATTGTCCATGGTTAGCTAATTGCGTGGGACAACGAAATTACTGGTTCTTCATTAATTTCTTAATATTCTGTGTGATTAGTTGTGCATTCTTGATTGCTACAAGTTTTTACAAGGTTTCCCGTGTGAAACATCACGCTGCTCACTCCCGTGGTGATATGTTTCTAGGTGTATTCAGTTGTATATGCTCGGTGTACCCGATGTTAATCTTGTTCTATCATTTATGCTTAGGATTAACTGGGATTACCACTAGAGAATATCTCAATGCAGAACGTCATGAGGGTAACTGTATACTTCAAGATGTTTGTTTAGATCCATTTAATTCGGGCCACCATGCAGCTAATCTTCGTAGACAATGGTTAAGACCTAGGGGGAAAACTAATTTCTCAATGTTAGATAATTATCAACAGGGTGACACTCGTTTTCGATCTGTTGATATAGGTAGTTTATAGAAAAATTCTCTTTACTAATATAAATAAATTATAGATATTATGCTTCCGTCTTTGCGGTATTAACAAAGTCAAAAAAACTGTATTTAGTACTCGTTTGACTATTAAAAAAAATTTTATTTCGATGTTGCTTTGCTTTACATTTAAACTCCTTTTATTATTTTATCAATTATCTTTCTTTCTTTCATTTATCTTGTGATTATAATAAAATTCAAGTTTTTTCTTTTGTGTTTCCATTTGTTAGTGTTTTTCCAATAGATTTATAATAGATCAAAAAATAAAATAAATATATTTAATGAAGATTTTCACATCAGAACAATATTTCGATTACCCATGGGAACATGTTAGTGCCGCTAATTGGCAAAAATACCCTAATGAGGTGTCCACTCATGTCGTTGCTGTTGACGTGCTGAGACGTGAATTGGTTCCCGGATCATCCTCAATCTTAATAACAGAGAGATTGATCACTTGTAAGCAACCGATTCCTAGATGGCTTTCATGTTTAGTTGGTGGTGAAACTAAATCATACGTCAGAGAAATCTCCACAGTTGACAGAGATAATAAAACATTAGTTATGAAATCATGTAATATGACATTTGCCAATTTATTAAAAGTTTATGAAACTGTGGTGTATACCCCCGATGAATCTGATCCATTAAATAGAACAAAATTCTTTCAAACTGCTGAAGTGACAGCCTATGCTTCATTTAAAAGAATATGCGATAAAATAGAAGATTGGTCAGTGGAAAGATTCGGTCAAAATGCAAGCAAGGGGAAGATCGGGTTCGACGGTGTGTTGAAAAGACTCGATGAAAAATGGAATTACACCATTGATGAATTGACCGATAAAACTAGTGTGGTTTTGAAAGAAGTCAATGAAAAAACTACTGAAGTTTTAAAAGAGGTCACTGAAAAGACTAGTGAAGTGATCGATGAAGTCTCTGAGAAGACTAGTGAAGTGTTAAGAGAGGTTAATTTGAAAACCAGTGATGTTGTCAATGAAGCCTCTGAAGCTATTGAGGCCATCGAGGAGAAAACTCAAAGTGTTCTTTGGCAAGTGACAAAGAAAGTCAAAGAGGGTATCTTCCGTACTTCTCCATCATCAAACACTTCGCATTCAGATGATGACCACTAGTTGGTGTATCTTTCTTATTTATTTATTTGTATGTGTTTTTTTTTCTTATAGCATTTTTGTTTGATTTATGGCATTATTCTTATTTTGGGTCCTTTTTTTTATTATTATTTACAGTTATACATCTTTTTCTTATGCTTTCTTTCTCTCTTTCCCCCTTTTGCATTGTGTTTTATTACGTTTTGTACCTTGTCAATATCATGATTTACTTACTTTCAAACTTTTATCAGCCACATGAATAACTTTTGTTACCCCAGTGGCTGGTGATGTGGCTAATGGGAATATTGGTAGCCAGAGCCGCTTGGTATTCCATATTAGGGTATATGTTTACGTTATTTCCTATTTAAGCGAATTTATCTCGTTTTTGATGTTTTCATTTTTGTGTGTATTCCCTGAATTCATATACCATTAATGGTTAAACCATCTTTAGAATTTGAGAACATCAACTAAAGTATTCAATTAGCTTAGTTATTTCATATTTTCTCTCTCTATTTCCCCCTTTCTCTTTCTTTTGCTTTTCTATTAATATCATTATCAGCTCTGTATTATTAACATAAACACAAGCTACATTTCACACACATATAAACAAAATGTCTACGCTAGCTTCTCCGACTAGATCAATAGAAGCAGCTGGCCATTCAGCAGTGACCACTCCATCTGCCTCTCCTCGGAAATCTAGAGTGTCCATTCTGAAAATGACAAGCAATAACAGCTCCCCAAAGCACACAACCATTCCAAGAGATGAATCCTACTCTTCAAAGGAAATCTTCAAGATTGCCAACCAGTCAGTTGATGAGTTGCTCAATGAAATTACCTCCCAGGGTGAACCCTTAGTTCACGATACAGAAGAACTCACTACATCTCCAACAACTGAACCACTGAAAATTCAAGACACTACCGAACCATCCACTCCATGTAAACAATCCTCTTTAGTTGCCCCACTAGACAGTGCCCAATTAACTAGAGCTACATATACACTCAATGGGCCAAGACAAATTCAAGCATCCCCAACAAAGTCTCCAAAGAAGCAAGTTACCATCGAGATGTCCCCTCCTAAGGTGATGGAATATGACATTCCTAGTGATTATGAGGATGACGCTGCTTCAGTCAAGGAAGCCAAGAAGTTGGACTTCAAATGGAGTGCAGTGCCTGTCAAAGTTTCCGGTGAAGGTGAAGATGGTGAACAAGGATACAAACAAGAACAAGAACAAACAAGAAAAAGTAAGCCTCTTCCACCCATTAAATTGTCACCATCAGATTATTCAATCAAGTCCATGCCTAATTTACCTACTGAACATGACACCTCTTCTGATGATAAAATGTACATGAAGGGTAAGGAAAGTAACGATTCTGAAGAGACTATTGCTCTCTCTCCAAGAACACAAAACCAATTTGATCTCCAAAGAGCTGAAGGAAAAGTCATCGTTGTCGGTGGTGATAAGATGGTTGACCTCACAGATGATTTGAGATCGTTACAGAAGACGCCCACTTTGAATTATGACCATGAAGCATACTTAGAAGATGTCAAGCGTGGTGAACTTCATGAGGCTGAAGATATCAAGTTAAACAAGCAAGCCAGTGAACAACTAAAAAAGGAATTAACCACCCCCAAGATTGAAACCCCATCTGACACCGATCAAATAATCATGGATCTAGGTGATCTCTATGAAAACAATGTTAGAAACACAGATGGTAACACTTTACAAATTAAAAGATCAGATTCTGTGAAATCTGCATGGAGTATAAACTCAGGTGATAGACAATTGGAGACCAAAGTGATCAATAAGCCATTAAACAGTGTGGCCTTGAGTGATGGTATTCAGGGGTTCTCTGATGATGCTGTTAAAGATATCTTGGATAATGGTTACCTTCCTGAAGTTGATGAAGAGGAAGAAGAGGATGAAGAGGAAGAACATGAAAAGGAACTCACTCTAGATCAATCTGAAGAAGAAGATGAGTATTCCTCTGATCCTGAAAAGCCGATCAGCATTGGGAAGGAAACTGCTAAGGCATCAAGTGCTACTTCTACTAATGAATCCATTGAGGTCCCGAACGAAAAGGAAGTCAAGAGATCTCCTGCTACCGAACCTGCTTCATACGATATCATGGGTAAATTTTTCAAGTCCATGTCTAATAAAAACATTCCAGAATATGCTGCCAACTATGAAGCTGAAAGTGAAGATGATGGTGATGAATCAGCTGTGTCTAGCAATAACAGTGAGCCTAGAGTCAATGCTGTGTATTTGAGATCTCCAGAAAAGCAAAACCGTAAGGTGTCTGCTCAAAGTCTTGCTACTTCTGTCACTAATGAATCTGATTTTGTATCTGCCGATGAGGGTGATTACGATGTTGGTACTGAAAATGAGTTCTCCGGTAAGGCTCCACAATTTGATGAAGATTCTGATCTCGCTAGTGAATGTACCATTGAACATAATGATTTTGATAGAACTCTGGAAGAGTCATCTATGGTTGGTGAAAGCACTCAACAGGACTGTTCTGTGGTTATTAGAACACCTGCTCAATTCAACGAATTAGAAGAGGATGTCTTGAAGGAAGAATCCACCAAGGATGATTCTGTTACCTCTAATGATAGCTTCGCTGCTGACAAATTTGTCCTGGATGTCCCATTCGAAGATGATTTCTATGATCTTTCTATTGATGAATCTGGTCAACAACAACAACGGAAGACTTCAAGTGGGAAATCTTCAAGAATTTCAAGTGAATCCTCTGATAAAGATCAATTGTTATCTATTTGGTCAACACAGGATGCTTTCAAGACTGTTGCTAAGACCCCTAATCCAGAGAGTTTCCAAAGTATTTGTGATCCTGTGAAGAAGGTTGTTGTCTCTAGTGATCATCCAAAGGCTGTTCGTGTTATTTCGGAAACACATACCACAAATTCATTGAGATACTCCTCCAGTTGCTACACTAAACCGGGTTCCAAGTTACCTGATTTCCCATCTAACAGAAGTTTGAACACTGATATTACTGGTGATTACAGCCATGTGTCTTACTCCTTTGCTGATGATGAGGGTGCTTCCAAGATTGCTAATGTTACTTACAACAATCCATTGAATGAGTCTACATTGGAGTCTACTCTAGAAGAAGTCCCATTACAACAACAACCAGAACAGGAAAAGTCTATGCCTCCTAAACATATCCACACCGTGTCCACTGAAGTTAGACAACAACTTGAGAATTCATTTGTGAATGATGATATTATTAACCAATCCAACACCACTATTGAAGGTTCTGTCGCTTCTCAATCTGAGGAATCTCAATCAGAATCATTGAGACTCATGTTAGAAAGCTCTATTCACTTATCCATTGATGATGCAGTTGATGATGATTCCTTCATGAAGGAATTAAAACAATGGGAGGTTGAGAATGACACTACTCAAGAGGATGAACAAATCACTCCATCCAATAGTGACACTATTGCCAATGTTTGGAGAAGAGGTACTTTATCACCAAAGAGAAGAGTTTCATCTTCAGCTGAACAACCTGATGTTGCATTACCAATGATCACTGTTAATGAAGTTGAAAAATTCATGAAGCATAAGAAGATGGCCAGTGATGACTTTGAAATTAAGGATGCTAGTGGTCAATTCCAATTGAAGGATACTCCATTGTCTCATCATGAGCAAAAGGGTGTCATGATGCAACTCGGTGCTAATAATTCATTTGTGAGTTCTCAACCTGTTGATCCTAAATTACTCAATGAAAGTGCTTCTTTGTTAATTCCTGAATTGGGTATCCCTGCTGGCATTAGTAGCAAGAATGGGTCCAGTGCTTCATTCTCTGTTTATGAGGATGCCTCTCAAGATCGTCCTATGAGTCCATCTAAGTATGGTAATTTGGTTCCACAATCAAGACAAGCAGTTTCCAATGCTATCAAACCATTGAATGAGGCCAATGACCAAAGATTGAATTCTATCACGGCTCGTGGTGGTGCTTCTGAGAGTGGTAAAACTATAAGTGAGGATCAAGTTTCTCAAGATATTGAAGACACTTTACAAAGTGAAGTGCCAAGTGAATTACCACCTTTATTGATTGATGGTGAGCAAGGTCGGTTCTTCTTAAGATTTATGGGGTTAAAGGAATTGACCTTACCAGATATTGAACATAGAAATGCCAAATTCCAAATTGTTCTTGATAATGGTGTTCATCGGTTAACTACAGATTATTTCTCTATTAAGAGTCAATATGTTCCAATTAATAAAGAATTTGAATTAATTGTCGCTGAAAAACTAGATTTGATTATTACATTGAAGGTTGTTTATGATAAGCCAAGAGATGTCACCATTGAAGTCAAGGAGAAAACTAAGATTAAATCTAAGAATTTCATTGCCAGATGTTTTGGTGTGAAGGATACCTATGTTCAAACTAAGTATGTCACTAAGCCAGCTAAATTTGATCAATTATCTCAAGTTGTAGCTACCGATGGTTCATTTGCTAAATTTTATATCAATTTTGATTCCTTCAAGAATTGTATTATGGGTGAAGCTAGAGTGATCAAACTTGATGGATTAAATGAATGGAAGACTTACAAGGATGTTGTCAAGAATGAAATTGTCAGGGCTGCTCCACATAAGGTGTGTGCGATGGATTTCAATATGATGTTCATTCCTAGAACTTCACCATATGAGGTGTTACCTATCAGTATCAAGAATGCTAATGAACAATTAGTGGAGATCAAGAAGGCCATGGAATTTAAGATGACCGGTTACATGTATCAAGAGGGTGGTGATGTTTCATTGTGGACTAGAAGATATTTCAAATTAGAAGGTTGTGATTTGATTGCCCATAATGAGACTACAAGGAAGGTTAAGGCTAAGATTAATTTAAGAAGAGTCGTTGAAATCATTCATTCTGATAAGCAAGAGGAAGAAATTATCAATGATGATATTGCAGATGAAGATTTAGTTAAAGAGTTAAGTTGTTTATCTGTTCCTAGTATTACACATAAACAAAATCGGTCAAGAATTATCAGTGAAACATTAATTTTGAATGAAGGATTTAAATTAAGATTCTCTAATAATGAAACTATTGATTTTGGTTGTGATACTAAGGAGGAAAAACTTAAATGGGTTTCCACATTACAAGAAATTGTTATCAAGAATAATTACAGAAGACAACCATGGGTTAAGTTGATGATGGAGAAGGCCGACGCACAAGCTCTTCATAATCATTAGTGTGTTGTTATCTTTTTTTTTTGTTTTTCATTTAGTTTTTCTTTGTGGTTTGGGTTCTTGTTTGGTTTACTTATTTTGTATTTGCCTTTCATATTTTTCTTTTTCTAAGTATTGTGTTTTTAGTTTTAAAATTTAATTTAGTTTACAATAAAAATAATTTTAATGTCATAAAGTTCAGTAGTTGAAGAAAAAAAAAATCAGTCGATTCAAAGAGATCATCAATAGTTTTGATAATTTGATAAGATAACATGGCCCTCCATCGAACTACCTAAAACGGTACTTCATAGATGAACCCGGTCTTCTTATCCATAGCCTATAATTAATGAAATCTTAATTTTAAAATAACTCAAATTTAAGCATAGCATTCCATCATTGGTAATTAATCAACTCCACCGGGTCCACCCGGTATACCCAATTAGGCAATTATCCGTTGGTATCTTCAAATCGACCAAATCGGGACGCTAACCCCTACACACGGGGTGTGCCCTCTATGCCGGTCCGAACTTCGCGGAGATGACACGGACCTTTATCTATAGATCATCCATATTGTCCAAAAGTAATATAAATAACACCATTTATCTCCCAATTCCCAATATATACATCAGGTTTTTTTTATTAATACTTGTATTCAGTTTCAAAAACCTACAACCCCTTCTATATATATATAAAAAAATGGCTACTATCACTCAAACCGCTCCAACTACTGCTACTACTGCTACTTTATCTGTCTCCGCTGCTCCAGCCTTGACTGTCACCCCAATTGCTGGTGAACCATTCGGTGCCGTTGTTAACATGCCAGATTACACTAACGATCCATCCACTTTAAATGATGAAGATTTCAAGACCTTGAAGGAAGCCTTAATGACTTACTCCGTGCTTTGTGTTCCAAAGCAAGATAAGTTATCTCCAGAATCTCAACATAAGTTAACCGTCAGATTCGATCCAACCACTGGTACCGCTTACGGTCACGATGAAAAGATTTTCCACTCTACTAAGTCTATCTTAGCTAAGGATGGTAAGTGTGTTCCAAGAAGACCAGAAGTTATGATGGTTGGTAACGGTACTTTCGAAGCTGGTCACGAAGGTATGAAGGAATTCAAATTAGAACACCCAACTCACCACACCTTCCACAAGAAGCTTTTAACCGATGAAGAAGTCGCTAACGGTCAAACTAGATTCTACAGATGGCACATCGATGCCGCTCTTTATGATTTGGCTCCACCTGTTGTTACCACTTTACTTGGTTTAGTTGTCCCACCAACTACTGAAAAGCAAAAGATTGTCTACGAAGACTCTGGTGAAGTCAAGGAAGTCGTCAAGGGTGCCACTGCCTTTGCCTCCGGTAGAGTCGCCTTCGATTTGTTATCTGATGAAGATAAGGAATTCGCCTTAAACACTACCGTTGTTTACGCTCCTCACCCATACATCTACATTAACGATTGTAAGGCTACTTCCGATGGTTTGACTATTGAATCCGAAAAGCCACCAAAGGAAATTCCATTTGATGAATTGCCAACTTGGGAAGATGCTAAGATTAAGAGATTACCATTAGTCTGGACTAACCCAATCACTGGTAAGCCTCACTTACAAGTTCACGGTTGTTGTGTTTACCAATTAGTTAACACTAAGACTGGTGAAGTCATTGCTGAATTAGATGAAGCTAGAAAGACTGTTCAAAGATTAATGAGACCAGCTATTTCTCCAAAGTACATCTACTGTCACCCATGGAACACTGGTGATTTATGTATCTTCCACAACAGAGGTGTCATTCACTCTGTCACTGGTGAATTTGAACCAGAAGAAAAGAGATTAATGCACCAATGTAATGTTGCCAGTGGTTTGGATCCTGAATTGTTATAAGTTTTCCAAATTTTCATGATATCATTGCTTTTTGTTTTTTCATATTTATTTTATTCTTTCTTTTGTGAAAAAGAATGTCCATTTTTTCACTAGTTTTTCGGGGTTCTTTTTCGTTATATTTTTGACGCTGGTTTTGTGTTCTTTTTTTATTTTTTTGCTTTCCTAATGTACATATATACAAATAAAAAAACACTTAAAGATATTATTCTCTACAATACTTTTCTCTTAAAAAAAAAAAACATAAGTTTATTCATATAGTACATATTATTAAAGATTTGGCGGGGGAGAGGTAACTCATTGTCTAACAGGTCTTCTTCTAGAACCTCTATCAGATCTATATTTTGCGTTTGATTGACTCTTATTACCAGCATTAGAAGCTTTAGTTTCTAAATCTTTATCTGCTTGATCCCTAGCATTCTGTGGAACATGTGGAAGCTTATTAGATTGAGGTTCAGGTGTTAATGAATGTGATGGTGGTCTTGAGGGTAATCTAGTAGGTAAGCTAGACAAGGCCCCCGCAGGTGGAAGATTTGGCGTAAATGATACATCTTTGGTATTATTATTATGATTATTGGTGGTGGTGTTATTATTGTTGGCATTGGCATTGGTATTGGTATTGTTGTTACCGTTATTATTATTATTTGGCTGTCCTTGATTAAACATTTTGGGCATCCCTGGCATCCCTGGCATGTTTGGCATATTTGGCATATTTGGCATATTTGGCATACCTGGCATGTTAGGCATCCCTGGCATCCCCGGCATGAAGGGCATCCCCATTGGAGGCATCATGAATGGCATTGGATTGGAACCTCCAGCGACAGGGTTGGCACCAGGTATGAGAGCTTGAATCGTTGGTGGGAGTTGACCTCCACTTTGTAATAATTCTGTGATAACCTTAGCTGGATTGAATTCTGTGTGTAATTTATTTTGTTTAGCGCAGTATGCAAGCCATGATAATTCATCAAACCCGAAATTGAAGTAATCCGATATATCAGCACCTGGTAATCTCCAAGGTTTATCCTTTAATTCATTTAATGTTAGTTGAGTGATCGGTATTTCTCCATAAGTGGCTACATTATTGATATCAAGCCCCGCAGATTCTGTCAACGTGGGCACCGTTTGCTGGCCCTCCTCGTTTGTCTCTGTAGTTGGTTTATCATCTGTCGTTTGTGATTTTGACTCTGTGGATCCAATAATGAATTCAACATCACTATCACTATCGCTATCGCTATCACTCTCTTCGTCTTCCTCCTCATCTGCATTCCCACCCATTTCAGCGTCACCATTGTTGGCCTCATTGGTGTCATCATTAGTTTGTACTATATCTTGTCCATCCTGTTGATCGATGGTAGTGGAAGTCTTATTTGAAGTTTCATCTTGTTTCTCTTGATCAGATCCATACAAGTAATCATCAAATTCATCCTTAGCATTAGGCGAACTCATTGTGGATGATACGATTGTTATTAGTATATGTAAGTGTGTGTGTGTGAAAGTAGTTATTTATTAATGATCTCAATAAATTCATACCATTCACTGTAAACCTTTCGTATAACGTAGAAAATGTATATTGGCCCCCGGTTAGTCGTGTACCAATCGAGGTCTTTAGACTAATCGACCTGTACATAACAATCATGTGCATAGCACGTGCCTAACAGCAGGGTTTCGCTCATAAACCCTCTCATGTATTAATAAATTTTCACTCTCTCTATCTCACTCGCGCACTACTTTTTATTTGCTTAGTACTGTCTGTCTCTATGGCTCTCAGTGAGCTCTCCCATACTGTGAATCTGTCTCTACACTGAGTACACTGTGTAATCGCTAAAACTTTTCATTCTTTTTTTAAAAAAATTAAAATTAAAGAACTGTTCTCTTATTGACTTAGTTCTATCTTCATACCATTATAGTCATATATTAATACAAAATGTAAGTCTTAATAACATCAAATGATTAGATACAACAAGCAGAGCAAATGATAAAATAAAGAATTAATTCAAAAGGAAAACTGAGTTTCAACGGAACCCAAGTCAATCAATAATGAAATTTACCATTCTCAGGAATTAAAACTGAACCACAACACACCATGAATACCTAGAATGATGATATTAGTCCATGAATAAATTTAAGAAGATCGTTTATCAAGAATGGATATTAGCTTTTACTGGAGATACCAAAAATCATATTCTATTACCAAGGGAACCTTTAATTAATTTTAATCTAGTCATATAAATGACCTTAGAATGAATTAACAGGATCATCAACGCATCTATATGATTACACTGAATCTCTATTCATTCATTTGATACATTTCAAATGGATTTTAAAGTGATTAATCATATTTAAAATACTTAAGAACATCAAAAAAATTAACACAACACCATTTACAATATTAATCGATACGCCTTCATTATATAGTTTAACTCAGTTATCATTTTATCATTTTATCATTTTATCATTTTATCATTTTATCATTTTATCATTTTATCATTTTAAATACTTCTGCTTGTCTTTTTGGAAACTAAATAAAGCCAAAATATATACTAACATTTTCTTTTTTACTTTTTAATAGGTCCAAGAGAACTAAGAAGGTTGGTATCACCGGTAAGTACGGTGTCAGATACGGTTCTTCCTTAAGAAGACAATGTAAGAAATTAGAAGTGCAACAACACGCTACTTATGACTGTTCATTCTGTGGTAAGAAGGCTGTCAAGAGAGGTGCCGCTGGTATCTGGACTTGTAAGTCTTGTAGAAAGACTGTTGCTGGTGGTGCTTACACTGTTTCCACTGCTGCTGCCGCTACCATCAGATCTACCATGAGAAGATTGAGAGATATGGCTGAAGCTTAAATTAAATTTGTTCTATCACCTTTTAATAAATTGATTCAATAAAAACTAATTTTTCACTTACTACGTCTATCATTTTTTTTCTTATGTATAAAATACACACTTTTCAAAATTTCATTATAATAAAGCTCAATGTCTTTTAACAAAATTACATTGTCGTATTTAAGTAATTAATTATGTATATGTATAACTATAATGAATTCAATAAAGTCAGAAGTGTTTTGCATTTAAAACCTTTTCCAAATATCTTGAACGTATTATTCGTTATTTCCAAGCTTTTCCTGTCTCAGTTATATCAGACTGGGGAATACTGTTACTTCTAATAACGATTACAAGATACTGTTCATTTTATTCAGGAAGTCATTTCAAAAGTCATTTCAAAAGTAATTTTGTATAAATTTGTAAAAAAAAATGGGAAATATTGGTGCATGCGGGGTTTGAACCCGCGACCATCGCGTTGCTAATTAAAACGATGTGTGACGTATGCATAGACGTCGGACGACTATAAGCACGATGCTCTAAACCTCTGAGCTAATGCACCAATTTCGGCTCGACTTTGCGCCGTTGTTTAATGCCTGTTTAAATTTATTTTGATCCAGTTTTTAAAACAAAAAATTGATTTTATGGCTTAATTGAAGTACTTAAAAACTAGTTAATGCATATAATATCTTTAGTTTTATTCAAATATTCAAGTAAAATAGTTTGTAAAACAATTGGATTTAAATTGGTGAAGTTATAGGTTTTTGAAAAACTTGTCGAGGTTATTTTCATTCCTGGTTTTATTTTCACTCTAAAGCTCTTAAATTAGCTATTCATATACCATTTGATGTGTTATACGAGACCACAAATTCTATATTCTAATTATAATATATTTATAAAGGTCTTATTATACTTAATCGGCCATTATTTGATGCTAAAGTATACACATAATTTTTTTGAACTTCAAAAACCGTTTTTCCTGTAAAATCATATTTCTCCCTCTCTAAAGTAATATTCCAGAACTTCACTAACTTTTATATTAAAGGATATCAATATTTTGGTAATAAATTATCCAGATAAAGTATTTAATTGCAAGTTTTATCTAATTTGAGGCCATAAAAGGTTTTCATAAATTAAATATTCATTCGAATTTTTTTGGAATTGTTTGTTACTTTTCTAGATTTTCTATTAATTTATTATTTTAGTTAACAACCACCTAGTTCATAGAATTTGTTGAACTTATTTTAGATGTTATTTTTACGTCTAATACCAATAGAGTTCAGCCAGTATAAATATAGTTGATAACTGATCTCCTTATTTTAGTTTATACTCGTCAATATCATGAATAATTGCAGGATTACACTCCTTGACTTTCTTACATGATTCCAACTTCCAAAAATGTCAATACCAGGTCACTCCTTCAGCAATGGAGAAGTTAGAAGAATTAATTACACAATTTGAATTACCCTGTTGAAATGACTGAACTGGCAAGACTTAAACTCAATTGAAAACAGTTATATATGACCCCCCTAAAACATTGACTACCCTGAAGCTTCATTCTTCTGTGAATCAGCCTAAAGAGTAATCCTATAACATAGTTTAGAGATGAACATATGATATTAAATACCATTTCAATATTTAGATGCATCTCTGGATGTATGGTAATGAAAAAAAGTAAACATTGAGAGCTGAGGGAGTTGAAGGAGGCGAAGAGTTTAGGAAGCTCAAGATTGACTCACCAAACTTTTGAATTGAGTAAGTGCTTTCCATTTCACCAGACCTCAATGAGAAAGTGGACCAAGGGACAAGAAATAGATCTTATGTATGCGGATGCTTTCATAGACCATTAAACGAGAAAAATAAAGGAGTGATCTGCTGCTCCCATCTTTCTCTCTGTAGAAAAGATGTACCCCCCCCGATTCCAGGGTACCTACCCCATACTTATGCATACAACTTCTCCGACTTGCATGCAAGATAACTATGAATGTTGCTTCTTTCAGGTTATCAAACACAAAAAAATAGTATTGTGATCATGGAAATAGCAAGGTCTAGATGTACCGTTCTAAAAATAGAGAGATATATCAAGCCGTTTAAAAAAATACTTCGCCTCTTTTAGTGCGCAGCAATTCGGATTTTAGATCCGAAGTATAGTCCATTAATGATTTATATAGGAATCAAGTAATAGTGGAGTTGTAAAATCAGGATTATATAGTACGAGAGTCCGATTATCTTGTGTCATGCGGATATTACACTTGGGATATGGCTATCACGGTCACAAGTTGGGAGTTTCCCGAAAATGTTGGTATTGATTACCTTTATGAGGGGTCCCCAAACCATTTATACCCCAACAACACAAAGTACATAACTGACTACATTCCCAGGGTTTTCCACTATTCTGATATTTTCTTTATAATCAATTAATCATTTTATAAGAGTCAACGCATCTATTGTTCATCAAAGAGTCCAGACTTTATACAAAACGCGCTTTTCACAACAGAAATAATTTATTATACAATTTCTCCAAAGAGACCTTCATTTCCTTTTCATTTACAATTACTACAACTACACATAGATTCAGATTCGCTCATATATAGATACATACCCTAATTGCCATGAACAAATCCGAAATCAGAGCCAACTTACTAAACGAGGGTGGGTACCCCTCAATTCAACCTAAACAGCGGACCCAGGCCCAGTCCGGGAGAAGCCAGTACCCCCCTGCTCCTCCTCCTCAACAACAACAACAGAGACAACAATATCCACCAATGCAACAGAGACCCATGAATAACCAACCACAGTTCAACAAATACCCAAACCAATACCCCAATGGCGCACCTCAACAGCCTGGGCACGCCAAGAGACATTCATATAGTGGATTCATCACTCATCCCCTTCAACAGAGCAATCTGTATGACCAACAAGGCCCACCTCCACAACAACAGCAATACCCGCAACAACAGCAATACCCACAACAACAACGGTATCAACAACAACCATTACCGCAACAACAGCCTTACCATCGGGGTGGTAATTACAACAATTATCAAGGCTCGGATCAACAGAGACAACAGTTACCACCTCAACAACAACAACGCCACCAACAAGCTCCACAAGGATACGATAACAGAGACTATCAACAACAACAACAACAACCACAACAGTATAATGATAACTATGTCCCACGTCCTCAACAAGGTCAATATTCGAGAACACAATCTCAACCTAATACAGCTCCAGCTAACAGCCAATTCCAACAGAATGATAACCGTCCTGGGAGATACGATCACCAACAACAGCAAGATACACAATACTCATATTCGGACTCTCCTCAATATCCAAACCAGGCTATGCATCAAAGATCTAGAACCATGGATAATTTAATTCCATTACCTACACAGGATTTCAACCAGTCTTCATATTCCGATTCTCCTTCAAAGAACAGAGCTCCCTCTTCTGAGTCTAAGGCTACTGTTACTTCGAACGATAGTCAAAGAATTGGCTACCTAGAGGAAAAGATTAAATCTTTAGAGAGAGCTTTAGAGGCTCAAAGTTTGAACCAGAAGAACGGGTCGGTGACCTCAGTGTCAAGCGTGGAAAGCAGTTACTCTGATAAGAAAAACCAGGAACCAACAATAAATATAGTTCAATCAACCCCTCCCCAGACAGCACCAGCGGCAACAACAACCAGGTCAACCACGTTACCGCCATCCAACAACAGACACAGATCACCATCCCCAAAGAACTCCTCAGCACCTGCCTTACCTCCACTTCCATCATCTCAACTGAAATCATTTTCAAGCCCAATAGCCAATGCCTTCAAGGCGGGTACCGGTGATGCCAGTCCAGATATTGATGGTACTAAAAGAGCCAGCGAATCCTCTCTCATGCCTAATGCCGATCCTAATGATGAACTAATCAATTACGGAGAGGATAATTTCAACGACGACGAATTACCACCATCATACGAAGAGCTAGAGAAGTCCGGTAGTTTGACATATTCTAAGTCAATTTATCGTACCGGTGTTGAAAAGGCTGGGTTGCAACCTGATTATATCAAGCCAGCTGTCACGGGTTCCTCATCTGAAGATCCTTCTGCAGCAGGATCGCATACCGATTCCGATGCTGCTTCCAGAGCGGCTGCTACTAGATTGAAGCGTAAGTTACCTCCTCCATTACCTGAAATTAATGAACAAGAACTTCAGAAGCCTATGGTGCTTGAAACAGACTCACGCATTCCATCTGGTTCATCATCGGTTTACTCAGACTATGCCCCCGGTGCTCCAAATGCTGGTGCATCGGGTTCATCTCTAGCATCATTGGCTGCCTCCTCCTCTACTGCTTCTGCTGGTCCAATTCCAGTAATTAAGAAGCCAACTATACACGACCCAACTGGTGTTAAGGGTAAGAGAGCTCAATCTCAAGATTCGATTTACACTCCTGCCTCCACAGATAGAAGTAATGCTGCTCCAGAGATATTGAAGTCAACTATTGATCCTTCATTGATTGGTAGCAACAACAAATCGGCACGCAATAAGCCAGTTACAGAGAAGATGCCGTTACCTAAGAAATCAATTACTTATAAATTATTAGCCAACGATGTTGTTGAGCCAATTTTACCATCTAAATCTGAAGAACCAATTGATGATGCTATTAGAAGATTCAGAGATACTAGAGATAGAGCATTGAGAGATTATAAGAAGTTCACCCCAGATATTCAATTCGATTGGGCTTTGATCTTGCTTGAATCAATGGCTAGATCCGAATTGCTTTCCAAGATGGACATCAGTGGTAAGGTGCGTAAGAGACCTATCCCATTCAAGATGTTGGGTGACCAAAGAAAGACATTCTTGACTACTGCAGTGAAGGTTTTACAGAATTTGGTTCAAATTGCACCAGCGGAGACTAGAGCTAGAGTTTACTTGGGTGATATTTATTCCGGTGGTATCCATCCAGGTTTATTAACTCAAGATGAAACAAGAGGTTATAAGTTGTTCTATGATGCTGCCACCAAACAGAATGATGCCTTGGCATGTTACCGTGTGGCTTGTTGTCTTGAATCTGGGTTTGGCTGTAACAAGAATCTCACTGAGAGTAATGACTTTTTAGAGAAAGCCGCTGAATTGGGTGACCCATCTGCTATGTGCCAATTAGGTATGTCTCATTTCACTGGTGTTAATGGTATCTCATTAGACATGTCTAAGTCATTAGAGTGGAACAAGAGAGCAGTCAACTGTCTGCGTGACATTAACTTGATGGGAACAGATCCATTGTTATCATCGAGATCATTCAGTGATTCCAGAAGAGCAATGTACATTTTAGCTAAGATGCATCAAACAGATTTGGGACTTCTATGCTTAAATGATAATGGTGCTAAGAACCAATTCAGAGTTGATCAATTACGGAAATTGGGTGTTTTCAGAAACTTCACACAGGCATTGAATTACTACACTGAGGCTGCCAAGATTGGTCACATTGAATCACAGGCTGCATTGGGGTATTTATATTCCAAGGGTTACTTCCCAACAGACACTTTTAAGCCAGACAAGGAATCCACTGTGCACATGCAAAATAGTGGTCAATTAGCCTTGGATGCTCGTAAGTCTATCTACTGGTTCTCCAAGGCTGCGCAGGCTGACCACGTTTATGCTGCATTGGGGTTGGCTAAATGGTATGGATCCGGTGCTAAGGGGTTACTAGAGAAGAATGAACAACAGGCATTCCTTTGGGGACGCAAGGCTGCCGATGAGGGACAAGTTCCCGAAGCTGAATTCATGATTGGTGTGTGCTTTGAGCAGGGTTACGGTGTTGGCGAGAATCACCAAATGGCTATTAATTATTTTAGAAGAAGTGCTTCCAAGGGTTATTCCAAGGCTATTAATAAGTTGAAGAGTTCCAATGTTGTTAAATAGAGGTGAACAACATGATTTGTTTTTTATGTACATTACTTTTTTTTGTTAATTAATACAGTGTTCTTTTTTTGTTTATGGTTTTACGATTTTTTAGATTTTATGTTGAAGATAAAAAAATGTATATGTATATTTTGTAATATCTCAGTTTTTTTTTTAAAGTAAGTCATAAAAAAATAATAAATGAGTATAAAAACTAGTTTTATTTTTTGCAAAACATGTAGAATAATAAAGAAAGTTATCTATCTAAGACACACAAACTTATGGGTTTTGCTTGACGAAGTCGACACCCTTTTGGATGTTCTTGATCAAAGTTTCCTTAGCGGTGGCAACCATTTCGGATTCAGCGTTAGATAACTCACCTAAACCGTGAACGGTCTTGACACCTTCGGTACCTAAGGTAACCTTAGAGGAGAAGAATTCGATACCTTCAGACTTGAACAATGGGGAGTCAACGAAGGATGGTTCGACGACATCGGTTTCACCGGCCAAACCGTCCAAGACGGCACCAGCGAATCTAGCACCGGCTTGAGCCATGGATAAGGTAGCAGAACCAGCACCGCTCTTAGCTTGGACAACTTCATCACCACCGAATTGAATTCTGTGGACCAAGGCGTCGTACTTTTCCTTTGGTAAGTTCTTGTGGGTGGTTTGAGAGATCAATGGGACAATGGTGATACCAGAGTGACCACCGACAACGGTGACCTTTTCGGTGACTGGGTTAGTACCGACAACTTCAGACAAGAATCTGGAAGCTCTCAAGACATCCAAGGTGGTGACACCGAATAACTTCTTTGGGTTGTAGACACCCTTAGACTTCAAAACTTCAGCGACAATTGGCACGGTAGAGTTGACAGGGTTAGAGATGATACACACGGCAGCGTTTGGAGCGTTTTCAGCGACAGACTTAGCTAAGTCTCTAACAATGGAGGCGTTAGTGTTGAATAAGTCATCTCTGGTCATACCTGGCTTTCTTGGAACACCAGCTGGGATAACGACAACGTCGGAATCCTTCAAGGCAGTAGCTAATCCATCTTCTTCTGGACCGTAACCCTTAACAGTGGAGTTAGTTGGGATGTGGGAGATATCAGTGGCGACACCGGCACCTAATCTTAAATCGTAAAGGGATAAATCGGTGACCTTGTGGTTCAACTTCAATAATAAAGATAATGGTTGACCAATACCACCGGCGGCACCTAAAACGGTAACCTTGTAAGCGTTGGCAGCGGAGGAGGAGAATTGTCTAACGGAGACTCTGTTTAACATTGTGTAATTGAAGTAATAGATGAATTGAGGTAATCCAAGGATTGAAGAGGGGAAAGAAAGAAGAGAAAAGGGAAAAGAACAACAGTGTGTGTCCAACTTTTTTTCGTTGAAAAATGTGGTCCCCCATTGAATTATATAAATGATCTCTCCACAAAACACAAATTGCATCAGCAGCAGCTGGGGGGCCATCCGGAGTCGGGCTCGGACACACGCAACGTAGGAAAACGGAACCGCGCTTTCACTCACCCGGGGGTCACGAGTTAGAGTTGGGGTGGTTAAGTCGTGTAGATTAGAGTGTGGATCATGGGGGGAGCGTAGGGGGACATCGATGGAGATACAATTGGGGGTAACACACAATACCCCTATGTATAACGGGGTACTCAATGGCTAACGAACGGTGTACAAGTGTACAATTGACATATGGTGATCAAAGATCAATGATCTAAAAACACCCTTGCACGCGCATGTTCTTTTTCGTTTTCGATACGCTGGTCATTTTTAAGTAGGGCACACACATACACACAGCACACACTAGATATACCTCCCATTAACACCACTACCACCACTGGCAACATATGATTGGATCTTTTTTGAATTCTAATTTCCAATCGCTAGACGATTTGAAACATGTTGACACCTTAATCACGGGTATAGAAAATAAACGATCAACTACGTCATCGAGTAAATCTAATAAACTGGATCAAGACGCTATCGACAATGCACAACGTCTCATAAATGATCTCACTAAAGTGGTAGAGGGTGACACCACCACTGATGAATCATCCCAGTTACTCAATATACTAGATTCATATAATATCCAATTAGACACAATTGATTCTCCCTTGATTTCTAAAATTATCGAATACAACGATAAACTATCCAATTTGAATCAATCTAGAGCTATAGATGCCACTTTCCAAACTATCAGGCAATCTCTTGACAACTTCAATGGGTCCCCCATCGAATTGTCCCAATTGAGTAATCAAATAAAGGATTTCCAAGAGAGTGACACCCAGGGTGATTACTCCAAATATTTGGATTTCAAATTTTCAACATTGTTAGAATCCAAATTTAAATCTGATAAACTCCAACAATTCACTAAATTAATAGAAAATTGGGAAACCGAAAAGGATACTCTAGATAAATCCAAAATCAATAATTCATTGATTGAACTGTTATCATTGCAAGATCTGGATCCAACTCCAATCGAATACCCTAACACGTATTGGTGTTTCGAATCATTGGCAGAACAATTCAAGATTAAATTCATCTTCCATTTCGAAAATGCTACAGAGACTAATAGATTGGATAAACCGGAATTCTTTTTGAATTATTTGATTGATTACTATGAGAAAACATTACCAAATCTCAAATCGTTAACTACAAAGAGAACCATAAACGATAAAAGAATAGAATATTGGTATTTCCAAGCATTGCTGATCCCAGTGAGAGATAAATTTGACTTACAGAAATCGAAATATTTACAATTAATAATGGATAACGAATCTGAATTCTTGTTAAACCATTTAATCGATGAATTGATGAAATTCGATGCTAAACTCTGTAAAGATCACAAATTTACTAATGATGAGAGTATCAATTTGACTTATGATTTAGTGTTGAAGAATGAGGATTACTTTGAGAAATGGCTTTCCAATGTTAGAACATTTGTGAATAACAGATTTAATGAATTGAAAGATGATCCAGTGTTTAAAATAGATTACGAATTCAATGAAGTTGGATTCACTAAACCAACTAATTTGGCTTCAAATTTCAAAAACTTAATTGAAACCATCACGGGACTCTACGAGAATTTGACTATCACCAAATATAAATATAAAATATTGAGTGAATTCCAATTAAATCTATTGAATAAGTTTTTCAATGTGATCAAGACTAGAGTGGCCGAAACCGGTGACAACTTTGAATTATTAATCCAATATTGGTGTACAACACAATTTATCATTGAGAGTATGCAAAATTGGAGTGAATCATTGATTTTCATTGAGTTGTGGAACTCATTGAATGCATCAGAGTCTGATCCAGATTTTAGTGAATCCTTCTTCGATTCCATCATCAATGGGTACCAAGATGACCTTTTGAAATTGATTTTCAATAAATTGAAAACCCATTTTGAAAGATTAGTCAATAAAATGATGAAACCGTTGTATCAATCATTGGGGAATAATGAATCCAAGAATATCAATTTGACAAATTTGATTAAATTATTGGATAACAACACTCAATTTATGACGGCTACAGTGTCCAAGATTGATCTAATCAAATTCAAGATGGAATTGACTAAAATCATTTGTACATATTTTAAATCTAACATTATTAGATCATTTAAATTGAACAGTGCTACCGCCGATTCTTTGCATGAAGGGTTTATCCAATTGTTTGATCAATTGGATCTCATCAGGGATAAGGCTAACTATGGGAAAGTCCTCGAAATGTTACAAGTGTTACGTGATGACACCATCGATGTGGATTCCTATAGTATTCTCAGTATTGACGAAATAAGAGAGTTGGAGATGAGACGGGGGTGAATCTATATTATATATAACTAATAAATACAAAGGTAGTGTCCCCTAATCAAAAAAAAAATTGTGTGTAGAGCGTAGAGAGAGAGAGAGAGCCCTTTGAGAGAGGTTGTTTTTTTTTTTCCAAATGGCTACAGCTAAAAACACGTCTTATTGGTGATTTCCTCTTTACAGTTATCACGTACAACGAGTTCTCAAGTTTACATCAAGAACGTTAATACAATATGCAAGTGGAGAAGTTGTTAGATCGTGCGAATCTGGCTACTCCAACGGATTCGAGTGTATTATCGACGGTCACTTCCACCTCTAATGATGTTGATTTACCCAATTTATCTGCTCTCCCCAAGATAGCCTCTTCAGCACCATTGAGTTCAGATGAGATAAGCCTAGATACTGCCAACTCGATATTCGACTCAACTTCAAATCAGAGTTCAAACTCGACTTCCCCCGGTGGAGATTGCAATGAAACCACGAAACTCGTGTCGAATAGCAATAACAATATCAATGGCGTTGATCTTTCCATCAAGCAAGAACCAACACCATTGGCTACTAGCTATACACCACAGGAACCCATTGTTAAACAGGAGAAGCAATCCACGGAGTCAACAACCCAACCTGAGTCAAACGACACGAAAACAGGTAAGAAAAAAATGAAAAATGATTTAGCTCAATTGATGGCAGATGCAGATTGGTATATGACTTCATACGGTTCTGGATCACGGAGAAGAACTTCCAGTCTGAAATATGAAGAATTACAGAAAAAACGTGAACAGAAACGTTTGAAAGAGGAGGAAGAACGCCAACGACAACTAAATCAAATGACACCAGAGCAATTAAAACAATTAGAACTCGAAAGACAAGCCAAAGTGGAATCACAAATTGAGAAACGTAAGCAACGTGCAATATTGAAACAACAAGAACGTGAACAAAAACGTGAACGTATTCAAAAGAGAAAATTAGAAATTGAAGAATTGAAAAAAGCTGGTCTTTGGAAGAAAAACAAAACGAGCGATTCATACTATGGTGGTGGTGAAGCCGACCTTCTAACTAAGGCCTCCAAGTATTTCACTAACATAGGAAGAGACGATGACAGCGAATTTGATGGCACTGCAGTGAGAGAAAGAAAGGAAGTTGATAGATACAAACCCGAAGTTGAGACCAAGAAAAGAATAGCAGGTGGTAGAAGAACACTCAAGAGTTTACGTAAGAAGGTTGTTGCAACTCCCGCTCCAAAGAAGCCTAAAAATAAGAAGAAGAATTCCAAGAAGGGGAAGCGGAAGAGTCCAACTCCTGTCCCTGAAGAACCAGCTCCTCCTCCTCCACCTCCTATGCCATGGTTCACGGATCTAGAAAATAAACACACCATAAATCTGTCCGACAGACATTTGTTCTTAGACTGCATTTATGAAAAGAAATCCATCGCTGATGAATCAATCCAGGGATTGATTCAAGCGTCATCCATTTTGGATGAAAGAATTTCCAATTTCGATGTCAATAACGAAAAATGGCCATTGACTGAGATATACCTCCAATACCCATTGTCAAATTACAAAGAACACTATAAATTAGCATTAAGTAAGGGAGACAATGAATACTTCAATCCATTTGATGAAGTTGGAAGAACCATGGAAATCATCGCCATGGGATTCATGCCAGAGGATGAACGTAGTAAGATTATCAACTTGGAAAATCCAGATGATTGTGTTATTGGAAGATACACCAAGGCCTTTGAAGAAGATAACAGAGAAATGTTGATTAATGAGATTGAATTGTTTAACTCTTTGGTTTCTGAATTGAACAACAATGGGAAAATTCTAGATTACATCTCTCAAAGAACTGAATTCCCAGTGATTGTGCTATACGAAATCTTGAACCAATGTTACACGAGATCTGTGTTGCCAGATGCCAAGAAATTGAGAGATTATAAGCCTTTCTCAAATTTCGTGTATGGTGAATTGATGCCTAATTTCTTGACCACCGTGTATAACCAATGTCAATTGAATGACAAGAAGGTATTCATAGATTTAGGGTCGGGTGTCGGTAATTGTACAGTTCAAGCTGCCTTGGAATTTGGATGTGAAAGTTATGGTGTCGAATTAGCCAAGAATGCATCAGATCTGAGTGACGCTCAATTAGTTGAATTTGAGAAGAGATGCCATTTATTGGGGATGAAATTGCCATATGTTTATTTGTACAACCATCAATCGTTTGTGGATAACCCACCTGTGAAGAAAACCATTGAAAGATCCGACGTTCTCTTAGTGAACAATTATTTATTTGATGCCAAGTTGAATATGAGCATTGTGGAATTGATCCAAGAAGTCAAGGTGGGTACCCGGATTATCAGTTTAAAGCCAATTGTGCCACCGGGGTACACCTACAGTTGGGATCCGTTATCAATTTTAGCTAGATTGAAGACCGAGAAACGTATATACGAGGAGAACTCTGTGTCTTGGACATCTAACGGAGGTTACTATTACATTTCAGAAGTGATGCCCGAGGTTGTCATCGAGAAGGATATCACCTTCAAGACTAGATCTAGAACCGATAGCACCAAGTTAGTTAACCAAGAAACCAGAGAACGGTCAAACACTCCAATGAACATCTTCACCACTAACGTGTAAGTTTAGAAGTGCGCAACTCAAAAAAATCTATTCTGAACAGCCAGACGTACTCCGTTTTTACAACATGTTTTATTATCTATATGTGTGTTTTTTTTTTTGTTTTATATCTTTCTTCTTCATTTTGTTTGTATATTATCACAATTGTTAATTAAAATTATCTTATACTTTAATTTTTAAATGTCAAGTTCCGAAGAAATTGCCATTTTATCAAAGGAATTGAGATCACATTTGGCTCAATATGAGAACTTCCCAACGGAAGGTGTTCTCTTTGAAGATTTCCTGCCAATTTTTAAGAAACCAGATTTATTTAAGAAATTAATCAAGGCCTATTTACTTCACTTGGAAGATGAATTTCCTGGTCAAAAAATTGAATACGTTGTCGGTTTAGAAAGTCGGGGGTTCTTATTTGGTCCAACTTTAGCGTTAGAGTTGGGTGCCGGATTTATTCCGATCAGAAAGAAGGGGAAACTTCCAGGTAAGTGTTACGAAGTTGGTTATGCCAAGGAATACGGATCTGATTACTTTGAAATTCAAGCTACTGCCTTCCCTAATGGTTCCACCATTATCATTGTTGACGATATCTTGGCCACTGGTGGGTCTGCCTTCGCCGCTGGTGAATTGGTGAAGAACTTTGAAGCCAATTTATTAGAATTCAACTTTGTCATGGAATTGAACTTCTTGAATGGTAGAGATAAATTACAAGCTCCAACTTATACTTTGTTAAGTGGTCAAGATGAAAAATTAGAATAGAATTTCTTTTTGTTTCACTCTTCTATTATTGCTTTTTCAACATATCTTTTTTTTTTTTTTACTTTTTAGTTATACTATATTAAATTATTATTATACAAATATGTAAAAATGGATAACCTATTTTTTTCTATAAACTGCTTGCTTACCGGAATGTAATTTATTAACTTTCTTTGGAGCTTTAATGTTAGAGTTATCCATGTTAGTGTAAGGATCAAATTTAGGTTTCTTTTTCTTTCTATCCTTCTTATTAGTGTTTTCAGGGTCGTTACCTAGAATCTTCTTATTAATGTCCAACTTGATGACATCTGCATTGGCATCGAATTTCCGTTTCTTACTGCTATGGTGATGCTTTCTTAATGTGATAACCTCATTGGAATCTTCAACAGGTTTTTGGATGTTATCGGGTTCAACAATAGGTTCTTCAACTTGTTGTTCTTCCTCATCAATTGGAATCTCATCAACCTCTTCTGGAGTTTGATCTTCCGCTTCCTTCAATTTCTCTAACATCACAGTCAACCGTTCAACCAATGCTCCAACGGGCACCTTTTTGGCACTGCCATCCTTCTTGTATTCGACACACCAGGCACCATAATTGTTGGCCCTTGGTTTTTGTTCCAACACACTGGCTTTTTGCTGTTGCTCTGCACTGTTATTGGACTTGAAATCTTGAGCTAATGCATTGAAATTGGTTTCCAATTCTTGCACATCATCGACAGAGTCATAGAGATTCACAGTGGCGGTCTGTTTCTTTTCAGAGTCATCACTGGTAATTCCGAGCACTTGGTTCCATTTGGTTGTATCCATTTCACGTAATTTGATCAACCCGGCATTGATATAATCAGCCAAACTGGAAATAGATTTCACTATGGACATGCTGTTACCAAATTTGGAGTTCTGGTTAATGATGTTCAACAACAATTGGTTATCCACCTCGGTATGTAAGTCAATCACAGTGGACATCACTACAACTAGTGAATCAGACATAATGTACCGCACAGATTCATCTTGCAATCTAGCCTGTGTATCTCTCCAACGGAAAATTAATTCCAAGATTGGTCTCTTCGGGAGTGGAATATTGGAGGAGTAAATTAAGTTAGACCATGGTTGATCCTTGTTGTAATTGAATGTAAGGTCCAACTTATCAGAATCGGCAATCAAGGGCACCGACGAGTTTGTGGAGACAACTTTACTACTCTGAATGGTAGGTTTATAAGTGGAGTATTCGAAACGTCTATTGGCCACTTTACGAGAATCATATAGTACACGGGTTAAACTTTCTGGTCCCTTTTTCAATAATTCATTTTGTAATTTAGTGAACACCTCTATTAAGAAGTGGGTATCCGATTTAGCATAATTAACTAATTCTAATCCAAGTGGTCTCACTCTCCAATCTGCTAATTGATACTTCTTGCAAGTTTTAAATTTCACGTATCTCTCTAATAAGAATGCCAAGGAGTATTTACCGAGTAACAATTCCTTGGATGCATGATAAGTATCGAATAACGACACAATGTATAATCCCAAATCCCGTTGTAACCAAATGATATCCATGAATGCACCGTGGAACACCTTGACAATGTTAGGATCGGTGAACACCACATTCAATTTTTTCAAATGTTCTCTCATTTCGGGAGCAAGTGTATCCACAATGTAATCCGTTTTGGAATCTGAGGTAATCTGCATTAAACTAGTTAAACCATGGTATGTTCTGAAATCGTGGTGTTCCAAGTCGATGGCTATTATTTTACAGTGTTTCAAGTCCTCGATGAGGTCATTTAATTGTGGGAGCGTTGTGATGATGGTTGGTTGTGCATCAGCGGATGATGACCAAGTTGCAGAGTGGTATTCTGGAAGTGGGTTGAGAATCCATTCTGGGTATTCCTGGTTCATAATTTCGTAGCTGTATGGATTTTCAAAGTGTGCAGGGGAATCCTCCGTGGCGGGCACCAAGGTGAACGATTCCTCAATAGTCTTGAGGGAGTTAGGCTTCTCCGTGAGAGGAGCCCTGAATGGTCCAGTCTCAAAATTGTCAACTTTAGTGATAAACGAGAGTTGCGGTTTCTGTTTGACCACCGTCTTATTGGGTTTAGCCGTTGGATTGCTGTCTAGGTAAGTGTAATCATCATGATCTTTCTTGTGTGATTTATACTGGTCTAATGCTAATTCTGTCTTCTCAAATAGTGAGTCCAAGTGATTGGTGACGAGTTTCCAGTTAGCCTGTTGATCATCGTCACTGGTGGTCAGCAGCCCCCCCTGAATGTCTCTATTGTCTAAACATTCCAGGAGCCCATTAATCACATCGACAAAGTGGGTATCCAAATTTTGCAAATCTGCATTGATACCGGAATCAATTTGAGCAAAGAAGTTCACATCCTTCGACTGCAGAGCACTGGAGAGTCTGATAAGCTGAATCAGAGTAGGTGATATATCCTCTAATGACATGACATGTGGTTGCACTGATTTTATGGTTATTGAAACTAATTTATAACTAACGTATTTTTAAATTTTTTTTAATTTTTTTTAAAATTTTTTTTTTCTGATTTTTGTGAGGAAACGAGAAAATGGAAAAAACCAAAGTGGCAAAACAAACTACACGGTTAAGAAGAGTAGATAACGTTAATTACCCACACACATACACAATGGAAGACATTTCAACTATATTGATTACATTAAGAGAGGAAGTGGAGTCTACTGAAGATTCTGAATTGATTGGATCATTTTATGAATTGGATGATTTATATGATAGAAAATTGTGGTATCAATTGACTGAATTGTTGTCGAACAAATTTTACAACAATGATAACTCTAAACCTATTAGATTGAAGTTATTTGAAAACTTCATCTTGAATTTTCATAATAAGATCAACCAATTGAAGTTGGTGGAATTTCAATTGCTCTCATTGGAAGATGTGGAGACTGGTGAATCGTTGTCCTATTTTACCAACTTGAGACAACTCGTTGAGAAACATTTGAAGACAACCGATGATGGTGAAGTGATTGACTCCGATGGAGTGTTAATATTTATCGATTCTGAGATTGCCAAATTGAAATTAGAATTAGGATTAGATGATGAAGCTGTCGCATTAGTTGACAGTGTGACAAAATCTATTGAGGGATTCAATGGGAATATAGATAACAAAATTTATTCAAGTTATTACTCTACGAAGATGGCTGTGATGAAATTTAAGAAAAACTACAACGCTTATTACTACAATTCTCTATTGTACTTGGCGTGTATCCAAGATTTACAAAACTTGAAGAACAAGTCATTGATCATTGAGGATATCGCTGTCAACGCCATTTTGGGGGACACCATTTACAATTTTGGTGAGATATTGATGAATGATATCTTTGAATATTTGGATAAACCATACTTGAAGGAATTAATTGTGTCATTGAATGAGGGTGATTTAACTAAGTTCAATAACGTGTTGAATTCTCACAGTGCAGATTTACAAGCTGTGGGGATCACCGATTTGCAATCACTCAGAGAGAAGTTTTGCATAATGTCATTCATTGAGTTGATCTCTGTACACTCTAGTAACTCCAAGGTTATCAAATTTGATGTGATTCTTAAGAGAATCGAATTATTGAACACTAAGGAGGAAGTGGAAAATCTCATTATGAAGAGTTTAAGTTTAGGATTAGTGAGAGGGTTGATTAATCAATATTTGAATCAATTTGAGATTAGTTGGATTCAACCAAGAATTCTTACCCACAGCCAAATTGTTAAGATGAATAACAATTTAGTGGAATGGAGTGACAAGGTTACTGATTTAAATAAATATATGGATGACGCCGGTAGAGAACTGTGGGTCACTAACTAAATATATATGTATTCAATAAAAGTATCTATTAACTAATACTAGGCTGGCTGCCATTCGGCTCAAGAAAATTTTTTTTTTTGTTTTCAGTGGCAAAATAAAAAAAAAAATTAAAACAAAAACTGGTTTAACTTCAAGTTGGAGGGGTTGTATCTTTTATTGCTTATTAGAATAAATATACACACACCAACAAGTACAGCAAATGCGTGAGTCTAATAGCAAATCCATATCTGCTAATAAGGCGGCGGTGTCTATCACGTCAACAATGTATGACCGGAGGGCATTGGATTGCACAGAGGACAAACCGTTGATCAATTCTTTGAACCATTTGACCTTTTTAGCATCATCCTCATTGAAAGTTAGAGAAACACTGGCTCAAGATGGAGGTTTGGAAAGACTAGTTGACATCATGTACGAATCACAGAACCCAAAGAATGATTTAGAAAAATGCGTACATGCATGGAAATGGGTTTTGGCATCCCAATGTATAGTGCTGTTGGGTACACGGGGTGGAGAAAAAATTAGAAAGAGACTGGTGGAAGCAGGTATAGTGCCCATGATAGCTACCATCTTGGATAACTTCATCATATCGAAAAAGCCATCTTGGTCAAACTCAAATACTACCCCCACCGGCTCCACATCAACAACCAGTTCTAGCCGGCGGCAACATGCCGATAGCAGCAGTTCCACCGATAGCCAAACAACAACTACGACAACTACTACTATAGCCACGGAACCAACTAGTGAGACCAATGCAACCGAGACCGCCGTTGTGGAAAATTTCACTGGACTGATGAATGCCTCGGAAGAAACTTCATCAAACACTAATTCAAATTCTGACGATGCAGTGACAGATGGCCAAAATTCAACAGGTGTGATGACATCTGCGATAACATCTAACCAAATTGAATCCGTCTTTGAACAAGTTAGAAATTTGGTGGGCCAGGCGAACCAAACCATCATGGAAGCCGAAATGGCTATAGAGAAACACGATAATATCAGAAACGACAAGGAGGAATTCAACAACAAAAGTCAAAGAAAATACATGGGTGATTCTCGTGTGAACTCCAATGATCAATACATCGATGAGGAATACGTGAAAATACTTAAATCATTGGATTACCTCAGATTTTTGAATAAATTGAACACCACCGAAAATACCAATACGATAAACAAAGATTTCTTAAAACAATTTGATGATTTGACAAAGAATGAAATCTTTGGAAGTCAAATGGCTAATTCCTTGGAGATCTCTAACTTATTGACGATGAATGAGGATGTCCCACCATCATTCTTCAAGAAGTATGAAGAAAAACTCAATCAATCAATCCCAAGAAATTATGAAAACGGTATATTGGTGCCGAAGGAGGATGACGTGATTTGGTCTTTACAGGTGTTGGCATTCATCTCCAAATACACACCTATGAGAAGGTTGCTCTCAGAAACTTATATCGTCAATGGTCTATCGCTTAGAACAACGCACATGGTGCCGCCTCCTTTAGAGATGGATAACAACGAGGACACTGACGGTCTCGATGATGAATTAAATGATGACTTAATGGGCGAGGAGCAGGGTCTCCTACTGGATCAGCCCAATCAATATGGGTATTCCGATAATTATGGACAACAAGATCAACAAGAAAGTTCATCATCGTCAACATTGTGTACAACCGATGATTGCAGTAACCACAATTTACAATCAGATTACCATCACATTGTGAAAAACATCGAAAATGATAAAACCACAAAGTATTCTTATCTGTTAGACTCATATTTAGACATTTTACATGATTCTGATAGAATCACTAAGGCTACAAAACTGGAAAAGTTTGCATTAGACATTTCTAGATTTGCCCACCGTGAATTAACCGACTTGAGAATTAAGAACCGTTCCATTTATAAGGGAAAACTAGAAAGATACTCTAAAAAATGGAACTCCAATCTGGATTGGGATAGCTTTGATATCGATAATAATACGGACAACATTGATCAGGATATCATTCCGATTAAGAAATTGAATATCTTCCCATTGGTTGAAAAATTCACAGTGAAACATTTATACTCTAAGGAGGTGAATTATTGGGCTTCGGTGATTGTCAGAAACTCTAACAGAAAGGATGAATCTATGGGTGGCCGTCGCCAATGTGCATACTTTGGTTGTGGTAAGTGGGAAGACCATCCACGGCAATTTGCAAAGTGTAGACGTTGCAAGAGAGCCAAATACTGTTCTAAGGAATGCCAGTCTAAGGCATGGACTTATCATAAATATTGGTGTAACGCTGCTAGTTCAAGCTCTTCCAGTGCCGGGTCTACCAGCACCACAGCTACTACTGCTTCCTCATCACAGGATTCTACAGAAGAGGCAGCACACCACCACCACCATCATCATCACCATCATCACCATCATACTGAAGAATATCCCGCCTCATCTGTTTCTCAGTCTTCTGATACTGGCCTGGCCTCACAACAAAGCTCGAATACCCCAGAGGGTTCGTCTTCATCTATGGAAAATTAACTTTGAACATTTAACATTTACGTTTAACCCCATTTTTTTCAACTTGTAACTTTAGTCTTTTTTTTATATCATTCTTTCTTTTTTAGGTTTATGTTTTTGTCTTTTTATCCACATTATTCTGGTTTACGTTCACTTCGTTCCTTTTTCCTCTTTAACTGCTTTGCTTTTATAACTTTTCATATTTATTGCTTTTAAAACAATGTTCTTTTATCTTGTTTATTTACACATAAAAACACATCGTGAAGATATTACCTCTAAAGAAAGTCTATTGAAAAGAAGAAGAAAAAAAACCTATGTATACGTAAATAATATGGGAACCAAATGTCCCTGTTTATGCCAAGAATCTAGTCTCCACGGCGTGCATAAACTTCATGGTTTGCTCCATGAATGTCAAGGTCAACACAGTGTGAGGACCTATTCTTAACAATTGAGCACCGAAACCCTTGTACAAAGCGAAAATACCTTCAGACTTAACAGTCTTAATAAGACAATCGATTGGACCAGAGTAGTGGTCCCCCTTTTGGTTATACACTCTTGTCAGCAACACATCCCATGGGTTCATCACAACACCGACACCCAATCCGGCGACGAAAGATGAGGTCAAATGCAAACCTGGTCCTTCCTCCATCAACCCAGTATGAAGTAATTCATTCTTGACGATATTATAGATAGGTAACTGCACAGAGGAACCAGCACCAGTTCTTAAGATAGCAGCATCGACACCTCTATACAACCCTTTGAAACCCTCAGCCTTGTAGATGGATGTCAACCCCTGTAAAGTAGAAGTGTAATGGGTTTGATCACCGATCTTGATTGTACTGGAGTATGATTGCATTCTAGTCTTCACCAAGTAAAATGGAGACCCAATAATGGCACCGGCAATACCAGACAAGGCACCTGCGACAACATTCACTGGAATATTCTGCACCTTGTGGTAGTCTGTGATTTCAGTGGAGTTTCTGAACACGAAGGAGTTTAAAATGTGTCTGATTGGTTCATACAATCCAAGTCTACACCCGTTCAAACCAAGTTGATAGACGTATGCACCACCCAACCCCTTTTGGGTACCTCTGATACCTTCATTCTTGAAGATCAAGGCCAATGCTTGGAAAGGGTTCTTATAGATCTTTGGAAGGTTGTGGTTGGTGGATAATTCACCTTGAAGTTGCATTCTAGTTTTCACTAACTCGATAGGGTTGGTCACTGTGACGGCACCACAAGCGGCTAACCCACCAGCGAGAAACCCACCAAACGTGGAGATCTTTTGAGAAGCCGACTGACTATGGGAATCCTTGGCTGACATGATATGCTGTATTATATATATATATATTAAAACTGTATAAAAGAAAGAAACAAAAAAAACATGTTTTGGCCGAAAAAAACAAGAAAAAGTTGAAAAAAAATTTGTCCGTCAAAGGGATCCCGGAAGCGAAATAATTCGTCAGATCTTTGATTTTATACCAGACAACCTATATTTAACATCCTTCAACACTTTGGACTCTGGGTTCCAACTATCAAACTCCCCAAACACGATCTTAATTTCATCTTCTCCCATGGGGATGTGTTTGATCACTTCAAAGAATAATCCACGCACACACCAGGGGAGGTTGTACGGATTGACACCCAACTTCTTGATGTCAAACGATTTAAACTTTATCGGTTTCTCATTGATCACTGGAGAGTCTTCCGTTTTCAAGGCGAAATTTAAAGCGAGCTTATATACGTTGGGTTCATTGTATATTTTCGAGTGACCACCACCAGTCAATGGACCAGCTAAGGCATAACTGATTTCCTTGATAACATCGTGATCGGAGTACCCCAAATTTTGTAAAATACAGCATAGCTTCACGATTCTAGTCACAAATGCTGGAGTATTAGAGTCACCATCTATGTAGGCAGCCTTGAAGATATTTGGATGCTTCACCTGTGATGCCACAGAAGAGTAGAGCGGAACCAACTGATCATCGATGGACCCGACAAACGTTATCTTCACGTTATTCACAATCAAATTCTTGATGCCTTCTAATGCCTTTCGACTCTGCAAACTGTCAAATTTCTGGAATTCAAACAACTCCAACATGGATTCATTCTCGATTGTGGAATACGCTCTCAGGAACAATGACTGGTCCATCCCATTGAACGGTCCATTGTTGACACCAGCCATACATAACATACCTATACGTTTCCCCTGTGTGATGATCCCATGTTCCATCAATTTGGACATCAACATCAGTGACACAGGGCATCCCTGGGAATGGGCACACACAAAGATGAAATCAGCTTTATTCAAATCATCCTTGTAAGATTTCAGTAAGTCAAAGAAAAAGTTCACCCTATCAAACACTTTACCCTCCTTCTCTAATGCAATCTTCTGGATTTCTACCTCGTGATTGTTATCCTCACACCAAGACATGATCGCCTTCTCGGCAACTTGTGTGAACCTAAGCGAGGTCCCTGTAGGTTCCCCAATCAATGGTCTGACCATCTTAGTGGGGAAGAACCCGTGAACCCCAATGATCATTACCCTTTTGATGTTTGTGGGTTCCAACTTCAGTAGTAAACTTCGTGTTTGAATGTGTGGGTCCAACCCCATGTAGTATCTTAATCGTTGGTAGCCGTTAGTGATTTTAGTTTGTGCAGATACACGAGGTAAAACATCCTCAAGACTGGGGACAATAATGCTTGGTTTATGTGGGGGTTCATCCTTGATAGTAGTTGTTGCCGTTGTTGTAGTCGTCGTATTGGTAGCATTTGCTGTATTATTATCATTGATATTCTTGATGTCCTTTCTTGTTTTCTTTTTAGGAGGCTGCACAGGGGTGAGATCGATCTCTGGATGACTTCCTTGGTTTAGAATGACATTAGTGTACTTTGGAGTAGGCGCTGTAGGCGTGGTTTGATTCGAGGACCAAAAACTCCAAGACGAAGTTCTCTCCTTGACGGCGGAATCCGCTTTTGCAGATTCATCCTTGATAGGCGTGGGTGTGGGCGTGGGCGTAAGCACAATTGGAGGCTCAAGAGTAGTTTTAACAGCCTCATTGACATTCAATGTTTCTGTTTGGCTTTGACTTTGCCAGAAGGCCCAAGAAGAACGCCGTTTCTCTGTGACCGGACTAGCAGAACTGGCACTCCGCTTGCGATCGGTGTTCTTTGCAACATGCAAGTCACCATCGAAGGTGTCCCTCTGGTCATCCATGATATTGCTATCATCAGCAAGTACCTGACTCTTTATAGATTTCGTAGATGATGCCGATTTCTTGGATGCAGAAGAAGACCGTATCGTAGTCGCCCTCAGATGGTCATTGTTGGTATCCGTAGTAATGGTAGCATTGTGACCCAATTTTTCTTCTAATTTTTGATCCATTTTGGCTCTCAAATTCCTCAATACTTGTGTCTTCAACGAGGGGGGAACATGCATAATCCAAGTGTGTAAGAGAGAAGAGTGAATAAATATAACCTCATTAGACCCTATATTTATGAAACACTTATCACACATGATAACTGATCTGAGGTGGTGCAGAGATGTTCAATAAGTTATATATACGCGTATGCTGAGATGAACTACGCGTAGGTTAAGTTGAGTCAGTGTTCTTATATTACTAGTATCATATGCTTACTAGATCTTGTTTATTGATATCAAAAATGTCTATGCAACCTAAGAAGAGAACAACTATCACCGATTTCTTTGGTGTGGCCAAAAAGCAGAAATCAACAACATCCAACGCTGCCCTGGTCAAGCCATCATCTACTTCGGAGAAGGAGAACATTAAACCAGTTACTCCAAAACATAAGCCAGCACAACAAACATTGCTCACAGGTAAACCAGCCAGTGGTGTCCCGAAATTTAATAAACAGAAATGGATTGATGGATTAACCTCCGAGCAGAGAGATCTACTCGATTTAGAGATTACCACGATGGATGATTCTTGGCTGTCGGTGTTACACCCTGAACTGACCAAACCATACTTCCTGGAACTGAAGAAGTTCCTCAAACAAGAATGGGCCAACCCGAAAAATGTGATATTTCCTCCAAAGCAAGACATCTACTCCTGGTCTCGGTTGACCCCACTACCTAATGTCAAGGTGCTAGTACTAGGGCAGGACCCCTACCACAATTACAACCAGGCCCATGGGTTGGCCTTCTCGGTGAAGGATCCAAATACTAGGACTCCTCCGTCATTAGTCAACATTTACAAATGCCTCAAGAAGGATTACCCCGATTTCGAGATCCCCAAGAAGGCAGATCTCACTAAATGGACTAAAGAGGGTGTGCTATTGCTCAATACCTGTCTAACAGTGAGAGCCCACAATGCTAATTCTCATTCCAAGAGAGGTTGGGAAACATTCACCTCTGCAGTGCTACGGAAACTGATAGAATTCAAGAACAACCAATTACACCAAGGTTTAGTCATCCTAGCCTGGGGGTCTCCAGCTCAGAAAACAATTATGAGTATAGGTAACTTCTCCAAATTACAACAACAAAATTGTTATTTGAAGTCTGTGCATCCGTCTCCATTAAGTGCATCCCGTGGTTGGTTCGATTGTCAACATTTCATTAAGTGCAATGAATGGCTATTAGAACATTATGGTGGCGACGAATTGATAGATTGGACACTAGTGCCAGGTAATTCCATCGCAGAGATTGACAATAAGAAATTCAAGAAGCAGGATACCTCAGCTAAAGACTCTTAAATAACTAATTCTGTATCTAATCTGCCACCAATTTTTTTTTAAATTTTTCAAAAACGTACAAAAAGATCTCCGAAAGATCTCCAATAATAGTATACTCTTTTTGATTTTGTAATATAAGTAGTACACACACAAAAGATGCATCCTCCAATGACAGCATTTAACTATAATGCTGATAGGTACTACCAATCTAGTAGGGAATTTTTGACTGTCACACTATTCTACATCAACAAATTTGAAACCAAAGAAACCATCAAGACTAAACTCCAGGGCTTCCTTAAAGAGTTACTTGCCCAGTTTAAACCATACATTGATCATTACCCCTGGTACTATACACCTATAGAGCTAAAGTTGGTTGAATACAATGGATACCATTTTATTCAGGGAGAGCTCGTACATGGGGAGATCGATGACGAGATTTGGTTGATCACTAAGATTTTACGTGATTTCACCTCTAGAGATGCAAACATTTATATTCACGGGTTTACCTGTGAGGGAGAATACTTACTAGAACATTATAGGCTTGATGAGCCATGCCCCGACCTCAGTTCATTTTTGGGGAACAGAGTGTGGATCAATGACATGAAACTTAAAATCATTGATAAAAATTTCCATCCAAGAAAACATTTGACCTTAGACCAAGCACTCAAATACTTGAATGATAAGAGATACTTACTGAAATCGAACTCTAATCTAAACGAAGCATTTGATGATGTTGTGAAGGATTTTCCCCAGGAACTACTAGAAGAGATATACCCGGATGAGATTAGAGTGTCTCAGAAATTATTTAAGGTAATCAAGGGGAACCCAGATTACCTTGTGAATGCTGCCCTGAATCGTAGAGCTGAGGATCCATCATTAGAATTTGAGAGCCCGGACTATGATTGGGAAATAATCGATAACTCATATTGTCCCAGGGAATCCGACGAGTTGCTCAAGGTTAGAGTCAACAACTTTGCTAAAATATGTTTGACTGGCCTCAGCAAGATTACCACTATTGATCCTGCTCTTGCTAAGGGATTAACAGTGACGAGGGCTATTGACACGTGGTTATATGGGAGGTCAGAAAACGAAGATAACGGGATACCAAAAAAAGAAGATAGTAGAACAATCACTGAATACAATGCTGAAATGGAGCGTGATCCATTACAGACAGAATTGATTCGTTTACTAGTAATAGATAAACCGGTCATCCCTGGTGGTCTCAGTAAGGATGAGGACAGTGCAGAAGATGATGATGGTTCGAAGCTCCCCGATGAAGAGGATCATAAGAAAATGGTGGATCAACTACTGAAGTTCATGAAGGATAAGGTTCCTGTATCCTCTAACAAAAAGAAAGATACCAAAAAAGGGCTTGTTTACGATTCCGATGATTATGACGATGACTCTGATTATGAGTCTGAAGAAGAGGAAGAGGAGGATGAGGACGAGAAATTGGGTGCACTCAAAGAAAAGCTCAGGGAGGCTGACATTGACATGGATGATTTCTTTGAGTTTGTATGCAAAGATGCACTCCATTTGAATGATGATCAAATTGCTGAATTTGTGGCTAGTGATTCAGATGGTGGTTCCAGTGATCACTCTGACGATGACTTTAATTTGAATGAAACAGGTGATGTGGATGACGATGATATGAGAGAGATATGTGCCAATCTTATGGCATCACTCAGTGCCGGTGGTGGTCCATCTGGGCCAGCGGCTGCTCTATTAAATGCCATGGAAGAAACTAATAATGCTACCAAATAGCTTCTGTATATAATAAACAAACTTCCCCAGTGCTGCGTAACCAGTAAATTAGAAAAAAGTTGAAATGAGTAAGATAAGAAAGAGGAAATGGCTATGGGCAATTTTGGTTGTGTACTTATAGTTTTTATCACAATACTTCAAATAACCCATTTATTGGAGATTACATTATCAACTACATTATAAGATATTCTTGTAATTCCCCCCTTTTTTTTGTTTGAGAGAGATTCAAGAAAAAAACATATATATACACCCACAACCAAATTTTTGAACCGCTTTGATACAGCCATAATTGCCATTCAAAGAAACAAATTCACACCTTTCCCCTCATTCCAATTTATACAGATCCAACTATATAAACAATGTGGAACTACTTTTTCGGAGGAACAGCTCAAAAGAAGGAAGCACCAAAGAAGGCCATCGTCAATTTAAGAGAACACATCTCTACGTTAAATAAGAAGACCAATTATTTACAATCACAAATTGATGCACAGGATAAGATAGCGAGAGAAAAAATCACAAAGGATAAGGCTCAAGCCAGATTAGCCTTGAAAAGAAAGAAGAAATATGAAAGTGATTTGTTGAAGATTGAAAACCAAATGGAATCATTGGAGACACAATTAACTGCTATTGAATCCGCCAACTTGAACTTGGAAACCATGAAGGCCATGAAGCAAGGTGCTAACGCCATGAAACAAATGCACGGTGACTTCAATATTGACAAAGTTGATCAAACTATGGAAGACATCAGAGAACAAGTTGAATTGAGTGAAGAAATCTCAGACGCCATCAGTAGACCAATGGGTACCGATCTAATCGATGAGGATGAATTAGATGAGGAATTGGCTGCATTACAACAAGAAGAATTAGATACAAAGATGACTAACACTCAAGTGAAGACCAAACCACAAGTTGTGGAATCGGGTGTGAGTAAGGATAAACTTCCTAGTGCTCCAACTGGTAAGGTTGAAAGTGAGGCTGAAGAGGAAGAAGAGGAAGACGAGGACGAAAAGGCTTTGAAGGCTCTGCAAGCCGAAATGGGATTATAAACCTCTAATCCATTCAAATTATATACATCAAATCCTGGCATATTAATACTACTACTAACCCATCTTTTTGTTTTTCGTTTTTGTTTTTTTTCCTTTTAATGTTCTATTTCTTGTTAACCTGAGAATGTTTGTCTTTACTTTTTAACCTTTTCAATATCGATCTTGTTTTGGTTTTCTTTATTTTGTTTCTTTATTTCTCTTCAACTCGATGAACTGTGGTGTTCTCCTTGACTTTTTTTTTATTTCACCCTTCTTTTTTTATTTGTTCCTGCTTTTATTTTTATTCCATTTTTTTTATCTTATTTAATGCGTTCAATATATATGATGATTATAATACATTAATTCGAAATCTTTACAAAAAAATAACACATAAAAAGAAGAAAGAAAGATAATAAAACAAGTGGAAAGAAAGACAAAAAAAAGCATATTCTTAGCTCATAAATCATACATATTATCCAAGATAATCTTATCATTACCACCTAGTGTTCTTTCTCTACAGAACAATAACAATTTCCCAATTTCCTTACCAACGGTATACTTAGCATTGCTTAATTTATTCCCGACCAATTCCAAAACACCGGTCATATCATCCAAGTTTGAAATATCATCTAACACGGCAACCCATTTAACTAAGTGCCCATAGAATTCTGATCCAGAACAGGCGGTAAACCAAGTATGTAATTTGATACCATCTGTTTTTTCGGTGAATTCCTTTCTAACCCGTCTTAAATAAGCATACCCATTGGCTTGCCCCTTTTCACCAAACGAGGCATCTGATTTGATAGAATTGTAACACCAAATAACTAATGTACACAATCCAATCACGTTTGATCTGAAAAACACATCTGAATCAGGTAAATAATCATATTCAAACTCATTTGAGGAATCCTGTGGTGATAAGAACATTTCAAATAATAATAGATAACACTGTACGACACACACCTTAGCGTGTCTAGTATCACACCATTCACTGACCCTTTTAGCGATTTGTTGTCTCTCCAATAATGAGGATGGTTTCACGTTCATTCTCCAAGGGGCACCAGCAAAGATAAACAAATCATACAATGAGATCGACATATACACATGAGCCATGTGATAAGTGATACATTTACATCTGGTATCATTTATGGAGAACTGAGATGTATTAGACAATGATTGAGTGTTTTCTATGGCAGTCTTAGATGAACAACATGAATCACCAACGTCATTTCTCCAAATAGTGAATGCTGCAGTCAACAATTCACGCCAATTTGTCACTGTATCACTCATACCAAATTTATCTAACCCAAATGATAATTGTAAATCACGTTGTTGAATTTGAAACATCAATGCGGATAATCCAGCCAATAACACTTTTTTACCTAATGAATTTGTTCTAGTAGGTTGACCATTCAAAATACTTTTCAAAACTAATAAAAATGGTTGTGGCTTTTTATGTTTCTTGTAGATTTTATTGAAATTCAATAAATCAGATTCCCAAAGAGCATCTTCTGATGGCATAGTCATTTGAATTTGATGAGCATAAATCAACATTTGGTGACCGAATGAAATTGCATCTATGGCATCGATGTAAAAACACATGTATGTAGCTCTTTTCAAGGATTCCACTTCAATCCATTTATACCAATTATCAGCATTCTCGATGTTATTCACTTTATGAGGAGATCCACCTAAAGTTGGAGACCGTCTAAGCAATTGCACAGTGGTTCCATGATGTAAGTGAGATCTTTCATGTAATTGTCTAGTGGAACAATTCTTTTCATAAAATTCTAACATCAATAAACTTTGCACTATATAAATCTTAGCTGGTGGTTCAAAATCTGGAGATGAAAATAAAAGCCATCTTAATGGTAGTGCAATAGTATCAGAGAATAATTTAGGATCCACCAAAGTGATTTCCATAGAGTCCTCTGGGATACACATAGACAATTTACAACCTAACACGAGCATAGCTAACACTAATAATGGTGGAGCTTCAATGGAGTTGAAAGATGGTTTATGTAATATGGGGAATCTAGGATGATAGAATTTCCAATAGGTTCTGAGAAACAATTCTAATTTGGATTGTTCGAAATCAGGGTGATCTTTCAAACCTGGAATCAAATCACCAAACAATTTCATTTGAGCGGCTTCCAATTTATATGATAATATGTCATTCAAGACTGTATGAGAAAATGGTGGGTTATTAGTACCCCCTAACAAGTCACCAATTTGTGAACTATTAGATGATTGTTGTAAGGGTGATGCATACAAGCTACCATTGGAGATGGGTGAAAAATCTTCAAATCCATCGGGAATGAAGAAACTCTGGGTAGCAGTGTTATTAAAATTGAATTCATTTAAATCTGCAAAGAAATCATGAGGTTGTTGTTGATTTGATAAACCGTTTAGCCCATTGAATGAATTTTTAGATTCTTGTTGTTGCTTTTGCTTTTGTTGTTCTTGTTGTTGTTGTTGTTGCTGCTGCTGCTGTTGCTGCTGTTGTTGTTGCTGATCATCGTTGAATAACCAATTAATCAAATTAGGGGTCAGTGTGTCCTTACCGAATTCATCTAGCGTATTAGTAATTTTTTTATCACGATGGTGATGATGTAGGTGAATGATTTCATTGACTGAACTTAAGTGGTCCTTGGTGGATCTGGTGGTGTTCTGAGGTGGCTCAGCGAGGGAAGCGAGTAGTTTTGCTGTATTGTCGTCAGGTTGACCAACAGGTATAGGAACAGGAGCTGGATTAGGAGTAGGAGCATCCACCAATTCTGGTTTAATTGGTGTTCCTGAGGCTAGCCTTTTATCACGAGCTTGTTGCTGTTTGATTTGTTGTTTCATTAGTTTATTCTCGTGTCTTTTCATATGTCTGACTAATAAATCATGTCTGACAAATGTCTTCTCACATAATGGATGAGTACATTTGTATATTTTTTTGGGGTTATGATTGAGTTGATGTCTAGAGAGATGTTCAGACCGATGAAATTCTTTACCGCAACCGGGATATTTACACACAAATGGTGGTCCACTTAATTTCCGTTTTCTTCTTTTAGTAGGTTCGTCCTCTATTGAATGATTAGCCATTGCGCTGTTATTATCCGATGACGCACTGGAGTCTAGTGTCGTAGTGGCACCAACAGTGGTAGCCAATGATGTATACCGAGTTCCATTTAAGGGATCCCCTGAGTGGGCCATGCTTGTTGTCAGTGGGGGTGAAACGAGAGAACTTATTGCAGACGTAGCTGAATTTCGAAATTGTGGAGAAATTTCTGTGGAAGATCTAGATACAGGTGGTGCCATTTTGTTGTATATGAATATTGGAGTGTTTAAAGAGTGATTTGAGAGGCATAAAAAGAGACACACAGGGTGATATGTCTGATAACCTCTCTTTGAACACTTTGTGATTAATTATATTGACAATAACTAGTATCCAATAAACTACAGGTCATCACATCACCCATTAATCTTGTCACTTTTTTTTTTCGTTTTGTTGTTGAGATTTTTTTTTTTTGAAACTTACCGTAATTGCTAATTTAAACTGATTAATTGTGATTAACTTAATATTAACATGAGTTCTAAAGAGACACCTAGAGATTTGGTCAATAAGTTTAAGAGACAGGGTCATTTTGATTCTAAGAGGAAAGATTTATTAACGGAATTTACAGAGAGTGGTGAAAATGCTAGTATAAATGATGAATTAAACGTGTTATTATATAAATTAATTGATTTAAAGGCGGACAAAGATCCCAGTATATTAGTCAAGAATAAGGGTAAAATGGTTGCCCTAATTCAAACTGCATTAATCAAAGAACAATTAAACGATGACCAAAAAAATAAGAATACTAAAGTTAAACAAGAACCTGTTAAAATGGATGAAGAACAAATTACAATTCATGAAATTAATCAATTATTGAGTCGATACGTTGATCATAGTATTAAAGATAATGAAAAATTAGAGAATGAATTGACGAATACATTAAACGATTTAAAACAAGATGATGAATAAAGACCCTTTACTAAATATATATATTATAAACTAAATATAAACTCACCCCACGGTAATATAGTCACGTGTAACACGTGACCACTCTAACACGTGATATCACGGATCTGTAAATATACGCGATTTGAGCCGCACCAGTCTTCTTAAATATTCTAACCAGCAAGGTAGACCCATTGAATATATTTTTTTACCTTTTGACTCCTTATGCTTAATATAGTTCCTTTTACTTGTGCCTTATATTATATTAAATCAACTAGTTGTATATACAGATACATCCAGGGGGTGCCCATATTTTACCGGTATTTTTAAACAATTTTGTTACATATATTTGGTGCTTAAATTTTAAACTCAACTAAATCACCGATCTATTAAAATCTCTAAAGATAAATCAGTTAACTACTGCTATCTTTTTTGAATTACTTGCATTAGCTGTCCGTCTAATAGGAAAAACTCTTCAGTTGTGTCCCGTGGCTTTATAAGGTGCTTTTTTTCACTCATCTCTTAACCCAATTCCCGCTTATTGTTCTCTGTCTTGAATAATATACCCAATTATCGGGGCTACTTTTACGGATTCTTAGTTTTTTTTTTCATTTTGTGAAGAAGAAAAAAAATTATTATACATATTTATTTCAAACAAGTCTCTCTTATTAGAAGTATTTGATTTAGGTATTTGATTACTAAACATTGTGAAGGAAAAGCTCTTTTGGGAAGCCAATTCAGTGTTTTTTTTTCTTTCTATTAAATTTTTTTTTTCGTCCTTTGTCTCTATTTTCTTATTCCCTCCTCCCTCCCTCCCACCTACTTTTTTTGGAGAAAAACATAGAGACACAAGAGTTATTCTCTTTCCTGACTAATCACTCAGCTATTTATTCTACTCATTATGGGGAACCCAATGACTGTTCAACAAACTAGTCACAAAGTGGTATCGAATCCTCAACTTGAGGATCCAAATAATACTAGTGCTCCTCACGATGTTGTTCCTGATTGTTGCACCAACCACACTTGCTGTCCGGATGATACCACTTCAACAGGTCAAGAACATCCCCCTTCTTGTCATTGCTCAAATCACATAAACCCTAATGAATCATTTGATGAATTTTTGCGGTGTTGTTTCGAACCAGAACATTTGAAAGATACAGACTCTATAATTAACCAAAACTTGTTCTACTGTTGTGATGAGTACAACTCTAACACAAATCCACACAGTCGTAATAATAATACCACTAATGATCAAATCAATAATACCCCAGATAAACTTGAAACTCATACTCATGTGGCACATCCACATAGCCATTCTCATCATGTGCATTCTCACCCTCACAATAATCATTCACATACTCACCAACATACCCATTCACACGCTCATGCTCATGCTCACAGTCATACTCATACTGGAGATGGCTCTGATTCATCTACCTCTGATAACTTGGAGATATCTTGTACAGAACCGTGTGACCATTGCTTTGAATTTTGTGATTTTGACCAATGTTGTGATTCTATTTCTTTCTTGGACAACAATCATGCTACTTCAACAAATGAACCAACACCTGGTATCACAAACTCATCAGTTATTAGCCCCAGCATAAACTCCTCTAGTTGTACGCCGTCGTCACATCGTACAGACACAGCAAAGGATACTATGTCGGAGGCTTGCTCTATGGGCTGCCACTCCCCCTGCGGAGGTATCACCAAAGACGACAACAAGACGGCGACAACGGCGGTGGCATGCCATAGCCATCTCCCCGTTAATGCCATAGTGAAGCTGGAAAATTGCTTCTCTCCAAGACATCAACAACAGGCCACCGTCAACACCACTGGTGGCGAAAATAATAACACCACTCCGGCCACGTCATACCCTACTACAGCTGTACACACTGGTCTGGATGCTGCCACCCAAAATTTACTCAATGAGGAACTGTCATATAGCCCCATTCAACCAGAGTTCCAATCCCTGGATGTGTTGAACGCTACAAAGTTGAGCAACTTAAGGCAAGAACATAAGGCGGTCATAAAAATTGAGCAACAACAACAACAACAACAGGTCAACGGAACAACACCGGAACAACGGCCCCACCATCACCATCTCCATTACCATGATCAAATCAACGGTAGTATTATCCAACATGAGATCATCATCCCTGAATGTTATGACCCCCATACTAAAATCCACTTTGGTGAGGGTGCTCATAAACATTTACACCATTTGCCTAGTAATTTCCACCAGGGAATATGCAACCACTCACCAACAAAACAGCCACACGGTGCCGCCGGTGACCAACCTTGTCCTTTATCGTGCCCTTGTTCAACTTCATCTGCGTTGTCGTCGTCGCCGCCGCCGCCACCACAAACTCTAACAACTGGCCACCACCATCACCCTCATCATCATCACCAACACCCACAGATTGGCCCATACCGTAAGAGAATTCAAGATGATGGCAACCATGACCAAGGTCTGGAAAAGAAGAAGTTTAAGTTGGATGACCAGCCATTCCTATGTAAATGGAATGACTGTAACACCGAATTGTTTGAGGGTGACGACTTAAATGAACATATTTTCTCTCATCATGCCCCACAGAAGAAGCATGTCAGTATAAATAACACAGGAAATAGCCCCGACTTGTTCCAATGTGAGTGGTCAGATTGTATGTTCAGTACGAGCGAATTGGACTCCCTTTTGGAACATATCCCAGATTGTCACGGTGACCATCATTCATTATACAATGACCATTCCACTATTCCGGCTCCAGAATTACCACAAATCACTGTGAAGCAAGAGTTGAGCCCACAGTTACAACCATACAGTACCGACGATGACACAACACAAACTGCAGATTGTGTTTGCCGTTGGGTGGATCCAGAAACCGGGTTGTCCTGTAACAAGATTTTCTCCAACACTGGTGAGTTAACTGATCATGTTATAGAAGATCATGTCACTTCAGGTAAGGCCGAATATGTTTGCCATTGGGATGGTTGCACGCGGCATGGAAGATCATTCACTCAGAGACAAAAGATTGTTAGACATTTGAACACTCACACAAAGCATAAACCATTCAAGTGTTCTGTATGTGGGAAATCATTTTCATTGGAATCAATGTTAGCTCAGCATGCACGGATTCATACAGGTGAAAAACCATATCAATGTAAAGTGTGTGAGAAATTCTTCAAGACATCATCATCATTAACTATTCATTCTAGAATTCATTCAGGTGTGAAACCGATGGTGTGCAATATCTGTGGTAAACGGTTTAATGAATCTTCTAATTTGACTAAGCATATGAGAATCCATAATCGGAAATATAAATGTGTTTTATGTTTGAAGAGTTTTGATGATGAAAATAAATATTTAAAGCATAAGGCTAGTTGTGAAAAGAAACAAGTGAATCTGGATTGTGGGTGTTGCGATGGTACAGAAAAGTCAACATCGATTGATTCTAAGGAGGTTTTGATAAAGGAGGATTATTGAAGAAGAAAAGGAAGCAAATGAGGAGTTGCTTCAGTTGGGTTGAGTTTTTATTTATTAGTTTTCATGCTATTTTACTTGTGTTTTTCTTTTTTGAGTTAATATGTTCTTATTCTATTTAAGTGTTTACATTCTATTTTTATTTCTTCTTCCAGATTGTTCACCGTCTTCCCCGACCAATTTTACTATCTACATGTTTTGTTTTGTTTTTTATTTGACTTTTTATATGGGAGATTATATTTATAAGGTTTTACTTCAAAAAAATAAATATTACTATACAAACAAAGATTTTTCTAATTATTTATATTTACAAAAGTATTAATTATAAAGAAATATATCGTTTGATACATAAAAGTCTATAAATTATCTCTTAGTGAGTTATCTGGCTCAACAGCCTTCTCAATTGTCTTATTTTCTTCTAAATTGTCATTATCTTCTGGTTCTATCTTCGTTTCTTCTGAAGGTTCATTACTTTCCTCTACTGGGTCTATCTTCGTTTCCTCATCCGCCCGTGGTGCCTTCTTAACACCAACGGTACCAATATTCAAGAAAGGTGTCAGACACAATGCTGTACCTGACATAGCTATCCCGAAATAATAACAGTATTTCGTAGATTCAAACCATTCATGAATGTATTCTCCCTGATCACGCTGCCCATAATGGGAGAACTTTGAAGCCAAAATGGTAGTGGAGAGGCCGATCCCCACACTGGAGCTGATTTGCACCACCGTATTGAACGTACCCGCAGCACGACTCTGTAGATCCTTACTCACTGAGGATAATGAACATCTGTTGGCAACATTATAATTCAAGTCTGCACCCAGAACAGTGAATATGAAGGCAAAGAAGGGTCCAAGGAAGTAGTTTCTGTGGATCGAGTTGGTAGCCCAGATGATACATGCCACGACATAGCCCGTGCATCCAATGGACATCAAGTAACGGCCAGGAATGATGTGCATCGTTAGTCCAGCAAAGATATTCACTAATGTCCCTGCGATAGGTTGCGTTAAGAAACAGCACGCCACGATGATGGTAGAGTAACCACGTATATTTTCAAAATATAAGACACCATTATAGTTCAAACATCCAAAGAAGGTGGCCCATGAGAATGCCACAATTGTCATACATATGTTGAAATCTCTGTGTTTGAACAATCTCATTGGCATTAATGGATTTTTAGGAACTGTGTATTCATAGAGCGCAAACACTCCGATTAGCACTATACCAACTACGAGAGTAGCAATGATGTAAGGTGTCCGCCATCTTTTTTCCACGGCATCCACCTGTGTTAGAGCAAAGCAAATCAACACGAATGCAGCCAACGAAATGAGTGCACCAAAGTAGTCCAATCCTCCAAACACCTTTTTGGCCTTCTTCCAATTGATCTCAGTATCCTTCGGTAGTGTGAAATACGCAGAGACACTGAATATACCAAACAGGATGGCAAAGAAGAAATGTACAGATCTCCAGTTGAGTGCCACTATACAGACACCACCAATGAAGTAACCTGAGGCACCCCCAGCTGGTGGACCAATGGAGAAGCAACTCATAGCCAAGTTCTTCCGTTTGGAGTCCTTATAGGTAGCACCAAGAAACCCTGCTGCAGCAGGGGTAGCACATGCCACACACGCCCCCTGGAGTCCTCTAAAGACACAAAGCAGGATGAAGTTATTCATGAACCCCCCTATCAGTGAGAAAATTGCGAAAAAGAAGTATCCTATGACCAAGGCATTCCGACGTCCAAATGCATCAGCTATACCACCCATCAACAGTAGGCATGAACCATTGGCTAACATCACACTAGACACAGACCAGGTCAATTTACCACCGTATATATTGAATTTTTCAGATATAGCATCTAATGAGACTTGGAATGCCGATCCAGACATAGCTGCCGCTGCTGGAGCGAAAGCCAAGAGTACAATACAGAATGCTTCATGGAAATTGTTTTTAAACACTGGTGGTCTCATTTCAGGGTCTGTATATAATGCTGATTTATTTGTGGGTATCCTGAATAATTCATTTTCGTAATCATCTTCATCTTCATTGTTTTCTCCGTTAGCAATCGGACGGTTATCGTATGTAATATTTGCCGGTTCATGATCGGATAAGCTTGATGACAGTTCTGAATTGAGAGCATGAGAAACTCCACTATGAATATCTGTCATTGTCTATGAGATGGGGTATATATATATATTAGTTCTTATATCAACAAATGGGAATATATAATGAAGAGAAGAAAGACTTGTGTTTATATATACTTATCTGGAAGTTTATCTTTTAATTGTAATATAAAGCAAGTTGGGCGCTCAATTTGCCGATTTCGGTTCACATCCGAGAGCGAGACCAAGGAAAAGTTTTCCAAAAGAAAGACATAGATCATAGTCGGGGGAGATGTTTTGAGGTATATACACTTACGATCATTATAATTACTATACCGAGATGACTAATGTGTACAGATCCATAAGATGGCTTAGTTCTTCGGTGCCGAAGCCTCCCACGAGGTCCATCCTAGCATCACTCAGTAAGATGGGTGTTTTGAACGATGACTTATCCGTACCATCATCGGTGAAGAAGAATACCGAGGCTAAGGGTATAAATGACTCCCAATTAGGTGATACCCCGAGTCCATCATCTATTGATGGACCGTATTTGAATTCCCACTTCAAGGATAAGTCCGCAATTCAGATGACACCCAAAGTGGATAAACAACAGAAAAGCACTTTGAATGGATTTTTCAAAAATTCTAAGATTGAATTAGAATGGAGTATATACGACTTTGCTAAGATCCCAGGAGAGGAACAACGGTTGGAAGGTAGTGCTCAGAGTACAATGATTCCAGATGGATCAGAACAGTTGGGAGATAATTTCCAAGAAGGTGGTGCCGATGAATGGTACGCCACGGAGTCCACTCTTCATGAACAACAACGGGAAGAAAAACCAGGGAAATTGAAATATTTACAAAATCAAGCAGCCAAGAAGCTTAGGGAAGAGATTCACAATAATATACCTGAAGTTATCTTCCTCGGGAGATGTAACGTTGGGAAATCATCACTTATCAATGCCATCATGTCTAGAGATAAGAAAGATAGTAAGGCATATGCACGGGTGAAGAGTACGGCCGGTTACACTCCGTGCTTGAATTTCTATAATATTGGGAATGTTCTGCGGTTGGTGGATTCCCCTGGGTTTGGTGTCAAGGGGAAGGATTGGCAAGCCAAGTTGGTGCTTGAGTATTTGGCATCTAGACGAGTGTTGAAGAACTGTTATTTGTTATTGGATGTGAAAACTGGGCTCAACCAATATGATGAGAGAATGATTGAGTATTTGGTTGAAACTGGTGTGCAATTTGATGTGATTTTCAATAAGATTGATAAGATTAAAGAGCAAGATAGATTACAAGATATTGTCGAATTGATTCAAGATTCTCCCTTGGCTGAGTTGAGGCTTCAACCTAGATACTACTTTGTGAATTCTCAAGAGAACATCAAACAGGGATTACCACAGAGAACAGGTATTAATGAGGTGCGGTTAGCATTATTAGAAAGTTGTGGTGTTTACAGTGATACAACGAAACCTAAATCAAGAAAGGGGAAAGTCAATGAAACAGCTGAAGCAATCAAAAGACGGAATAAAGTTAAGACTGATAAGAGATCGAAGAAGAATCAAAAGAATTAATTGAATTGGGATTATTTGTATATAGAAGTGCCGATAATAGAATGTACATAGGAAATAAAATTATATAGAAAAAGAAAAAAAAGAGAACGTAATATGTTCTTAGGAGAAGTAACTATCAACTGAAGCACCTAAGTATATCTTTAATTGATTCTTAGTGCTAGGTAAGATCTTACATTTGACCATTGGGGTACCCGATTTTTCATAAGCTTGGAACCGATGACACCCACCGAAAGCGAAGTAAAGCTTTTTACCCTTGTCAGACACCACAAAGACATCAATTGGTGGTAATTCACCAGAAGTGATATCTTCTAATGCGCATGTCTGTGATGCCATGGGGGTACCCTGTAATGTAGACACCATGGTGTCAATCTTTGTGTAATCCAAAGTCGGGGCAATCGGTCTTATGATTTGATCTAGTGGTAGATAATCGATTTTATTAACTGAACGTGATTGCATAGACATTATGAGATGTGTAGTTTAAATATATATTTAAATGATGTATATGGAGAAAAGATATACAAATCTGAAATGAAATCTAAGGAAAAATTAAGCCCTTTATATACAATTTGGTAGCAACAATTAAATGTCATTCATTTATTCTACATTAATCATCTTTAAAATCTAGCTTCCCTTAGATTATAAAGATCTTAGAAAATCTAGATTTATAACCGATGGTGCGGCTCATGAGTCGATTATTCTAAAAAGCATCGACCCGTCGATACTATTTAATAATGGCACTACCTTGTTTTAAAACTGTTTTTCTTTTTAAAACAAAATGTAAACAAAGAATAGTTTTAATCAACTACTTTTATATTTACTCTCATTAATCATAGAATAACTAATATATCATATAATGGATTTTGGAACTGATAGTGGACAGTCTGATGAACCAGACTTCACTACCATCCCAGTCATGGAAAGGTTAACTCATAAGGTATGTTTTTTCTATTACTACTACTTCAACGCGTTATATCATTTTTACTAACACTTATCTATACATTTTACACACAGACATGGAAGGCAAGACAAAGTGCATACGAAGAACTATCAAATCAGTTCAAGAATTCTCCCTCAGAAGATGCGGAATGTTTTAGGGAGTTCCTAAGAGATCCACAATTAATCAAGAAGATTGCACTAGATTCAAATGCCATCGCACAAGATGCCGGAATGACCACAATTTGTAATTTCATCGAATTTGGAGGACCCCAAGCTGCCCTGAAAACAAGAGAACAAGCGGTGCCAGCAATCTGTGAAAAGGGACTCAACGCTATGAGAGCAGGAACTAAACAAAAATCAATGGATGCTCTATTATGGTTTGTCGAAATGGATTCTGCAGACCCAGTACTCGAAATGGTGGTGCCTCAATTATCTGCTAGATTACCTAAACTAGTGGCCGCCAATGTGAAATGCATGAATGAGATTTACAAATCATTTGGATGTAAAGTGTGCTCCCCAAAGATTGCCCTAGATGTGCTACCTAAATTGTTTGGCCATGCAGATAGAAACGTTAGAAGTGAAGCCATGCAATTATCAGTGACTATCAGATCATACATTGGGAAAACTTTTGATACTCTCATAATGGAAAATTTGAAAACTGCCCAACAAAAGGAATTAAATAAAGAATTTGAGAAATTGGATGGTAATCCGCCAAAGCCAAGTAGATTATTGAAGTCTGATCAATTGAAACAATTGGAAGCGGCAAACAATAATGATGACATTGACATGCAAGATGCAGACAATGATGGACAACAGGCAAATGGTGAAGAAGATCCATCTCTGGATGCCTACAACTTGGTTGATGCTGTCGATGTGCTTTCCAAGCTACCAGGTGACTTTGATGAGAGAATTAACTCCGTGAAATGGAAGGAAAGAGTTGAAGTGTTAGAGGAGGTCATGAATGAATTCAAGGTTGTCAAGATGAAGGATGTCGATTACACTAATTTCATTAGAGTTCTTGTGAAATGTTTGAAGGATGCCAACATTTACGTTGTCACCATCGCATGTAATTTGATCAATGCCATGGGTGAGGGGTTGCGTGATGCATTCAATAGATATGTCTCAATGTTATTGCATCCATTATTGGATAGAACCAAGGAGAAGAAACCATCTGTGTCAGAGGCATTGGCTAGTGCTTTAGATACCTGCTTCAAATTTTCATCTCTTGATGAAGTTGTTGAACCAACATTGGAGTTTATGAACCATCGGATGCCACAAATCAAGATTGAAAGTACAAAGTTCATGATAAGATGTCTGAGAAATACACAGGTGGTACCATCTAAACCTCAAGTGGAGTCCATCTTTGGTCAATGTTTGAAACTATTATCCGATCCTCAAGGTCCGGTGAGATCGGGTGCCAGTGAAGTGTTAGGTATTCTCATGAAGATGCTCGGAGAGAGAGCATTCAAGCCATACATGGAAAGAATTGATAGTAGACACCAAAAGAAGATTGAAGAATTCTTTACTGAGGCTACAGTGTCTGTGAAGGTCAATACCACGCAAAAGCCGGCACAATCAAATAATCGCAGCTCCATAGCGGTTGGAAGAGCTTCTCTGAGCTCCAATCACTCCAGACCATCATTGACTCCATCGAATAGCAATCTGAAGAAGCCATCTGATATTCCATCGCTCAGTAATAGACTCTCTTCATCAAGTTCCATTCCATCCAAGCGTGGTGCATCATCACCTTTGAAGGGATCTGCAACATCTTCCAAAATGAATCTAACTTCTAGATCATTGAAACCACTGAATGCCCCATTATTCCAGGATCAAAAGATAAGTTCCAATGAAAGACAAGAGTTGGAAGCATTGAGGGCTGAGAAGGCTGCCTGGTTAAAGGAGAAGGAAGATATGGCCACTAAGTTGGCCACGCAAACTACTATGGGCGAGAAGTATTTGTCTGATTTGACTGTCGTTAACGGTAAGCTCGAAGAATATCAAAATCAATTCACCACGTTGAATATAAATGTGAAATCCAAGGAGACTCAACTTTACAGATTACAAAGTGATCTAGAGAATGCAAAGACCAAGATTAGAGGCCTTGAACAAAGGCTTTATCAAACACAGCAACTCAATCAATCGATTCTGAAGAATGGTAACGGTGAATCACCAGTGAAGGCTGAATCGAATGGGTTACCACTCACAGATCATGGTAATAATTCATTTGAGGAGAAGTCATCCGAGTTGAATAGACGTATCTCTGGTCTGTCGTTAGATGGTAGTGATGCCATAGAGAAGGAGAATCTATTAAGCACGTCGAATGCTAGTAAATTCTCTACCGGATTGTATGATTTAGATTCTAATGACGATAGTTGGAAGAAGGCTGCAGAAGTGACGAGCCAATTGAAAGCCAGAATAGAGCAAATGAAGGCTAGAACTAGAACTTTGAACCCTTTGTGATGTACCCACTTTATATTATACCCCCTTGTAGTTAATGTACTTTAGTTTATTTTTTTTTCATGTTATATATAATTCATGCTACCCACCTTGACGCCGCTCAGAATTGCCAAAATTTATTTTTTTGTGACTCGGAGACATCGATGAAAAAAAAGTCGAAAATTACTGAAATTGGGTATTAATCTCTCATCTTAATAACTTCTTCCCAATTAGACACAATACCACCCAGCGTACCAGTCACCAATCACAATGTCATCTAAGATCAAGATTTTAGTTCCAGTTAAGAGAGTCATTGATGCTGCTTTGAAGCCAAGAATCAACAAGACTCAAACAGGTATCGAAACTAAAGGTGTCAAGTTCTCTATCAACCCATTCGATGACATCGCCGTTGAAGAAGCTATTAAAATAAAATCAAAGAATAAGAAATTAGTGGAATCCATTCATGCTGTCTCTATAGGGCCAACTAAGTCCCAAGATGTGTTAAGAATCGCATTGGCTAAGGGTGTTGACACTTCAACTTTAGTTAACGTTGGTGATGAAGAAGTGGAACCATTAGCTGTCTCTAAGATTCTCCAGAAAATACAAGCTAAACAAGATTCCAACTTGATCATTTTGGGGAAGCAAGCCATTGATAACGACTCTAATCAAACTGGTCAATTATTAGCAGGTCTTTTAGGTTGGTCTCAAGCTACCAATGCATCCAAGGTTACCGTCAGTGACGATTTAACCGTGGAAGTTGAAAGAGAAATCGATGGTGGTGTCGAAACGGTCAAGTCCAAGTTACCAATGATTATCACTACTGATTTAAGATTGAACGAACCTAAATTTGTGACTCTTCCAAAGATGATGAAGGCCAAGAAGAAGCCATTAGAAGTTTTAAAGCCAGCCGATCTAGGTGTGGATATTGAAAGCAGATTGGAAGTGTTGAAGATTGAAGAACCACCTGTCAGACAAGCCGGTGTCAAGGTTGACAACGTTGACGAGTTAATCGCCAAATTGAAGGAATTGAAGGCTATCTAATATCACCATTGTTTTTCTCTCTTCTCCATTTAATCAAAAAGTTTACGAAATAGAAATATCTCTTTTCAATAAGAATATAAAAATCATATATGAATCAATTTTAAAACTATCATAGTAAATTCGGTGTTGTAGATCTTGTAAAATTGTCGGATATTGATTGATCTTTTTAAATAGTGGAACACTAAGCGAAAAACCAAAAAAAAAAAAAAATTGTGGAGAAGTCAAAGGTGGATGGATCACGGATACTACTGTTTTGTCCTAACTCATACTCCAACTATGACCACTTTAAAGAGATCCATTGAGTATTTAAAACCGTTCATTGAAGGTAAATCCACCGGGAAACCATTGATAATAGGTATAGAGGGGCCACAAGGATCGGGTAAGACCTGGTTAGCTACACATTTGAATCAACAACTATCACAGTTGTATCCTAATTTGAATATAATCAACTTCTCCATGGATGATTACTATCTAACATTTGATGAACAATCAAGAGTCACGCTGAATAACAGTGATAACATGTTACTCTCCGGTAGGGGACTACCTGGTACCCACGATTTGGCATTATTGAAACAATGTTTGAATGACATAATTGAAGGTGATAAGGATGTCAATGTAGCAGTGTATGATAAATCATTGCATTCCGGTAAGGGCGATAGATTACCTCCTAGTGAATGGTTGCACATTGACCAGGCACACAAGGTGGATGTCGTTTTATTTGAAGGTTGGTTCAATGGGTACTTGCCCATCGATGATCAAGCAGAATTGTTATCTAAGTGGTCAGATATCCGCAGGGCGGAATCACCTAAGTTTGATTCCATCAGGGAAGACCACATTGTGAAATTGAATAATGATCTGAAAGGATATAAGAAAATATGGGAATACTTTGACTGTTTCGTGTACGTGACGACTCCAAGACTACTCAATGTGTATACTTGGAGATTACAACAAGAGCACGATTTGATAAGTAAGAAAGGATCAGGAATGACAGACTCTCAGGTGGAGAAGTTTGTGGATAGATATATGCCGGCGTATTTACTTTACTATGATCAATTGTCTAACATTGAATCTATAGTTCCTCATTGCAAGAATTTTGAAATAGGAATCGATAGACAGATCATCAACAGGAAATCAAATATGTAATTATTTGTATAATGATAATAATGAAACATTTTTTTCTAATCTAAATCTGAATCTGATTCTGATAGTAGGATCCTTTTATGTGTGAAGTTTGGTAATTTAATTCTTGGAGCAGCTACCAAGGGCGTCTGCTTTTTGACTAGTGTTTTCTTAGCCACTGGTTTTCTAGACCTCCGTTTTCTATCACATTTCACTGGAGTAGTGGTAACTTTCTTAATGTTATCTGGAGTACTTTTAATGCACATTGTCCGGGGGCGTTGCTCTATCTTCTCTTCTAGTTCCCTCATTTTATTCTCTAAATCGACCAATTGAGTTTCCCTGGATTTCAAATTAGTCATTAAATTTTTGTTTGAATTCTGTATCTCTTCTAAATCCCTTGCAAATCGGTTTAATTCACTTGTGTATTTCAGCCTAGCCCTTTTAGTGCTTTTTCTGAAGTTTTCTATATTCTTTCCACATCTTGCCTCCAAATCAGATAATCTTTCAAAAGTCTGTTTCTCCAAATTTTCCAAATTTTTAGAACTATCAAATTTAGTTAACTGTTTAGCTTCATTTAATTCCTTTTCTAATTCATTCTTGATCTTGTTAAATTCCTTGTTTGATTGTTTACCCAATTTCTTCAAATCTAGTGATTCTAGTTCAAGTTTACTAGCCCACACTAACAATTCTGTTTCTCTTTGTCTTAACTCTGCTGTAATAGCATCAATGTCAGCACCATCTTTCTTTGCAGGAGGGTTTAATAATTTAGAAATTTCCATAGTGTGATGCCCTGTTTCGTTTGTGAAATCATCTTGCTCCATCATAGCTGATGACACCGTTGTAGAGGGGGACACCGATCTTTCTCTATTGGAAGTCATCATCGATTTATTTTGACTCCAAGTGTCCTGAGTGCCAGGCACTTCAATCGAGATATCTGTATTAGATAAAACTGATTTATGGTTCCACATATTGTTGGATTGAAAAAGAAAGCACGAAGTAGTTCTTCATTCTCTTGATCCCCTTTCTCAAAGAATTCTTAATACTGACTTGCTGACGTAATCAGTTATAGAGATTTTTTTTTTTTTACTTATATAAATTGAATACCAATACTATATGTTTATTTCATTTACTGTGTACCAACTTCAAGATTAGGAAGTGTGTTATCAAGTGACAATGTCTAGCATAAAGGCTTTCCTCAATCGTATGTATACAATTTTTCTGGTTCTTTGTTTAAACTCAAACATTACTAACACTTATTAACTTTCGATTTTTTATAGAGAAGGTCAAGGTGATAACATCCGATGGAAGGTTGTTCCTGGGTACCCTGGAGGGATTCGACAATACAACAAATGTGTTATTAGCTAATGCAATTGAGAGAGTGTTCTCTGAGGATGAGCCTAAGACAGATTTACAGTTGGGGACTTTCATAATTAGAGGTGACAATGTTGTATGTCTTGGGCCATACGATGAAGAACAAGAATCCAATACGGATTACTCTGAAATATTCGGTTCTAAATTGAAAAATACAAAGAATGCAATTACATGATATACAATTAGCCGTCAATAACCCTGTATAATAGTTTTGTTTTACTAATAAATTAATGTTTTTTTTACATATAGTTTTGTTTGTTTATTTAGATTTGACAGTTGGAATCCCCATCTGTTTCATCTTGACAGCCAATTCAAGGAGGTAATCAATTGCTTCATTGTAGACCTTGGCCTTCCAAACTGTTTCACCCCAAACGTAGATCCCATGTCTTCTCACAATCACCGCAGAGGTACCAGGATATTCCCTGATAGCTTGCTGTAAAGTATCAGTGAGATCTTCCTCCTTCTCTGTATTTTCAATGATAGGAATAACTAACTTATCTGAATACCACAAGTATCCAGGTTCTGTCACTTTAGGTAATGCCTTGATCTGTTCAATGCATGAGATCTCAAAAACTTTATCGAAGAGTAAGGACACCATCACTGCATTCTGTGAGTGAGTGTGAATACAAGCCCCTGCATTTCTCATAGTGTATGCACTCATGAATAACGGCGTACAAGCTGATGGCTTGTACACTAGGGGACGTCTTAAGTATTGCTTTGAAGTGTAATCCATCACAAACATGTTGGATGGCACCATTCTTTCCTTTTGCACTCCACTTGGAGCAACGAAAATCTTATCATTATCTCTGATGGAGATCCCACCACCTGTACCGGTGACCCAGCCATTATTATAGAAGAGTCTGCATAATTCACAGATCAAGTTGGCTGGATGTTCAGGGTCATCGGAGAGGATCAGGGCATCGTTATTATTATCATCACCGTTTGAGATTTCACCATTCTTAACATATTCAATCTTGTGGGCAGCCGTTCCACAGTTGCATCCATCGGAAGTCATTTTATAGATATATATGTATATAGAATGTTTAGTGAAGAGAAGGGAACGGATAAAAAGTGACACACAAGTCAATAAATTAATACATTGTCTAGCACATGTGTTACTGATCCACAGTTAAATTCCAAGGCTGTGCAAAATATTGGTTTTGGTGGTGGCCCAAAGCTATAGTAATTAAAAGGAAGTTATCATATTAAAATAGCAAATATACACAAATAAAAGTGGGAAATAGGACAAAGAAAAGAACGGAAAACAAGAACGAAATCCGGGACACACGTATGGAGAAAAGACATCATTTCAAATGATGTAATAACAAAAAAATACAAAAACACAAGATCCGTATATAAATAGAACCCAAACCAGCTTCAGATAAATATAATGCTCCTGAGCAAGAGGTTTACAGAGGAAAACCAACTGGAAAAAGAAGTGGAATAGAGCTAGAGAGCAAGACCAGGCTCCCTAGAATTATAAATGAACAAAAAGAACACACACATAATAAAACCATAATAATTCAAGGAAGTGACATCCAAGTATAAATAAATAAAAGGTATCAATCATAGTCATCTAAATGATTGTCCTACAAATAGGACAATTATTGTGGGTCATAAACCATTCTCTGAAACATTCACTGTGAAAGCTGTGTCTACATTTTAGAACTAATGGTTGTTCTTCATCTAATGGGTTTTCCAATCCATCACGACAAATCACACAGACATTATCAGTTATGAAATAAGAGTGATGCTTTGAACGACAATCAGGGTGACACCCATCACATTCTTTCTTAGATGATAAGAGGGTAAATTTTCTAGCTCTCACTAGCCATTTAAGACCCACCACTAGTAATTTGATCATGCTGATCAATTTGATATTGATTATCAGCACATTCATGAATGCTGCAGATGTGTAGAAACTGATATTAACTGGAACATTCAAAGTGTTATTGTTATTTCTTATGGATCGAGCAATGATGATACACACCAAGATGGCAAAATGGACTAATCCCAAGCTAGTGAGAAAGTTAGACATTGTAGTGTATAGTTCCATGGATTTATTGTACATCGTAGAGTGAGATGAAGACGATATATAGTAAATGGAACCTGATAACTGAAATAATAATGTTCAAAAATGGTATTGTTAGTAATCGTCACAAGACAAAACAAGGGAGATCAAAGAATAAATGGAATTTCACAAAAGCAGTCCTATATATATTTTCCCCTCTCTTCCCCTTAGGTAAATCTAACATACGGCTCCTAGTCCCAAGTTTCTCAAACTGAATATCATTGTAAGGGACGTGTTATTTAACTGTAAATATAACTGAAAAACAACACTTATCAAACAATCCAATCTAATTATGACAAAGAAATCTCATCTCTCTGTCCCAAAAAAAATATTTTTTTGGCATGTGATTAGAGGTTGGGTAGCATAAGTTTTGATTTTTGATTTTTGATATTTGATATTTTTAAAAACGAACGTACATTGTATTTAGGAGTAATATATATATGGGACTACTTAATTAGTTTTCAACTGGTTTGACTTCCTCCTCTGGCTTAGACTCTTCGACTTCAGCTGGGGTGGCACTTTTCTGTGGCTGTTGTTGGATCTTGTTGTAATCCTCCTTAGAAGTCTCCACACCAAACAATCTATAAAGTAATTCAAAAGTTTCATGCTTGTTCACCATCAAGTTGAAGTTGGATCTTCCCTTCCACAATGGTAAGAACAAGTCCTCCTTACCCTCACCTCTGTTGACTTCGATGAAGCAACATCCCTCAGACATGTTATCGATTTTAGCGATAAATTCAGGGTCAATATTCTCTTCCCTAGCCTTAGCAATATTAGGGAAGGCCTCACTCAAAAGTAATTTCAACATAGGTAGATTCACATTAAACTGTCTAGTAGAGGTCAAGTGTGGCTTGATCAAATGTAATGATTCATTTTGCACTCTCCATGGACAAGTCTTTTGAGAATATTCAGTTTTTTGCTTAACAAATAATTTAATACCGGCATAGATCAACTTCAATTTCTGTTCATTCACAGTAATGAGCTTCTTGATAATTGGTGACACATAATACACAGATCTCAATGGTTCACCAGTGGCGTTTCTGACTAATGTACAATCCTTAGCGAAGGAATTTTCAATCTCGTAGAATTCCCAACACTTCTCTAATTCTTCATTATTTGAATCCAAGAAGATGAATGGTTCTTCATTGGCATCTCTTGGTAATTTCTCCTTCTTTTGCTTGACGTGTTCAGTGGTGGTAGTGGATGCAGCAACTGGTTCAACTTTTTGTTTCTTGGCTTCAGTGGTTTCTTCCTCAGCTAATGGTTCAGTGGCAGCTCTCTTTTCACCCTGCACCTTGTCCTCTTCAGTTTCTGGCTTTTCAAAAACAGTGATGAAGAATCCACCAGTGTTTTGATCGTGTGGATACACTCTCATACAATTTTCCAAGTGGAATTCAGCCACTTCCTCAGCACTTGGAGGGAACATAGTAGCAGCGATATCCTCAGCACCTGGTTGTCTAATCTCCATGTCTTTACCGAAAACCTTCCAATCAGTGACACCCTTATGTCTGATCAAACCTGGTAATTCGTCCTTACAATCAACGGTCTTGACTTTTCCACCCCATTTTCTCAAAGCAGCAGCGACGATGGCTTCGTTTTCCATTGGGTTTGTGGAACATGTGGAATACACCAATCTTCCACCTTTCTTCAAGAGTTGTAAACCTCTCATCAATATATTCAATTGCAATGGATGTAATCCGATGGAATTACCGACTCTCCAGTCTTTCCAAACGGTCAAGTTCTTTCTCATAGTGGCATCACCGGTACATGGCACATCACATAAGATTCTATCAAACTTAATGAAATCACCATTCTCTTCCAACTTGATCTTAGGGAATAATTGAGCGTCGTGATTCACCACAACAAAGTTAGCAGAGTTTAATCTCTTGATTTGATGGATCAACATGTGAGATCTTTTGTAATCGGCATCGTTAGCCACGACAAACCCAGATGGTTCAGCACCTTCAGCGTGAAGTGCCTCGATCAATTGAGCAGTCTTGGAACCAGGAGCAGCACACATATCTAGAACGTAATGGTGTGGCTTGATGTCTAACACTAATGGAGGAATCATAGAGACAGCTTCTTGTCTGGAGATGTTACCGACTTCAGTTTCAGTGACCAAGAATCTTTGAGTCTTGGTGTAATCTGCATTTTTCTTGACGACAGACTTTGGCAGATCGATTTGGAACCCTAACTTGTTTGGATACCAAGGGAACGCAAATGGTGGGTTATAACTTTCTGCTCCATCAATCTTAGATAACAATGGAATATGGTCATCGATGAACAATTGAGAAATTTCTTGAGCATGCTTTTTGAATCCAGTCACTCTGAATGTGACAGGCAATGCCTCTTGACACTTAGCCTTGAACACGGGGAACTCTTCCTCTGGGATGATCCCCTGGGCCTTGTAGAACTTTTCCCAGTTTTCGTTTTCCTTAGTGATCTCTTTCCAATGTGAGTTATCTCTGTCATCTCTTCTCCCTAATCTGTTTCCACCTCTGTTTTTCTTACCGTATTTTTTACCCATGTTGATTATAGAACTGGAAAAGAATCTTTTCATATAATATACAAGAAAGAACTGTTATAAAAGTACAAGCAAATAAGGGTTTAGAAAAGTTTTAGTTTTTTGAAAAGTTTTTTTGAAAAAAAAATTTTTTTTTCCTCATTGAGCTGGATCAGCTTCTGGTTCTGCTACTTCTTCTTCTTCTTCTTCTTCTTCCTCTTCTTCTGAATGCATTAGAAACTCATCTGCATCATTGTAAAGAACATCGAGTGCTTGATCTGTAGTCTCCATGAAGCATTCATGTGCATTATCTTCTTCTGCGATCTCATTGACCCATTTCTCTACGGCTACCCCCATGGCCAATAAACTTGTCTCTTCGAAGAATCTCGTAAATAGTCTTTCACGGTCCTCCCCAGATAATTTAGCAACATCGGGACACTTATTTATTCTATCTGAGACGTACCTGTGGATAGCATTGAGTAATTCTGGATCGGGCAACTCTTGACCCGTTCTTTGTTTAATCTCATCTCTGGTCAGACAGGGGAGCTCCCCCTGTTCATCACTTTGATTGATAGATAGTAATTCATCTGGTGCCAGTGCATGTCCGGGAGTTTTCACGTGAATCGGTTCTTGTCTCTCACGCTTGTATTCTCGTTTTAATTGTAATCTATGTGGATCATTAACGTCTATCTGGACTTGTTCTTGGTCTTCCCCGCGTGCTCTGAATACCACACTGCGGCCCACAACGTATGTACCCGCTGAGGAGTTGTATATATCTGTATTCCTGAATAGTCTTGCTGGGATATCTGTGGACCTGGACATGATAGATGGAGAGAATGGATTCAAACACGAAAACAAATCAGAGAGATAAGGTTAACTCAATTCTAAATTTGGTTTACGCTTGTGTTCTTAAAATTTTTTTTTCTTTTCTGGGTATTCCTAGTAATTTTGGTTATCTTTTGCATTACACAGACAATATGACCACTGAACAACAGGTGAATGAGGTAAAGAAGACTCTAGAGGACCTTGCTACGAGGATAGCTGCTAAACAGAGGGAACTAGATGATTTGAAGACTATATATAATGACAAAATCACACAGACCAATGAATACATAAAGAGACTCCATAGCCTGGTGGGATGCACCACTGGAGGAGGCGAATCTATCACGATAGATCAAGAGGAACTTATGAAGTTTCAAATTCAGTGTGATAAGTGTCACCACACTATCTACGATTTGAAATCTCAATTGAAGAATGACAACGATGAGTTCATCGTGATACCCAAGAAACTGATTACGACAACCACGGAACACCCAACTGCAAAGCTACAGTCACTGAATTTAAACAATAACGGTGTTCCAACCGCATATGTACCACCGAACCGTGGTGTTGTCAATCACCAAAGTCATAATAAGAAAAAGAAGAAAGTTACTTGTTCGTTCTGTAACAAAGAGGGTCACAAACGATCTGAATGCCCCTCTAAGTTATACCAGGAATAAATATAGAGAAGGGGTATGTTTATAAATAGATACAGTTGTTGTATAATTTTAGAAAAAAAAGACTATACGAATAAACCTTTATTATTAGTAATATACATTAATGGAGGGAGAGGAAGATGGAATGAGGGTTATGATGATATATGAACGACAATGGTAATACAAATGTTCTCTTTTTATCTACCAGCAAACTTGTCACCGGAAGTAGCAATGGCTTCTCTTCTAGCGGCATCTTGAAGTAAACTTGTATCGACATCCAATGGACTTAAATGTATGTATCTGATCATGGAACCTCTAATAAATAAGGATCTAACTGCTATCAAATGTGGGTATTTGGCAACATTGGTCTTGATGTTGTCTAATTTCAAGTTTAAATATTGATCTATGGATTTAAGGGTTCCCGATATTTCAACTCCGTTTTTGAACTAGAAGAAAAAAATGAATTTGTTAGTATACTTGTCTCTATGAAAAGGGCAATATTATTGATGACAAATGGTCAGTGTAACTCATTTTGTATATGAATAACATACTTCAACGGTGATCTATAAGAATAAATTGGTTTTAAATGTTAGTATAACTTGACTTTTTTGGAAAGTATCAGGGGATGTATTCCCTCCCCTAATGTTTATTGAATGAATGAAATTACATACCTCTTTATCAACCAATGTTTTGAAGAATGAGAAAAACAACATTGTTAGTTAGTGTATCTATGTATTGATGTATGTGTTAGTAATTAGTTATAGGTGGTTCCTTTCAGCTTGTTGAACGAAAGAATTTTTAATGTACAGTACGTTAACTGAGCGATTCGTCGGTGAGTGTGACACGCGATTTACAAATGACAGATTCTTTTTAGTTAAGTTAAAATGGTATTTATCTGGTAATATATACAGAGAATAAGGATAAGAAGGATTATATAACAAAGGGATCATCATTTCATCATGGCCGAATTATTCTTAGCGGCTTGCTTTTTCAATAATCCAAGGGTGACTTTTAATAAAGCCTTATTAGCTCTAGTTGGTTTTTTCAAATTATTAACTAACATCAAGACACCCGTTAGTAAAGCTAGAGCACCACCTTGGTGAGCTGCAGCCAATTCAGTAGGCACTAAATAGATCAATGTGGAGATACCCAATGCTAATTGCACAGTGACCAACCCCATAGAGACGTTTAACCACTTGTATGCTTGTTTAGGAATGGCGGTCTTGATCTTGTGAGAGTACATATGTAGGGCAAACACTGAACAGAATGTAGTCATAGCAAAGATTCTGTGGTTTAATTGCACCATTGTTGGGTTTTCCAACACATTTCTCCACACTAGATCAGACTTATCGGAAAGTCTTGAATACACATCGGACATTAATTCGTTCTTTGATGGAACCCAATCATCACCCATATGAGGGAACGTATTGTAGATTAACCCAGCATCCAATCCGGCAACAAGTGCACCGGTCATAGCGGTGACAAAAACTAAACAGAACAAAGCACCAGAAAGTTTTTTGAATTTCTTGATAGATGGAGATTCCAATTTTTGGAAGATTTTAGCATAGTTCAATGGATCCTTCATGATGTTATTGTTTCTTAACACGGAAAACCCAGTGGAGATCATAGCACAGTAAACAGCGAAGGCTGCCCCCAAATGGGTTGCTAATCTGTATTGAGACACGGTGGGCTTTGAATTTCTTTCTTCTAATAAGTTTTCATCGATACCGGAGTACACCATCCACCAACCGATGGCACCTTGTAATCCAATCAACCCACAAATACCTAAAAGCTTCATGGCAGTTCTAGCAGAAACCTTTCTTCTAGCGACGTAATATAAAGTTGGCAAAACAAACACCGTTCCGATGACTCTTCCTAATAATCTATGAGACCATTCCATACTAAAGATGAATTTGAATTCATCCAAATTAATGTGTGAGTTTAATTGTTTGAATTCAGGGGATTCCTTATACTTGGCGAATTCTTCTTCCCATTCTTGTTGAGTCAATGGTGGGATAGCACCGGTGACTGGTTTCCATTCAGTGATGGAAAGCCCAGATTCAGTTAATCTAGTTAATCCACCTAAAATCACAATGGCAAACACTAAGATGGATGTACCGATACATAGGTATCCAACGTTCTTGTGAGAGTTGATGGGCCACTTAGACACTGGCATCTGATATTGGAGTTTTGGTTTCACTGCAGCTGGGGAAGCGGCATTTAATCTGGTGATTGCAGTAGAGAAAAGTCTTTTCTGAGATGCCAATAAAGATGTTGTAATACGAGGTGTAGTAGTGAATTTTTGGATTCTCGTTGGAGATGTTGATTTGAGTCCCACTAATGAGTTTATGAATGATGTGGAGACCGATGACACATTTGATGGGGTCTTTGAAGATAACAATTTATTGAATGAAGACTGCTTCAAACCTGCATTGAGGAATGATGAGTTCCGAATAAAGAAGAACTTGCTTCTACAGAGAGACATAGTGTTTGTCTTATAGAACCAAAGAGTTGTCGATGAGACTTAGTGGAGTATACACTTAAATTAGTTTGTAAAGCAAATATTGAAAATTTTTAGATTATAGATCGAACCACTAGGAGCACCAGTGAAAATTGATCAATTTCAAATCGACGCTAAAAAGAAAAGATTATTGAGTCGATTGCGTCGATACGTGTCAGCCACGTGATAACACATCACACGTGATATTTATCCACGTGATAATAAGGTTTCAAGTGAGCTGCCGTCCTCAGCCTCGATATATGGGGGACTTGGAAGCGCTAGCTGTTATTAAGGGATAAGTTTACACATTTATAAGTATATATATACGTATTTAAATTAAAACCAAAACAAAACTTAAACTAACTATTATAGCCTTATCTTAATTAAATTATGAAATTTTGATTAAAAGTAATCATACAATACTTCTATGTTAACAACAGTAGTACAAAAACGTTGAATATGTGCTTGCTTCATTGTTATTTTTTTTTTTTGTGGGTGGATATTTTTCTTTTTACTTATTTCTTTTTAGTGATAAACTATTTTAAAAGTCAATTGTTATTTGTTAAAAATTAACAAAAACTTGGATCAAGCAAATAAGGCTAATTTGGTTGCTAAATTGCATACTATTTATTATCTCCTTTTTGATTTTGATTTTCCAATTACAATGTCTGGCAGAGAGGACCCTTTAGATCCATTCAGTGTGGAAATTGAGGAATCAGGTTCCGAAGATAGCTTTTCAGAACCACTACAGCAACCCACTCGTCCAGTGAAAACAAGGAAGAGAGGATTCTCCTTGAGAACTCAATTATTTGCTAAAAATATAAATCAAGCTGCAGAATCATACCAACAAACAGATCAATCCCAACAACAACAACAATCACAGCAACCTTTCCAAGATCAACCTAAACAATATCAACCAGTTTCCCAAGATATAGAACTACTCCCAGTGGATAATTCATATGCACCAGATGATCTCGATGTATTCAGACTAAATGAACAAAATACTTCACCCAATCACGGGAATTACCGGTTTCTCTCTGATGAATCAGTGATAGACTTAGATAGAGACATCAATGATGAACAACGGTTTGGCCAAAAGAAACAACCATCTAGACCTCGTCCAATAGTGAGGTTCATCCATAGCTTAATGGGGATCACCGATCCAATCCCATCTGTGGGGGGAAGACGTATCCCAATCACTGCGGATTTAACTCATTGTGATATGCCAACATTCAAAACTAACAAAAAGTCAGACGACCCACACGCTCAACCTTTGCTAATAGATGAGAGAACGTCTCTACCCTACGTGGGCAACTTGATTACCTCATCGAGATACACTCTATTCAGTTTCCTTCCAAGACAATTGATTGCGCAATTCTCAAAATTGGCTAATTGCTACTTCATGTGTGTGGCCATCTTACAATTGATCCCATCTTGGTCCACCACGGGTACCACCACCACAATTATCCCCTTGTGTATCTTCATCTCTATCTCCATTCTAAGAGAGGGGTTTGACGATTTTAGACGTCACAGACTTGACAAGGCCGAAAACAATAGAGTCACTAAAGTGGTGAATACATCGGGTAGCAGGCTTTCCTCAACGAGGTTCATGAAGTCTACAACGTCAATGTCCTTCTTGAGACCATCTGGTCAATCATTTGATTATGATTTCAGCAATGAAGAGGAATTGGAAGACTTGCTCAGGGAACCTAATTCATTCGCAGAAGAAGAACTCTTGAGGATTAAAGGACTACAGACTAAGAAAACCCGTTGGAAGAACTTGAAAGTGGGTCAAATTGTGAAATTAGATTGTGATGACTGGGTTCCTGCAGATTTGGTTTTACTAACAAGTACAAATGAAATGGGTGAAGCCTTCATCGAAACCATGGCATTGGATGGAGAAACCAATTTGAAATCTAAAGTCCCAAACAATGACCTCCATACCATGACAAACTCCATTGAATCATTGAGTAGCTTGACCTCAACAACTGTTCTCTGTGAAGATCCTAACTTAGATTTATACAACTTTGAAGGTTCCCTAGATTTACCCGATTTGAATACTCACGAACTGAAGAAATATCCACTAGGCCCAGACAACGTCATTTATAGAGGTTCCATTGTCAGAAATACCGACTCATGTTTGGGATTAGTGATATTCACAGGAGAAGAAACTAAGATCAGAATGAATGCCATCAAAAATCCAAGAATTAAAGCACCAAAATTACAACGGTCTATCAACTTGATTGTCGCATTTATGGTGTTGCTTGTGTTATCCCTTTCTCTATTGAGTTTAATGGGAGAAAGAATATTTTATGGCCGTTACAAGGCCAAAAATTGGTACATCTACGGTGAGGACGTTGGTGTTGCCGCAACAGTGATGGGATTCATCATTATGTTTAACACTATGATCCCACTTTCCCTATATGTGACTATGGAGATCATCAAGGTTATGCAAATGGCATTACTTCAATGGGATATAGATATGTACCATGCTCCTTCCAATACTCCTGCTGAAGCGAGAACGGCTACTATCTTGGAAGAATTGGGACAAGTCAGTTACATCTTCTCAGATAAAACAGGGACACTCACTGACAATCAAATGATTTTCAGAAAACTTTCAGTGGCTGGTACCCCTTGGATCCATGATATTGATTTAATAACAGCTGATACCCCCAATGATGATCATGATTTGATGTCGGTAGAAAGTAACTTGTCAACTACTAGCCCAACACGGCAGGGAACAGTGAGATTTACTGGAAGACCAAGTATGGCTTTATCACAACATAACAGACCTAGTATGAATCCAAGTTTAGTCACTGCAAAAACAGCCAAGGAAATGCAAGTAGATGAACATAAACCATTGAAATCTTCATTAGAATTGATTCGTCACATTCAAGCATACCCAGAAACCGTCTTCTCTCAGAAGGTGAAATTCTTTTTGTTATCATTAGCATTATGTCATACTTGTATTCCTAGACGTGTTGAAAAGAAATTGTCAGACAATGATTCATTGGATTCCATTGAGGAAGTTCAATCGACTACTGCCACCAGTAAGGAGTACAACAATAAGGACGACGAACAAGAATTAGTCAATGAGGAGGATTCCATTGAAATCGATTATCAAGCATCTTCTCCTGATGAATTAGCATTAGTGCAAGCTGCAAGTGACATGGGGTTTGTGTTCTGGGATAAAAAGCAGAAACTTTTGACTTTGAAATTGTATCCTAATGGATTTGACGCTGATCCGGTGCTAGAGACTTATGAAGCTCTTGATGTCGTTGATTTCACTTCATCTAGAAAGAGAATGTCAGTTATAGTGAAATTCCCAGATGGGAAAATTGTTTTGCTTTGTAAGGGTGCCGATAATATCATTTTGGAAAGATTGAGAGATAAACATTTAGTTTCCAAGAAACAAAATGAATTGAGTAGAACTGTGAGTGCACGTAAGAAGAATGAAGCTGAATTGATCTTGAATAAGAATCATGAAGCTGAAGTTATTGCTTCCCATAGAATGTCATCATCATCATTTACTAGAAAGAGTCTACAGTTGGCTAGAAGTCCCAGCGGTGGATCAGCTGCTGCTGTTGCCGCAATGAATCCAACTATCGAATCCATAATGATGGATAAAGACACAACAGATGACATTGACGACATCAAATTGCAATCTAGAAAGTCCTTACAATTGCAACAAAGAGACAGATACAAATTGAAGGATGATAATTATATTCCTGCTGATAACTTGATCAATAACGATGAATTTGTCTTAGAGAGAACTTTGAATCACATTGAAGAATTCTCATCTGATGGGTTAAGAACGTTGATGTATTCTTATAGATACTTAGACGAAGCCAAGTACACTGCATGGGCAAATGCATACGCTAAGGCTAAGACGGCATTACATAATAGAGCCGATAAGATTGCTGAAGTGGGGTGCCAATTAGAGAACAATTTAGAATTGCTTGGGTGTACTGCTATTGAGGATAAATTACAAGAGGGTGTTCCTGAGGCTATCGAGAAATTGAGAAGAGCAGGAATTAGATTATGGATGTTGACTGGTGATAAAAGAGAAACAGCTATCAACATTGGATATTCTTGTAAATTGATTAAGGATTACTCCACTGTGGTGATTATCTCTAATGAATCCGGTGATGCCACTGATTTGAATGATAAGATGTCTGCCGCAGAATTAGAATTAGATGCCGGTAACATTGCCCATTGTGTGATTGTCGTTGATGGGTCCACTTTATCCGACATTGAAGCTGATATGACGTTGATGACATTATTTATTTCATTGGGTGTCAAGGCTAATTCAGTTATTTGTTGTCGTGCTTCTCCATCACAGAAGGCTAAAATGGTGGAAAATGTTAGAAAATTGGATAAATCTAAGGTGACATTAGCCATCGGTGATGGTGCCAATGATATTGCCATGATTCAAAGTGCCGATGTTGGTGTTGGGATCACTGGTAAGGAGGGTCTCCAGGCAGCTAGAACTGCAGATTATTCGATTGGTCAATTCAGATACCTCTTGAAATTATTACTAGTGCATGGACGTTACAATTATATTAGAACTTCAAAGTTTGTGCTATGTACTTTCTACAAGGAACTGTTATTCTACCTTACCCAATTATTGTATCAACGGTACACTCTATTCACTGGGTCATCATTGTATGAATCTTGGTCGTTGTCGATGTTTAACACCTTGTTCACGTCATTACCAGTGTTGTGTGTCGGTATGTTTGATAAGGATTTAAGGCCATCAACTTTGATTGCTGTGCCTGAGCTTTACTCCATTGGTAGAAATTATGAGTGTTTCAATCCGAAATTGTTTTTCATGTGGGTGTTGTTGGCTGGTTCACAATCAACCACTTTAGCTTTTTGTTTATGGAACACTTATGGATTTTCCTCATTGAGAGATAACACTACTTACCCCCTTGGTGTGGTTCTATTCACGGTGTTGATCATTGTGATTAATACTAAGTGTAACATCATTGAGATGCATAGCATTACTAAGCTTTCTATCTTGTCATGGGCTATTTCAGTTGTTGGATGGATGTTGTGGTGTATTTTACTTGCATTATTATATAAGACTAAGGACAATGTGATTTTCTTTGTTGATGGTGGGTTATTCTCTCATTTTGGGAGGGATGTCACATTCTGGGGGACAGTTCTTGTGCTAACCATTGTGGGGATTTCTATTGATTTTGTTTTCCAAGTGGCCAAATTATGGCTCACATCTTCTGATACAGTGGCATTCCAAATTTTAGAGAAGATTCCTGAGATTAGAAAGAAACTTGAATTAAATTCATATGATGAATTAAAACAAAGTTGGACTTGGCTTCATCAATCTCAAATTGTTGAACAAGATATTGAATCTTATCCTAAATTGAAAAGAAATGTTTACAATTTCAGATCATTCTTGAAAAAGGGTTCATTACATCCAACTGAAGCTACACAGGATCGGAAACGTCGTGGAACTTTGATGTCTCCTACTGAACCATTACCTGGGTCACCATCTGTGGTTAAGATTGCATCCACTGATAGATATGAAGATGAGATGTTACCTAGTGGTAAGATTATCAGAAACAGAATCGATGAGAATGGGGATAAGTCACCTATCAGAGAGAGAAGCAAGATGAATAGGTTGTTTAACACCAAGAAACCTGAATATGATGAAGATATTGAAGGAATCTTAGATAGACGGATGAGACAACTTGAAGATTGATTGATACTACTATTTTAAATACTTTACTTAACTTTTGACACTCTTTTTTATATTTAATTTTTATATACATATAAAACATTGTTTGTATTTTTCTTTACAATTACTACGAATTTGAATTAAAATGGAAAGCTCCAAACCAAAAAGGTTTAGAAACCAAAGAAAATAAAATTATAAAGAATAAAACGTTTGAATAGACTTGAAGGGAGGGAAGAAAAAAAAATAAAGATAAAGGACAAAATAAAAAACACTTTGGAAATCAATAAAGAAAGATCACAAAAAAAAAGAAAAACACAATCATAATAATAATCCGGAATGTTATATAATAATAAAAATGAAATATATAAAGCAAGAGAAAACAGAAGAGAACAAAAGACTAAAGAATAGAATATTTCAAATATCCATTAAACGCAACAATATTGGGGATGGTTGGTTAGGTATGTTTGTTGTTGTAGTTATTATTTATTGTAAAATTTTCATTTAAATTTATTTCTTCTTGTTGTAGTAAGTGATAGCTAAGGCATCCAAAGTGGCAATAAGAGCGGCGACGGAGGCACCAATTTGCTTTGATTTTTTGCTATCCAACTTGAATGTACCAGTTTCGGTACCAATGACGGCAATAGTACCAATGGCAGCAGCCAAGAACACTTGAGAAGCAGAGACTGGGTTTTCATTAACGGTAGTCTTCACGGTAGTGTAGAAGGAAGTAGTAGCATCAGAGACGGTCTTGTATAACTTCTTCAAGAAGTTCTTAACTTCTTGTTCCTTCTCTGGGATAGCCTTCTTCAATTCATCAACTTCTTTTTGAGCAGACTTCTTCAGTTCACCCAGTTTAGCAGAGGCATCCTTGGCGGCCTTGTCTAAGGTAGCTTGAACTTTGTGGGTTTCTTGGGAAAGCTTGGATTCAACTTCTTCGGCAGACCTATAGTAAGGGCAGAATTCATCAATTTTGGATTCAACAACATAATCTAGAAGTGGGGTGGAATCTATTGTATGTATGTGTATGTCAAAAAAAAAATGTGGAGTTCAATGGGGGCTTTATAGATAAGAAGTTCCAAAAAAAAATTGTCAGACGTTTTTTAATAAAGCAGGAGAGGGAGGGGGAGAATGGGGGAAAACGGAGGGAAATTGAGGCAGGGGGGACATCACATACACATAATAGTTATACACACATTTAGAATGTGAATACATCGACCACGACAGATCAGTGGGAAACCAGAGATAGATGAAGTTAAAATAGTTAGTAAATTGTTGACATAATTGGAAGGGAAATGAAGGTAATAGGGTCAAAAGATGAAATGGCAAAAAAAAAAGGCACAGAGAGTAGTATAATGGGTAACCATTTGAATTTGAGTATCCTATCAATGATTAATTGAGTATAACATACATTGTATAGAAATGGGTTAACTAGAGTATATTTAGTTGTATATAATCAAAGAAGAATGAAAGAATAAGAAGAAAGAGAAAGAAAAGTAGGTAACAAGAATAAGGTATTAATTTCAGTCTCGCTGAGACAGAGAGTTCGGTTTAATTTTTGCGTTAACTGCAAATGAAATTTTATTATAGCCACTTATAAATTGTATTGTTAATTACTATAGTTTTATTAAATAGTTAGGCTAGATTTATAATAGTGAATTGCCATTTTAATTATCTTGTATGTATAATTATATTAATTGATATCATTCATTAATGGGGGGGAGAATGCTTAACAATGTAAAAATGGAATGGTGTCAAATTTTTATTTCTCTATCATTGCTACGATTATTCTATTGGGAGTAGTTTTATTGATGGTATTCGATTTAAAATTATCTTTTATATCCAATTATTACAATGATTACATTTTAGAAATTTCCCTACTTGGGTCACTGTTACCACTCTATTGCCACCGGTTAACCACTGTTCAACTTTTATAATCATGGTATCACACCATTTACTTTGGTTACATAAATTTAATTAAGGTAGTAATAACACAGCCTTGTTTATGGGGTACTATATCGACTCTGCGTCGCTGCTACACAGCCATTAAATCGTCGATTTATCTTGTTATTGCACGTGAATATCACCTGATCTAGTAAACCCTCATTTCTACTTCGCACGACCATTTTCTCCCAAAAAATTTTTTTTTTTCGTCGTTTACTTTCCAATTTTTTTTTTGAAATTTTTCAGTTTTTAAATATGAATTAAAACTTGTTCTTTCTTGTTTTACTTACAGTTTTATAACTAATATTTCCTATATATAATAATAAACAAAAATGGGTGCCTACAAGTACTTAGAAGAGATCCACAGAAAGAAGCAATCCGATGTCATGAGATTCTTATTAAGAGTCAGATGTTGGGAATACAGACAAAAGAAGGTCATCCACAGAGCTTCTAGACCATCTCTCCCAGATAAGGCTAGAAAGTTAGGTTACAAGGCCAAGCAAGGTTTCGCCATCTTCAGAGTTAGAGTCAGAAGAGGTGGTAGAAAGAGACCTGTTCCAAAGGGTGCCACTTACGGTAAGCCAACTAACCAAGGTGTCTCTCAATTGAAGTACCAAAGATCCTTGAGAGCTACTGCCGAAGAAAGAGTCGGTAGAAGAGCTGCTAACTTGAGAGTGTTGAACTCTTACTGGGTTAACGAGGACTCCACTTACAAGTACTTTGAAGTCATCTTAGTTGATCCACAACACAAGGCTATCAGAAGAGATGCTAGATACAACTGGATCGTCAACCCAGTTCACAAGCACAGAGAATCTAGAGGTTTGACTTCCACTGGTAAGAAATCCAGAGGTATCAACAAGGGTCACTTGTACAACAACACCAAGAAGGGTAGAAGACACACTTGGAAGCAACAAAACACCTTATCCTTATGGAGATACAGAAAATAAACTACTCATTAGTAGCTTATTTTCATTATTTCATAAAATGGGTGTTTATTGCCAAAGAGACATGTTTTTCTTTTTTACATAATGATGCTTTTAAAATGAATTTTTAGATTGAATATATGGAATTGCAAATCAGTTTTCCTTCTTTGCACTTTTTTTTGTACTCTATCTTTTTTTTTATCTTTTATAGGCTCCTGTAAGGACTTCGGAATAATATGTTTTTCTTTTGATACTCTTTTTAACTTATCCTTCAATTGTAGTTATGTAACAATAATGAAATATTGGTATCTTGAATATTGATATGGCTAAAATAGATCTACGCTGCCGTGGAGAAGAGTCAAGCTCTGCGGTCCAAGTCAATTTAGTACACGGACACGACCAATTTTTTGCTGATTTCCATGAAAAGATCAAAGAATTGGTTTAAATTCATTTAATATCATTTATTTCATTTATGGATAAAAAGATTGACTACTCATCACAATTATCATAAACCAGCAATTCAATATGGGTAACTACTCAAAGACTGCCATTCTATCAGTGTATGACAAAACCGGGTTATTAGACTTAGCCAAGGGGTTAGTCGCTGCTAACGTTAGATTATTAGCTTCCGGTGGAACTGCCAGATTATTAAGAGAATCTGGATTCCCAGTGGAAGATGTTTCCACCATCACTCACGCTCCAGAGATGCTCGGTGGTAGAGTCAAGACCTTGCACCCTGCCGTGCATGGTGGTATCTTGGCTAGAAACATTGAGTCCGATGAAAAGGACCTAGCTCAACAACACATTGAAAAGGTGGACTACGTTGTGTGTAACTTGTACCCATTCAAGCAAACCGTGGCCAAAATTAACGTGACCATCGAGGAAGCCGTCGAGGAAATCGATATCGGTGGTGTCACTCTTTTAAGAGCTGCCGCTAAGAACCACGCCAGAGTGACTATCTTATCCGACCCAACTGATTACGCTTTGTTCTTGGAAGAATTAGCTAAGGGTACAGAGATCTCCGCCGCTGCTAGAAATAAGTTTGCCTTGAAGGCCTTCGAACACACAGCTGATTATGATGCTGCCATTTCTGACTTCTTTAGAAAGAAGTACTCCGAAGATGAATCCCAAATAACATTAAGATACGGTGCTAACCCACACCAAAAGCCTGCTCAAGCTTATGTCTCTGAGGGTGAATTACCATTCAAGGTGTTGTCTGGTTCTCCAGGTTACATCAACTTATTGGATGCCTTGAACTCTTGGCCATTAGTGAAGGAATTATCTGCCTCCTTGAACTTGCCTGCCGCTGCTTCCTTCAAGCACGTCTCCCCAGCTGGTGTCGCCGTTGGGTTACCATTGTCTGAAATTGAAAAGAAGATTTACTTTGTGGATACCATTGAAAACTTGTCCCCATTAGCTAATGCTTACGCCAGAGCTAGAGGTGCCGACAGAATGTCTTCATTCGGTGACTTCATCGCCTTATCCAACATTGTCGATGTTCCAACCGCTACCATCATCTCTAAGGAAGTCTCTGATGGTGTTATTGCTCCAGGTTATGAACCAGAAGCCTTGGCCCTACTTAAGGCTAAGAAGAAGGGTAAGTACTGTGTCTTGCAAATTGATCCAAACTTCACCCCAGAGACCTTGGAATCTAGACAAGTCTACGGTGTCACCTTACAACAAAAGAGAAACGATGCTATCATTAACTCATCTTCATTCAAGGAAATCGTGTCCAAGAATACTGACTTGACTAAGCAAGCCGCCATTGACTTGACTGTCGCTACTATTGCATTGAAGTACACTCAATCCAACTCTGTGTGTTACGCTAAGAATGGTATGGTTATCGGTTTAGGTGCCGGTCAACAATCCAGAATCCACTGTACAAGATTAGCCGGCGATAAGGCTGATAACTGGTGGTTCAGACAACACCCAAAGGTTTTGAAATTCAAATGGAACAAGGGTGTTAAGAGACCAGAGAAGTCCAATGCTATTGATTTATTCGTGACTGGTCAAATTCCAACTTCTGAACCAGAGAAATCCGAATACGAATCTAAGTTTGCTGAAATACCCGAACCATTGACTGTGGAGGAAAGAAAGGAATGGTTAGCCAAGTTGACGGATGTGTCATTGTCATCTGATGCATTCTTCCCATTCCCTGATAACGTTTACAGAGCTGCCAGATCTGGTGTCAAGTACATTGCTGCTCCATCTGGATCAGTGATGGATAAGGCTGTCTTTGAAGCTGCTGATTCTCAAGACATTGTCTACGTTGAAAACCCAATCAGATTGTTCCACCATTAATGATAGGACCTCTGTGATATTGTTTATTGCTCTTCTTTAGTTTTTTTATCATATTCATTGTAACAAGTTCCATCTTTTTTTTAACGGCTACTTGCAAAATATCAATGTACTTATGTAAGTTAATAGACTACATTTTAAAATCAATACTTGCTCTAATGTAAAAATAAGATATACTAATATACTATATTATAAGACAATACAAAGTAAAATATGAAAACACAGGATAACAAACAAAGATAAAAATAAAAAAAGGGGGAAAAGATATATAAAAAAGGGAGGAGGAGAGGGATAATAATGAAGAGTATAAAAAAACACAAGTAAAAAAAGGGGGGAGTAATAAAATAAAAAAAGAAATGGAGTGATTTTTCAATAAATTATGTGAAATGTAATGTAAAACAAGGATGATATACAGTCAAGTTGATATCAACTATAAATGAACACAAAATGATTAGAAAAGACAAAGAACTCTCTAAGCCTTTGTTGACCAGGTAGCCAAGGAAGTGGTAGTGGTCCAGTGGTGAGTGTACTTACCAGAACCCTTACCAGTATCGTTATGACTTTGGTTTCTTGGTTGGAACAAACCGTGAGCAAAGGTGATACTCAATTCGTCACCAACAATCTTCTTGTAGAAACCTAGATTCTTCATACTACCAACAGCAGCTGGAGCAGCAATCATAGCAACGAACAAGATCAGAACAAAGACATACAAGGTAGCATACTTTCTCACCATTCTCTTTCTCAATCTAGCTTGCTTCAAAGAGTAAATTGGTGGTCTAATTTGTCTGTTAGGTTTCAGCCAGAACAACATAAGGGAGTGCCATCTGTCGATCAATGGGATACAAATGATTGGGAATTGGCAGAACAAGATGAAGTGACCTAAGACGAAATCACCAGCAAATTGAGACATTTCAATAATCTTAGCACAGAATTCTCTGGCAGGTTGAGTCCAGGCCGCAATACCTAAACCAGAACCGTACCACTTACCAGTCCAGAAAGCAACGTTGGCATGATCATTCTTAAATTCTCTAGTCAAGAATAACAAAGTCATGAACTTAAAGATTAATCTTTGAACGTAAACCATGGTAATCAAACCAATCAATAATCTAGAGAAGTTGAAACCTTCCATAACCCACATAACAATGAAGAAGACAATGTGAATAATGACGGCAAGACCGTGAGCAATACCAGCCATAACAGCACCAGTCTTCTTACAGCACATACCCAACAATGGACCAGAACAACAAGAGACAGCCAAACAACCGAACAAGACACCAATATCAATGACAATTGGAGCCAAGGCACAGATGATCAATCTCAAGACAGAATTAACTTCCTCCCATTCATCATCGAGGACACCAGTTTGAGCGTTGGAGAAGGTATAAGCAATGAAACAACCAGCAGTGTAGACTAAACATGGGAAAGTATCAGCAAAGAAGACGTTGGATCTGTGAGCTCTAGCAGCATCACCGGCAGCCTTTTCGGAATCATCACCAATGGTCTTTCTCTTGAAACCAGTAACTCTAGATCTAGACAATCTGACGTAACCAATCCAAGAGTTTCTGTGCCACTTAGTGTTACCTCTGGATAACCATCTGATGAAATCTCTGTAGTCAATGAAGTAATCTTCCCAAGCAAATTGATGTGGGTTGAACAAGAATGGGGAGAAGATCAGAGCGATAATGATAGCCCAAAACCATAATAAAGCTGCTTGCCAGTGAGCCACAGTACCGAACAATAACATGATCACACATCTGGCACCAACGTAAATGGTGGAGTCAGCAAATCTGGAGTACAACACGGAGAAAGGAATTCTGGCAGTGGCGAAACCTCTACCAGTGGAGATATATCTAGCACCACCGACAGTGACATCGTTTAACAAAGAAGTAGCGTAAATTTGAGCAACGAACACTTCGAACAATGGGGACAAGGATAAGAAATGTCTACAGAATCTGTAAGCACACTTCCAAACACCTCTTTCAATCAATTCTTGGACAAGCAATGGAACGAAGGAAATGAAGAAAACAATGAAAATAGACAAGGTATAACGTCTAATCCAGTCAATGGCAGGCATCAAGTTGTAACAACCTAATGGATATTGAATATCGGTGATTGGCTTATTCTTGTTGTAGATACAGATAATGGATTCATGAGCAAGGGAGTTCAAGTTAATCAAGGTTAACATAAACATTTGCAAGGACAAGTGAATGAACAAGTTATTGATGTGGAAACCCAAGTGAGCATAGTAGAAGGATAAGAATCTATCCAAAGGTAATTGAGTACCTAAGTAGTAGTATTCTCTAGACAACATTTGTTCACCCATACCGGCACCAATCTTAGTAGTGAAATTCAAAATAGAACCGAAACCTAAATCTCTACCCTTACCACATTGGAAGTACTCACAGTGCTTGATTCTACCACCTCTGCACAAAGCAGTCATACCAGCGTAGATATCTTCGTTCAAGTGCAAACCCTTTTGAGCCTTGGAAACACCACCTCTGGTGGTCATGAAAATGACATTCATGAAATCAGGGTGACCATAATGCAATTTACCGCCAATTTGAGACAAGGTTCTAGCAAACAAGGTACCGAAAGTTTGTTCCTTACCAGCAGCGACATCACCCAAAATACCAGAGTTTTCAGAGAAAATGTACTCTCTAGCACCAACAATGGCAACTGGATGAGTAACTTGAACTGGGTCGGTCTTCAAACCTGGAGCGTATGGGTTAACGTGTTCAACATTTAATTCTTCGAATTCAGCCAAGACAGATCTAATCTTCAAACATTCTTCCAAGTAGTTATCTTGGTTAGCATCAATCAATTCCAAGTATTCACCTCTGGTGAAGATCAAGGCATGGTTTTGGTTATCAGACTTACCATCACCCAAGATTGGGTTACCAGACAATTGAACTCTGAACTTTGGTCTTCTTCTACCGTTCTCCATGATTTCACAGTGACCGTCAATTAAAGCAGAGAAGATTCTTGGTTCTTCACCTTCGTTTAATGGTGGTTCTTCATCTAAGTAGGCAATTTGCAAATCTGGATAAGCACGTAACAAGAATTCAGCATTTTCTAATTCTTCAGGCTTGAACTTGGTCAATCTTTGCATGGAAACAACAAACTTGAACTTTCTTCTAGCCATTCTTTCCAATTCTCTTTCTAAACCTTCAGCGTTACCACCGAACATTTGAACAATTTCAGGATTTTCAACACGGTATAACAACTTAATGGCTCTAGCGTAGTTCATGAAACCAGACACAGTTCTGTACAAGGTTTGGGATCTCAAGGAAGCCCAAATTCTAGTTCTTAAGGTGTATTCAGGAGCAGCAGACTTGAAACCAATACAGTAGAATGGCAAATCATCAATTTCTTGCTTCATGTCATCCTTTTCATCACCGTTTTCAAAGGCAGCAGTTTCTTCAGCCAAGATCTTGGTATCCTTAACGAAACAGTCCCATTCAATTGGGTGCAACTGCTTCAAGTATTCTAACAAGGTAACTCTTGAGAATTGATCGTCTTCTCTGATAATTTCTCTTAATGACAATAAGATCTTTTCAGAGTAGTGAGGAGTGAACACAGTGAAAGTTGGCATGTTATCGACTGGTAATGGTTCTGGAATTGGAGTGGCAAGGGATTGGGCAAAGAAAGAGATACGTCTTTCAGCTTCAGAGTCTCTTGGGAAGAACTCAGTTTCAAAGTTGTTATCATCTTGGGAGACAAAGAAAGTTGGGGCTCTCAAAGTACGCTTACCTTCAACTTCAGATGGAACTTGGTGGTACAACAACTTTTGAACGTGATCAATAGCTAACAAGTGTTCTCTGTACATAGAGATGACAACGGCATTCCAAACTTGAGAAATCAAAACCTTTGGCTTGTACTTAATTTCCATATCAGTGGTAGCTAAAACCTTAGAGTAGATTCTCTTTGGCAGTCTAGTGAAAATGTTTCTCCATGGAGTCAAAATGGAAATACCCAAGTAGAAGGATCTACCAACAGAGAAGATACAGTTAACCAAGATGTACCACATATAGGTATCCAAGAAGAACAACAACAAATCGGTAGCGTACATCAAACCCAAAGTAATTTTAGCTTGTTGCTTACAGACAACATTGTTGTACCATTTTTCACCACGACATCTCATAGTCATAGTTGACAAGTTTCTGATTGGATCTCTCAAGGATAAAATCAAGAAAACGTAAGATTCTGAGAACTTGGCACCGAAAACTAAACACCACAAGAAGTAAGATAAATACATGTCTAGCCCTTCTAATTTGGAGTAAGAGGCAGTGAAAGTTTGGGAGGAGACATACTTTCTGGTAGACTTCTTCATATAAGAGGTAAACAAACCTCCTAATGGCATGACGGAGAAGAAAATGATAGTAGCAACGGCAATGAAGAAGGACACAACAGAAACGACATGGGCAGACTTGGAGTAAGTAGTTAAACCGGCCCAAGCAAAAACAAAGATAACTGGAGCCAAGTTGATACCCAACAGCAATAATAAGAACATCAGTCTTCTAGTCAAATGTTGAGCACCAGCCCATTTTCTAGGAACAAACATCCATTCAAATAATGTAGCAAAAATATTAAGAGCACAGGCGACGGTACCACCTAAAGCAGCGGAAGCCCATCTAGAGGAAGGCAAAGGACGGTTATTCAACACTTGCACATAGTTGTGAGTGTACAAGGTTGGGGAGTTATAAGCACAGTACATCCAGTAGATTGGAATGTGAATAATCCAGATACGGGAGAAGTTAGTAACGACGTGTAACCAGGTTCTGATTTCCTTATAAGTCTTGAAGAAAACATTAGCCCATTCAACTTCACCTAACTTGAAGTAACGTTCCTCAACTGGGAAGTCAACCAATCTAGTACCATCTTCAAACACAATTCTGGAGATACCCTCTGGGTACCAGAACAATTGATTAATATCATCGTAACCGATAATCTTGTTGTGATCTTTTTCACGCTTAACGTAACGGCCATCCAAGATTTCATAAACTTGAGCTCTAATGAATCTGTATAATGGGGTGATCACTCTGTTCAAGTAGTCACCTTCTGGAACTGGTTCAGATGATTGTCTACCAGCTTCGGAATCCAAGTAATCAGAAGCACACTTGTAGATGAAACAGATACATTCAGGAGTAAATCTGATTTGGTTAGCTTCACCCCAAATTAACAAATAAAGACCAACGTGTCTAACTCTTTCAATTGGAGACAGAGCGTTCATCTTAGCCTTCCATCTGTAGTTAGCAGCATCCAGGGAGGTATCACCTTCAAGTTCGTTCAAGGTTCTTTCAGTGTCTTCACCATTTTCTTCCATGGCCTTTCTAGCTTTCTTGGATTTCTTCTTGGCCTTTCTAGCCTTTCTGGATAGCTTACCAATGTTCAAGTTTTGGAATCCAACTTCATCATCCAAATCTAATTGAGCGGCAAAGTACCATTTTTTGTAATTAGCGGTGTTACCCCCAATGTAGTCAGCGTGTAATGAGAGCAAAGCTTGAGCTGGAGACATTCTTGAAGCACGAGAATCGAGCATGGTCATGAAGTAGTCAAACATGTTTCTCATAGAATCTCTTTGGAACCCAAACTTGTTTGTCAAGTCGATAAACACATCTTCGATTTGTTCGATAGTCACTGGGGCTTGGTTATCAGCAGTCCAAGCTGGGTATGGATCAGTTGGGAGAGCAACCATGGCAGATTGGTCATATTGACCGGCACCGTAGATAGGAGTGGAAGCACCGGAAGATCTTGGACCACCATATGACATTTGTGAAGGAGTATATTGGGTACCGTAACCCTCGTATGGAGTACCTGGAACACCACCTGGACCGTAAGAGAAGTCAGAGTAGGCTTCTGGATCACGAGAGGCTGGGTGGTCATAGTAACCTTGTTGATTCAAGTTTGGATCAGATGAGTATTGTTGGTCGTACCCCTGTTGATAGAAGTCTTGATCATAACCTTGTTCGTAACCCCCTTGTTGGTAGTAAGGTTCTTGTTGGTCATAGTATTCCTGGGAGCCCTGGTTAAAGTTCTCTTCAGATGGGTTATAACCTTCGTTATAGTAACCCTGTTGACCAGCTGCTGGTTGAGCTGGCGCCCTATTAGGGTCGTAGTTCTCGTTATAGGACATCTGAAAAATGGATTCTTGTTAGTATGAAATTTGTAAAAGAAAGAAATAAATAAATAGAAACAGCCAAATGATAACTCTTTTTAAATTAAAACAACCCCTAAAAAAAGAAAGGTATTTTTTAAAGTGTTTGTCGAGGATTGAAATGGGCAAACCAAAAGAGAGTGAGTGAAGTGATTCAGTGTTTGTTTCTTTTTGAATTGAATTGAATACTAACCTTTTATCTAAGTGTGTAATATAATCAGATACTTAGGTATTTTTTAAAACGAATGAAAATTAAAGAGAGAAAATATCCAAAATGAAGCAAATAATTTTAAAACTGTTTGATCTTGATCTGGGATTGATTCTCCTCTATAAATGGATGTAGTAAAAAGGAAAAAAGAAAAACGAAAGTGTCTGTATTAAATACAACTTGATCTATGTTTGTGACAACGTTGAACCAAGATAGTAGATGATAGTAAGAAAAGAAGAAGAAGAGGTAGTAAGAAAGAAAGAGGGAAGGGGAAACAACAAAAAAAAAACACATTTTACAAAAATCAGGTTCATCCAATTCTCTCTCTCAATAAACAGATTAAAAAAAAAGAAACGCGCTCAGTATAGTAGGCGCGTGAGAGAGACAGAGATGGGAGAGGACAGGCTGAGAGAGAGCGCGCCTGGCAGAGAAGGAGGGGGAGGCAAGGGGAGAGGCGCGGTAGCAGGGGAGAGAATACATAGCAGGCCTAGATTTAGTAAACCTATAGGGATAGTATGTGTCGACTAGATGTATTTTGTATTACCAATTTTTATTTTACTTCACTTTCATCCAATCAGTTAAAGGTATAAGATTATTATTAAAAATATATACTAAGGGTTTAATTGTAGTAAATGATAACTAGTACTCTGTTGAGTTTTTTTTTCTTTTAATTCCACGTTTACTAAATAACAACAACACGTACCCCTAAATGATACACCCATAAAAAATTGTATTGATCCAATGTTCTTTCTTATATAACCAATTGTTTTAATTCATTACAATAGAGAAAAGTATCAAGTACCGTGTATTAAACCATATTACTATTAAGTAAATAAAAAAATTTCAACTAATTCGACAATTTTTTGAACTCCGATCGACGGCCTAATTACCTATTTACGGAACTTCACGGTAGCACAAGCAGTACCTAAGACTCGACATAAATTTCTAATTTTATCATTGTATTAATGTAAATAAATAAATTCAACAAAAAATAAGAAAAAAAAGAAACGTTTCATAGTAGAACTATTCTTAATTTCTCTTCTTTCAAATCTTCTATGAAACAACATATCCAAATAACAAGTTATACATCACTAATACTATATTCCCTAGTAAACCATCCCCCTCATAGCTTCTTCTTACTCCATTTTCTCACCTCTTTTCAATTACTGCAGTAAATGTTAATCATACTTCCACACGCGACACAGTGACACGTCTCGTATATGTTGAGCTAACCGATTTTAGGTTATCTGAAATCTTTGAAAAAAAATTCATGTATTATGTAAAAATACGTGTATTATTTGAATTGCTCTATTCCGGGAGTACGTTGTGCACTTAAGTAGTTATTCTAAGTTCCGGTTCCAAGCCTTATCCTGCCTACCCTTTTCTTCGGGAATCCATTGTTACACAAAGCTTGGTAAACTTTTTGAAATATATATTTTTTCTTGTCTTAATCATACTTAAAATTACAAAGATTCACTAATACTAATTAAATGATTTTTGATCTTGTCATCTTTAATTTTCTCCTCGATGACACTCTTCAAATGATCGCCATTCAACACACTACTATGACGTCTCACTAACATCTCTAATAATTCTAGTAAATCTTTGAATCCCCATCTTATCTCATCATCTTGATCGATGTCACCACTACCAACTAACTTCTCTAAATCAATTTCAACCTTCTCAGCAAATAGACTCAAATTTCCAACGATACTATCGTCAATGGTCTCAATTAATGTAGCCCTGTCTTCATCGGATTCACTAGAATCAGGTAAGTACTCTAACAATCTGTCTAGCAACTCGGTAGCATAATTCTCTGTGACAACCAATAAGTTCTCATTATTAGAAAATAATGATTCCACTAATTGATATGACTTCAAAAAACCTTTGTTTCTCATCTTCTCTAACACCAAGTACCCAATCCGTGGCTCATTATTCCATAACCTCAAGACAGAGTCAATTAGCCAATGTTGTCTTTCCCTCACTTGAGTTTCACTGCATTCTCCAAATTGATCATTCTCTAATTCACCACCTTCATCTTCCTCTTCACCCATGGCAGCTGGTAATCCTAATACTCTACGTAGCTTACCACCACATAATTCTAAGGCACCACCTTCAATCACAGACAATGATCTCGATCCAATAATACAAATACATTGCACAACAAGTGTCACTAAGTACTTCTCAAAATTACCAACCTCGGGAGAACCATCAATTTGTTCTTTCAATTGAGCAACCAAATCATTAAACTCTTGCATCGTCTTTCCCTCTTGGATAGCAGTGTAAATCTGGTCACAAATATCACGGTACTTGTGATCTTGATTGTTGAACAGATATTGGTCAACAATATGGTACACCTCGGCGTTACCTGCATCAGTGGTGGCAACGTCATCAATTCTCTCTTCTAGGGCAAAATTGCTTTCTCCAACACTGGTAGCCAGAGTCTCTCCGAAAAATTGAGCATCTTGAGCAATTACTTGATCTTTACTCAATAATGATAATCTTAAGAATTTCTGGAATTCCTGGGGCAAGGTCTCCTTGATAGTACTAGGAGTGCTCACTCTGATCTCACCAGCTATCACATTCTTGATCACATGAACAACAGGATGATAAATAGATCCAGTAACAGCCTTCAATTCATCACTCCAGTTCTCCCAAGGCCAATCAAAATTGAAATTACTCAATTGAAGCACAAGCCAATTAATGAATCTCCATCTTAATTCAAATTTTAAATGCACAATATTCTTAAAGAAAAACCGAATGGCACCACCTAGCACCTTAGCGAAGGTAACTTTCTCATTAGAATTCTCTGTTTTACGCATCAATGCCCAATCACGACCACAAGTGTCTGCTAACAAAGTTTCATAATACACATTACTCAATTCAGTGTGTGGAACATTGAACATCAACCCTAAAACGGCCTCTGTGACGATCTCTTCCATTTTCCAAGTGGATTGGTATCCATCATCAAATTCTCTCTGGATGTGTCTTGCAGATGTGATCATCGATCTCTTCATTTCATCAGGGATATCATCATTGGATTCTAAATCATTAATTAAATCAACACCACTAGCCAAATCATTCACAATAGTCAACTTATCCACTGAAGAATTTGGTTTAGCAAATTTCTTCTCATTGAAGAAAAAATGTAAGTTCAATAATTGTCTAGACACAACAACTCTGTTATATTCCATATTCTGCACCAAATCTTGAATTACATCACGGATTATTAATGATTCATAACTGGTCACCTTTGGAACAGTATCAAACCCATTCTCAGATGAATCAAAGATTTGTAAAACATACCGAGGTGAAGCCCATAGAGAATCAACGTTACCATGACCACCACTCAATGATTGAACCTTCTTGAATTCATCAATCGAAGGGAAACTAAACTGTGGTAATGGGTGCTTGGAAATGGTTTTGTCCTCTTGGATCTGTTCTTCTTCTGGGAACCCAGCTGGTGGTTCTTGTAGGGATGCATCCAAGTATGGTTTAATTAAAGTGTTCACATCTAATAGAATATCCAAATTGTCCACTTTTTCAACAGCAGACAAAACTAATTCCACAAATGTTTTAGGTTCATATGGTAATAAGTCTGAATTTGAGGATGTGAAATGTTGGAATGCCCTTATGGATCCAGCAATAGGTTTAATTTCGAATTCCTTAGCTAATTCAATCAATGTCTCAGCCTTTGGCTTATTTTCTTCTTTATCTGAGGACCAAATATATGGGATTGACACAAGGGTACCAAAATATAGTAACTCTGCCAATGGTGATCTTAATTCCTCGGTCTTTTGTAATTCAATGGCCGTAGTCAAGAATTGTTTGTAGATGGCTATAACAGAGTCGACACTTTCTAAGATAGGTAAAACAGTGGCAAAGAATCTTAGAATCAATTTAAGTCTAGTGAATTTACCGCATTCATCAGATTCATGGACTTCGTCCACTTCTTCCTGGTCATCTTTCTTTAATGTATCAAGAAGACTTTGTGCTTTGAAATGTAATGAATCTATGAAGATTGTTCCAAATTTGGCATTTTTAGCATTACATAATTGAACCAACCCACCAATAACAGTGACCTTATGTGGTTGTTCAATTATCATGGCATAAAGGAAGTCCAAAATGGCATCCTTGAATTCATCATCTTCGAATTCACTGGCTATTGGAGTGGAAATGTAATCTAAATCTTTAGCCAACTCTGGAGGATAGTCCCCAAGTTTAGATATATCTTGACAGATGTTTTTAGCCATGAGTAAAACTCTTGAGATTTGTGTTCTTTGTCTCTTGGAGGACCATTGAGTGGGCTGTTGTTGATGTTGGTGTGGTGGTGGTTGGGCCACGGGTTCACTCTGTAATTGAGGTTCATCTTGATCATTGACATCTTGTTGTTGGAGGTGTGGTGGGAGCTCCTGTTGATTTTCAGGCTCACCATCATCAACCTCATCAAATCCTCTTTTTAATGGACGTTCTTCAGACATTGTTTTGTAAATTGTACTGGTATATACATAACCTTAATAACACAACTAATTAGTTTGATGGGTGAAAAAAAAAATTCAACTTCAACACAGTGAGAAAAAAAAAAATCAACAAAATCTAAACAGTAATAAAAGATATGAAATCGTGATTTATAATTATATAATACAAGTAAAAACAAAGTAAAAGAGTCATATATAGAGTAAACGGATAAGAGAAGCAATAGAAAAAATATTAATAACAAAACATCAAGAAAAACCGTTTTTTTTTTCAAAAAAACAAAAAAAAATTAACAAAATGTATCAAAGGTAAAAGTAAAGAAAATAATTTTAAAAACCAAAAGCACAAATAATGAACCTAAAGAAATAATATCAATTAGAAGATAACGCAACAACCTTGGCCTCCAAACTTCTGATCTTGTCAGTTGCAGCCTTGGATTCGGCTTCCCGTTGAGCCTTCAAATTCTTGAGGGCTTCACGTAATGAATTCTTCTGTCTTTGTAAATCACTAATATCATCAGCTTCAGATAATTGACGTCTCAATTCATCATTCTCCTTCCGCAAAGCTTCAAATTCATCATTGGTATGTTCATATGAATTAGTGAATTCTAAAATCTCCAATTGATTCTTCAATGAAGGAATAGTATCATTGGTTAAATTCTTATGAGCAACAGTCAAGGCCTCCAATTTCTCCTTTAATTCTTCATTCTCCACTCTGACAACATCAGCAGTGGATCTATGAAGTTGTAACGTATCAGACAATTCGGTGATCTTATTCTTGAGTTCAGAATTCTCGTAGGAAAGTTCCTTTAGTTGATTGTCATCCTTACCCAACTTGGCACCACCAGATTGTCTAACTAACAGTTCCTCGGCAGCACTTCTTTGCTTTCTCTCTTCAACTAATTGGCCAGCCAATTTAGAAATTTCACCAGCTCTGTTAGACTTATCAATCTCAGCATTATCAACCAAGTTCTTAGATCTCAAACTACTCTCTAATTTGAATTCTCTACTAATGGATTCAGCCAATTCGTTAGACACAATTTGAAGTTCATGTAATAATTGAGAATTGGAGTTCAACAACCCCATCTGTTCTGGTGTGAACACATTTTGTAAAGTAGGAGAAGTAGCTTGTACCTTTTTGACTTCCTTAGTCTTAGGAGTCTTCATAACATCATCATTGACAAAAGGATCCGATTTGACAACGGGTGACTCTTGGGCAACCTTAGGAGTTTGGAAAATATTGGTGGATTCAATTTCACGGGTTCCATTGGAATACGATGGAGTGTTATGGGTCTCCTTTGAAGTCCCATTAGCAGAGAAAGCAGTAGTAGCTGCTCCATCAACAGCAAGGTCTCTCTTCTTATTACCCTCACTAATGACAGGCAACTCAGTGATATTAGTAACTGATTTTCTACCTCTATTACTGGAAGGAGATGCTGGAGTTGGTAGTGACTGTTGTTGTTGTTGTTGGAATTGTTGCTTTTTTGGAGACCGCAAATGTTCATCATCGCCAATTTGACTTAGATCAACTGAGGCGGTTTTATCAGCTCTAGGACTAGAGAAATTAAATGTATCTTGTTGTTGACCACCATTAATATTCACACCATGTTTTGGAGAACCACCATAGGCTTGATTGTATTGGTTTTGACCCATCTTGTTGACACTCAACCGTTTCATAGTTTCTGGAGAAGCCACTGAGCCAGGACTATTGCCCATGTTTCTATTCATATCAATGATCCGACTGAATCTCATATTATCGGTATTATCATTCTCAGCTTGAGGTAAGTCAACAGTTAATCTATAATTCAAAAGTTCATCATCAACAGCAGTGGGAGTCTCAGGTAATTTTCTCTCTGGTTCGTGTGGTAATTCCTTTTGCTTGTTATTGTTGAACAAAGACAAGTTATGGGGCTTCTTATTGAAGAAATTGGTACCCTTACCATTGGATGTAGATGAATTAGAAGCCACACGATGATCAGAAGAAACTTCAGAATCGGAATCTTTCATGAAACCAAGCTTCTTGAAGAATCCCTTCTTCTTACCAATCTTAGGAGATGTAGATGGTTCACTGGATTCACTGTTGCTTCTATTCTTGACTGAGGATGATGTAGATGACTTGAATGGAGTTTGAGCAGGAACGGGAGGAGGAACTGAACCATAAGATATTTCATAGCTGTTACCATAATAATTGTTGTTGTTGGTGTTCTTGTTATTACTATGAGACTTCTTATAGCCATTCAAAGCTGGAGATGGGATTGGAACAGGCTTGTTCTGATATGACGGAGAAGATGAATAACCGAAAGTTGGTTCGGAAACATTAGCAGGAGTAGTAAATGCAGAAGACGACATCCCGGGAGTGGAACTAGTTGAAGCAGCAGGTGGTGGTTTTCTCTTAGAAGAAACGGAAGCATTGGAAGCGTGGGAGATATTTCGAGTTTCATCGTATTCACCCTTGTAACTGGCATTGAAATCGGGAACAGCACTAGGAATACCAGATGAAGATGGTTGAGAATTACTTCTGTATCTTTCTCCAGAATGGATCTCTGGGGTAGTAAAAGTCTGAGATGACACTGAGGATTTCTTCACATGGAAGGAGTTTTGAGCCTCATGCGGAGTAGACTTTAACACAGTACCAGAACGTGTTGGGTATTCAGTGTATTCAACAACAGGAGAAAGATTAGGTTCATTGTATTGGTTATCATAGATACCCTCAGAGGAACTCAAATTAGGCAACATAGGTTGTGGAACAGCATTGGTCTCTTCTAATTTATCATCAATGTCAGGCATTTGAATCTCGTTTTCAACTTCATCCAAACTCAATCTTTCAGACCCACGACTGTCGTTGGATTCAATTCTGGAAGCAGGTGCTGTCAATGCAGGTGCAGTCAAGCCATCATTTCTTCCAGATGCTCTAAAATTAGCAAATTTAGCATCAAAAGAGGTAGAACTGAAATCTCTGGTTTCCTCACTAGTATTTCTTTGTTGTTGTGGAGTGATATCACGAGACACTTCACCACCGTATAAATCAGATGGAGCTTGTATTGGAAGAGATTGCTCATTGGACTGATTGCTAAATCCACCAAGACCAGATGGCACAGATGGCAATGGAACAGTATTATTATTGTAATCATGGAACTTGTGGTCATCAATGACAGGAGTTTCATCACCTCTATGAGCAGATTCGAAGGACTCATCACCGGTAGTACTACCACCAGTAGCAGCCTCCACGTTGATAGTGTTATCAGGGGTCTTACCAATTGAATTATATGAATCCTCATAAGAGTCCTCCAATGACTGGTTAGGCACATCAAGTGGAACCTGGTTACCAGCACCATCAGTGGTCTTATACTTCAGTGTGCTTCCACTATCGTTGCTATCGGATGGGTACATTTGAGCAGATGCAACATTAGTGGTATTATCAAGAGCAGTGAACCCTTCATCATCATCTTCAAATGATTCTGTAGAAGACTTATTGTTATTAGGAAGTTCGGTAGCAGTCACGTAAACATCAGGATTACGTGATCCAGAAGCCAGTTGATACACGTCACCACTTTTACCCTTCACTAAAGTGTCGTCCACGGAAGAAGTAGCAGAATATAATGAGACCCTCTTCTTTGGCACTTCAGATGAAGCAGAAGCCTTGACGGGTTTAGTTGGAGACTTGTAAGGAGATCTAGAAGGTGACACATTTTTAGTTTGTTCGTTGATGCTTTCTGGAGATAAACTCTCTGGAGCGTTGACATTAGATTGAACCTTAATTGGTGAAGATGAATCATAAGCAGTTGGTTGAATGTATTGTTCACCACTATTGACAGGATGACGTGGTTCAGCTGGGGACAGTGATTTTCTGTAACCTTTAGTTGTTGGTTTCAACGTGTTGCTGTTGTTAAGGTCCAAACTGTTATTACTTGGGTTATCAATGCCCACACCACTAGTGTTTGGGGAGTCAAAAGAACCTAGAGAAACAGTTGGAACGTTACTGTCTGAGAACTGAGCCATTCTTTCAGTTTGTTGTGGAACACCCACACTTTCTTCATGGATTGGATCATCGTCATCTTCTTCTTGGTCACTATCGGCAAACACATAACGATTAACCTTTGGTCTATTAGATGAAGTTGTAGACTTAGCTAGTTCATTAGAATTCTGATCTTCAAAGGAGGTGGTGGTACTGCTTTTTGGAGGTCCTTGATCGTACTGTGTATTGGAGTAGGAAGTTGAATCTGATTTATCAAAGTCAGAGCCTGGGCGTTGTTGTGGAACCTCTGAGACGTACTGCTGATTAAATTGTGGTTGTTGTTGTGGTGGTGGTAGCTGCTGTTGTTGTTGAGGGTATTGTTGTTGTGGGTACTGTTGTTGTTGTGGATATTGCTGGGCAGCGTACTGTTGTTGTTCATATTGACCTTGAGGTGGACCTCTCAATTGTTGTGGGTATCCCTGAGGAGGTTGTTGCATCTGTTGAGGGTACACTTGAGGAGATCTGCTACCCTGTTGTGGGCTTCCCGGGGCTTGTGGTGGTTGTTGTGGGTATCTTTGAGGGGACCCATTGGCTGATCTAGGGCCACCCATTCTGTTCATTCCATACGGTGCAGGGTTTCCGAATGGAGGTCTCTGGAAATTGTTGCTTTGCATGGACATAGCTCTTGGGTCTCTACCTGGATTGAACGATCCACCTGATTGCATTGACATTGATCTTGGATAACCTGGTCCGGGGCCGCCGAATGATTGCAGACTCATTGCTCTTGGATTCCCTGGTTGACCAGCGGTGGCACCAATTGTTTGTGCAGCATATTTTCTTTCAGCCATTTTTTGCTTTCTATATTGTTGGTTAGAAAGTTGGCCCTTGGGACCTTGAGGCTTTGTCGATAGAGTAGGAATGTAAGGAGTAGTATCAATCTGAGATGATCCATAACGACCTCCTCCTCTAATATGTTGTAGATCATCGAATGACACATGGGAATCATCGGGGATTTTGAAGTTACCACCATCTCCTCCAAAGTCATCATCGTCTCCAGCTTCACCCCCACCACCGGGCACACTCTTACGAAACTTCTTTTTCAAGAATTTATTCATAGTAGATGTGGTATTTGAAGCTAATGAATTACTTCTAGATTGGTTTTGATTGTATTGAGAGAATGAACCTCTTGAAGATGGAGGGTATCTATTTTGTGGAGGCATACCCATTTGAGGTGGAGGAGCTCCACCGAATTGGGGTTGAGAGTAAGACATCTGTTGTTGTTCATACACTTGATTAGGAGGGTAGTAGCCCTGATTTTGGTATCCCATCTGTTGTTGCTGTTGTTGTTGTTGTTGTTGTGGTTGATTCATTGGGGTTTCCTTTGTTATATCTATGAAGGCACTTTGACCCAAATATTTGCTAGCTCCACTTTGAGGCACACCGTCGACCGTATAATTTGGTCTCTTAGTGGTAGACATGGCGGCTTCCATGGTTGTGGGTATATATGGAGGGTTTTTTTTGGAGTAGGTGGATATGAAGCTTCTAAGCTAAGTGAATCAGAATGAATGAAAAAAACAAAACACAGAATACAAAAATGAGCAGTTCAAAACAAATGAAATCGATGGTGATGTTCTAAACGAGTACACAAATTGAAAGGATGAAAACAAGTTTGGGCTGAATTGAATCAATGGGTATTGTTTCTTTTGTGAATGCGTTTTTTTTTCTTTCTTGTTTCTTGTCAGGTATATACAAAGGTATTTGAATTTTGTTTTTTGTCTTTTTTGCCTTTTAAAAGAATTACTTCTTAATTTGTATTAATATTCTCTTCTAAATCAGAGATCTAGGTATAACTTTACAAATAAGCTTGATCTAGTTTTCCCTTTTATTTCTTTATTCTTTTTCGAATTTCTTCAGTTTTTTTTTTAAACTGTTCGTGTATTACTCAATTTATGTCTTTTTTTAGTTTTCACAGCCATGATCAATACGTCACAGAGACAGTACGGGGCACTGTTGGATACCGGTTAACCCGGATAATCAGAGTATATATACATTAAGATACACTTAATACAATGATCCACTCAAGGGGTTGAATTTGATTATAACCACTATGCACATAGCGATTTTTCTGTTTTTCTCCAATACTTGTCTTCTCTATAATTCACCGGTATACTATCATTCAATATTCCCCGGTCTATTGACGCGTTATCTGAACGCGCTTTATTTATTTCTTTTCGTTATAACTTGAAACCATTGATAGTTTCACATACAGTTAATTAATAAGTTTAATAATTAAACGAAAATCAAAACAAGATGTAGCTTAGTAAAGCCTTTTGTTTTTGTTATTATTGTTGTCACACACACACACACACATACAAAAATTTAAAGACTAAAAAACTCAAATAAACTAAACATAGCAAACTAAAACACGGTATTTCTAACATAAACAAAAACACACTTGAAATTTCAAAATATGTCATATAAAAACTTATTATGTCATATGATATTATCTATACTTGTAACTCTCGACATTGAAGTCTTTCATCATGTATATATTCAATCGACAATATATTTTACCCCATCAATTTGTTGTGTTTTTATATGCTTAGACTTTAAAGAGGGCTTACATAACAGTTAGATATTCCCCTGGGTAGTTTCTTAATACAAGGCTGTAAAGATCTAATTACTCAAAGCTTTATTAAACCATTTGTTTTTTTGCATTTTCAATTAAAATAAATAAAATAAACAAAAGTATTTCATTGCTGTTCAGCTTGCAATGGTGGTAATTCAGGTAAATCAGAAACTCTCCCCACAATATTATATCTATTACTGAAAAATGTATACCAATCTTGTAATACTTGTAATTGTCTTGCCGTTAATGGAGAATAATCCCAACTAACTCGGATATCAGTGTCTTCTGGTTTTAATGATGATTTCCCCAATGCTCTTGATGCATCTCTACCAACAAATACATGGTATCCCTTACCTACACCGTAGGCTGCCGTATTATTAGTGACATCAAATATGGTACCTTTAATTCCTATATACATTTTCTCCGATTGTTCTCCTAAACTTAATCGTTAGTATTAGGTATTCGATTTTTGTCTTTTCGTTGTAATTAAACTCACCATCACATTTCGATAATTCTTGCATACTAATTGGATCATCCCTAGGTGGATCCAATTGTACTGGTTTCTTTGGCATAAACTTTTTATCACTCATGATATAATCTAATATATATATATTTAACAGAGTAGTAATACCGTTATCAATTTTGTATTTCTGTTTTTTTCTTCGGTGTCACAAAAAAAAATTGAAATTTTGTGCGATTCGGTTATAGCCTTGATAACGGTATTGATTAACTAGTTAATGTTGTTTGTTGTTTGAATTAAGTAAATGGAAAAGCTTTTCTTGTTTATTAAAATTATAAAAAAAGTACGCAATATTTATATCAAAAAGAGAATTGAAATGAATGTCTAAGAATGAACTAAGTGATTCGTATATCTATTAAAACAAATTGGGGGAGAAACCAATTAAAGCATATTAGGAAACCTATTTATCCTTCTTGACTTCTGGTTTAGATTCATCTTCTTTGTTATCTGTTTCTTCACCATCTTTCTTGTCTGTGTCTTCACTCTCTTTAGCTAACTGTTCATTGGTCTTCAATTTAGCCTTTTCCTTATCCAATTCATGAATAAACCAGGTCACCGATCCCCAAAGTAATAAAGCGATAACAAATAAATTCACAAAATGAATTGATTCACTGATGAATATTAACACAAGTAATGAAATCAATAATAATACAAATGAAATATGGGTGGCCAAAATCAATGCGGGCGTTGTACCCGGTTGAAACACAGATTCCCAAAGTTCAACAAAAAAACTAGACATTAGCAAAGATAGTAGATCAAAATAAAGAATGTTTTGATATATGACAATGAAAAAGATTAGTTATCAGTTAATTAACAAACTAAGAATAAATTTGTTAGTTAATCTTTCAAAGAGAAAAAAACTTATTTCAGCAGCACAGCGATTTGAAAAAAATATAAGAAACTCCAACTGGGGTAGACACATACAATGGCAACCTTTCTTTTCTGCGTTTTATAACCATTGATTATTTAAACTACATTCAAACATTCTATAAATAATGACATTCATGGATAAACCAGTCAAATTATCTAATTTATCAGATGAAAACTCTGATAAATTATCAAAAGTTCCAGATTATCCATTAGATTATAATATCTTCTTATTTAAGGGTATTCAACAATCTAGAGCTGAAAATGAGAAGGAATTACTCAATTTAAGATTAGATATATTTCAAGTGATTCCAGAAGAATATGGGAATCTCATCTTCAAGGGAGTTGAAAAAAATGAATCAGGTGATGGTGATAAATTGATTCACACTACTACTAGTAAGCTTCAAGATAGATTATTATCATTATTAATTTTAGAAAGACATAGAAGAGATATTGAAATTTTAAACAAATTGTTAGACACAAAACCAGGTAATGATAAGAAAATTGAATTGGTGGAATTACAAGATCCATCAAAGTATGAAATTAAGTCACCAATTTATAGAAGTTTCCAAACTCATAATGATACTTATAAAGAAAGTTTCAAAAGATTCACAATTTTACAAAACATTGAATACGATTTTGAGAATAGATTGGATGACGATGGTGATATTCAAGATGATAACGATTTAGTTGATTTATTCTGTAATGATGATATTTTAGGATTCTCTAAAGTGTTTGACGGAAAGGACAAGAATGATAAAGATCAAATTGTTGATGACATGTTTAATACTTCTAAGATTGGTCAAGTGATCATTCCATTGGCATCTAAGGTGTTCTTATTAAACCAAACATCTACTGATCCAGATGAAGAATAAATAATTAGCATTGATATGACAACTTCCGTGTCTCCGCCTTTAGTTTCCTTTCCTAAAAGTTTTTAACTCTTATTTTTTGTTATTACTTCTTTCCAGCTTTTCCGTTTTGTACCTTTCTTAATCAACAAATGTATTATTTATTGCCTATAGCTTAACTCTTCTCTGGCTCTTCTCTTCTCTTCTCGCGAGGACGAATTAAAATTGTCAAATTTTAAAAATTGACAAAACTGGAAAACTGGAGACTTTTCCCTTTTCTTTCATTATTGTAATCAATATACATCAATACAATACAATGAGTGTCAGATCTCTATATCAGGCTTACCTGGTGGCCCGTGGTGGGTGTCAGGTGGTCAAGGAATCCACAAAGATAATCACTGAAGATTGTTCATTACTATCTTCGTTATGTGGTAATGACAAATTATACACAGAAGCCAAATATAAATCAGAAGAGGCAAGATCTCAAGCTAACAACAGAGAATTCAATGAACAAAATGTCACTCCAGCATCAGATAGACCTGATGTTGATATCTTTCAATTGGCAAGACAAAAATCAACATCAGTGAAACACAGTGAAAAATTGAATAACGATATGCAATCATCATCGAAGAGACCAACTCCTCCAAAGAATGACCCCACTAATAAACGGGAATTCTCTACTTTAAGATACGTTAATCAAGATGATAAACGTAATGATAATCCCAATCGCGCAAAGAAACCAATATTAGGAGAAGCAGTGAAACCGGAATTCGAATTGTCTCAATCACCAGTTCCAAGCTCTCGGTTAGGTAGATTGTTCCACTATGGTTCTCTCGCTGCTGGTGTTGCAGGGGAAGCTTTAAAGGAAGGTGCTAAACACTATGCTAAGGGTGAATCACCATCATTAGGTAGTTTGATTATGAGTCCAAGAAATATTGAAAGAATGGCTAAGAAATTTAGTCAAATGAGGGGGGCAGCCTTGAAAATTGGTCAAATGTTATCATTCCAAGATAATGCAGTGTTACCACCGGATATCCAGAAAATTCTTTTAAGAGTGCAAAATAGTGCTCATTATATGCCATCTGCACAATTAGAGAAGACAATTTCTTTCGAATTGGGTGACGGTTGGAGACAAAGATTGTTTGCATCATTCGATGATGTGCCTATTGCAGCTGCATCCATTGGACAAGTACACAGAGCTGTGACTAGAAAGGAACTCGATGAAGTTGTCGTTAAAGTGCAATACCCAGGAGTGGCTGATTCAATTGATTCCGATTTAGATAACATGTTGACTTTATTGACTGCATCAAGAATGTTACCACCGGGGCTTTTCCTGGATAAAAGTGTGGCCAATGCTAGAGTGGAATTGAAATGGGAATGTGATTACATCAGGGAGGCCACCAACGTGGTTAGAATGGATGAATTATTGAGAGACTATCCTGAATTCAACGTTCCTAAGGTTTACCACGATTTAAGTGATGAACACATTCTCACCATGGAATACATGAAGGGTACTGAGATCATCAAGGGTGATTGGAGTCAAGAAGTTAAGGATTGGATTTGTTCACAAGTGATGAAATTAACATTACTCGAGATTTACAAGTTTAGATTCATGCAATGTGATCCAAATTGGGCTAACTTTTTGTATAATGAAGAAACCAAAAAAATCGAATTACTAGATTTTGGTGCATGCAGGGAATACGGTGATGCATTTGTGACTAATTATGCTAATTGTTTAAGAGCATCGATAAACAAGGATAGAACTCTCGTTGGAGAATACTCTGTGAAATTGGGATTCTTGACGGGCCACGAGAGTGATGCCATGAAGAATGCGCACATCGATTCTATAATGGCATTGGGTGAACCATTCAGTCCAACAGATAATAAGGGTGAAGCTTATAACTTCCAATCACAAACTGTGACCGATAGAGTCAGAGGTAATATTGGATTAATGTTAAATGAAAGATTGACACCTCCACCTGAGGAAACTTATTCTCTTCACAGAAAGCTTTCTGGTGCATATTTATTATGTGCTAGAATGGGTGCATCGGTGCCATGTCAAAATATATTTGAAGAAGTTATCGGATTGCAATATGATTAGTGTGTACATAAAATCTTGTAAATAATAATAAATTTATTGCTACCATTAACTTAACTCGGCTAAAATAAAAATTTCCGAAAAAAAAAAAATTCTGAAACAGCAAAGTTTATCAGGGACCACCTATCAAACCACTTTATCAGTGTAATCAATTGCATACAATATTAATCTACTACACTTCATCGATAGTGCTTTTTTTTTTATTCCTTTCTATTTGCCACTGTGAATTGAAATCCTCATTTTAAGCATACACAAATGGCCATAACACAACATCGAAACGAATCCTCAGCCCTGCTTCCCATAGAAGAAGAAGATCCAGTTACCGATCAAATACCACCTCCATCCCCAGTTCACACCAAGCACGGTTCTTCTAATACGATACCGGCAATGGGGGAACCCAGTAATAATGATCCTCCAATATTCACGCCGAATGCTAATACCACCATTGGTGATATCTCAATGTCTACTCGCCCCGGCATGCATAGACGAAGTTCAGTTATCAATGCAAAGACCGGACAACGATTACAACGAATGTATTCATTTTGGGATGGTAACATGGATGAAACCATGAATGAAGAAGTGGATACATCAATGTTACCGTCACCACAAGAACCAGGGGTTCTACCGCCTACAGCTACATACCATTTTGGTGAATATACCGTTAATTCTGTTACTCGTTTCAAGGATTACATTGCGAGTAAAATCACTAAGAAAACACTTAAAGCTTCATTTGCATATTTGATTGCATCGTTTGCAGTGTATATCCCATTTTTCTCTGATTTATTGGGGTTATCCGATTCTAAACATTTAGTGTGTACTATTGTGGTTTACTTCCACGCCTCAAGAACTAAAGGATCCATGATCCAATCATTGATGTTTGTCGTATTATCATTGACTTTTGCGTTCAGTGTTTCTATAGGTCTCATGGCTATCTCAGTGAGGTTCTATGATAAGGAAGATGAAGAAATTGGACATTTAATTGATTTAGTGCTAGTGTGTACAGCGTTAGGATTAGTGTCATTCACAAAGCAATGGGTTAATAAACCAACTTTCAATACTGCATGTTCATTGAGTGCGATTGTGATCATTTCTTGTGTTATCAAGGAGGGGTCAATCAATGGATCTGTGGTGCCGTATGAGAAAATTTGGTCAACGTTTAAGATCGTGGCGACGGGGTGTATCATCTCTGCAGGAACGTGTTATTTACTTTGGCCAACTAGTGCACAAGTTAATTTGAAGGCACAATTGAATGAAAATGCAGATATTGTATCTAAAGTGTTAAAACGGGTAGCTAATGGGTTCTTGAAGAATGATGATTTAGTTGATTTCAGTGAAATGGATACTTTAATGATACGATTAAAGAAAAATTTGACTACATTGAAAGGAACCCTAGAGGAAGCCAAATTTGAATTATTCACTCAGGGTCATGAATGGGAATATCATCAGCAATCACAATTAGTGGATTCATGTTATAAATTACATTCCAACTTAGCTGGATTAAGACGGTCTATCGAATTTAAAAGGGAATTACTGAATCAAGTTCACGATGATTCACATCATCATGTGGATACCAGTACTATTGGTGGTGGTAAAAGTATTTTAACTCATGGGAGTTCACTTAATAATCCATTTTTATCTGATTCCGATGGAGGTAATTCATTTCAAATCGATGATGAATCCGATGATGAAGTTGCTGTTTCTGAATCAAAGGAATTATTTGATTTATTTGTTTATTATTTGGGTCCACCCATTAAATCATTTTGTTTTACAATGAGACAAATATTAGATGGGATCCCCTTTGATGCAGTTACCCATGAGGTTGAACCATTAATTGATCAATATGAGACCAGTTTGAAATTGGCTACAGATTTATACAACAAAAATCATGAAAAGGCTATTAATAAACTATATGGACAAGATATTTTCAAGAATGAAACTGATTTTGAGGGGAAAGTTGATCAAGAAGATGTTGCCGCTTCATGTGGTAATTTTTCATATTTATTGATTCAATTTGGTTATGATTTATCTAAGTATCTTGAAGTGTTGAATGACATTAAAGAGAGAGAATTGGATGGAACGCATGCTGATAAAACATATGATTTCTTGAAATTTTGGAAAAAGACGTGGTATGCCAAGCATAGAGAGGCCAAGGCACTCAATAATCAACGTCGTGAATCTAGGTTTAATAATATTGCTCTGAGATCATACTCTAGAGATTTAATTCAAGGTACTCCATCTCATGTTAGAACTAAGGAAACGTTAGGTTACAAGATATGGCAATTCAGTAAACTTTGCAGAAGTATTGATATTCAATTTGGATTTCGTGTTGGTTTGGGTGCTATGGCTATTGCTATTTTTGCTTATTGGGATAAAACCAAATTTTATTTTAGTGAATGGAGAATTGAATGGGCGTTAGTGACGTATTGTATTATAATGAATAAATCTGTTGGTGGTACTAATATGACTGTTAAATGGAGATTTCTTGGTACTTTCATTGGTGCATTTACTGCTTATTTAGTGTGGACTTGGTTTTATCCTAATGTTGTTATTATGGCATTAGTGGGGTTCTTAATTTGTATTCCATGTTTTGATATAATTTTGAATTGGCCTGCTAATAATGCATATGGACGGTTTATCTTGTTAACATATAATTTGACTGTTTTGTATTCATATACTATGTCATTGAGAAATGGAGATGATCAAGATGATGAAGGTGGTGATGATCCTATTATATTAGAGATTGCCATTCATAGATATTTGGGTGTTTCACTTGGTGTCATTTGGGCGGTGTTTGTCAATATGACGTTATTCCCTATGAGTGCTAGAAGTCGTATCAGACGTGGACTTTCTATATTGTGGTTAAGATTAGGTATAAGTTGGAGATGTGGTCCATTGAGATATGAAATTGATGATAATCATGATTTCCGGTTAGTGGGGATTCGTGATAGAGATATTAATCAAAGAATATTGGGTGAATTAGAGACATTACTCAAGCAAGCACCTATGGAGGTTAGATTGAAAGGACCGTTTCCTGCTGAAATATTTAGTAAATTATTGAAAGGTACAAGTAAGATTATGGATGCAATCGAGAATATGAATTTAATCATTGAAATTGATCCAGTGTTGAGTTATTCAGAATATTTAGTTGTCAAGAATTTGGAACCAGAACTTGTTGAATTAGAGAATAGAGTGTTTTTAATTTTTTACATGTTAGCGTCTGCGATGAAATTGGCATTCCCCTTGGCTAGTAAACCTGCATCAACTGAACATGCCCTTGAGAGATTATTAGTCAAATTGAGTGGTATAAGAAATAGAGAATTAGCTATTGATAAACAAGAATTGACTAATGAAGATTTTGTGTTATTATACACTTATAATTTAGTTACTAATTCTATAAGTGATGAATTAGATAATTTATTAAAATTGGTTGTTGAATTATATGGTGCAGTTAATGAAGATACATTAGAATTGTGATTAATGTACTGTGTGTATATATATATATATATATTTACTTTTATAGATGATTCAAATCGTTTATTGTAAAGATGATTCATTAAAAAACAAAAAAAGATCCGATATCGGGGTGTAAAGTGTAGCGTACCTGAACTCCGGATGAGGGGTCCCGGGAGGGCATTGCTATTTATCCACCCCCCTTATAAGGGCCTGGTTAATCCCGGGGAATTTATATACAGCGGTCTCGCTGTTTATTTCCCGGAGTGTTACGTATAAATTCGCGATCCCCGTGTAGCCAGTTAAACAGCACACGAGTTTATACGGAAAATATATACGCGAGCGAATACACCCCCACAAATTTATGGGAAAAGAATTCGAAGGGTGGAATTCGGATTGTGGAGTTTTTAAAAATGATACAGGTGGATACAATTAAGAGAGTTTAATAGGTGATGAGTGGTTTCAACAGTTGAATAATTAAATAGTAGATTGTAGTTATATCAGTATATGAGTCACATATATGTAACAGATATTATTAGTTAGATTACTGGGGTAAATACAATAAACAATTTAATTACTCTTTGTTCTTTTCTTTTTTTGGCTTCTCGGAGTGGATCCGAATTTTTATTTTATACATACACAGCGGATATGAACAAATTCGTTAATTATATAAATTATATATAAAACTAACTGAATTTCTTCGACGATTGGGGGCTCCTTTGCTATTTGTTGTTTCTTGTGTTTTTTTCCCCTCTCTTTCTGTTTTCTTTATACTCTACTCTCTTTGATTATCAATAATTTAAAACAATCATGGCTTCAATTGACGAATCATTGACTAAGATTTTCAATAAATACGCAAAAACTTACTCCGACGTGGGTACCACTGAAAAAGTGTTGAAATTACAAGATTTCATCGCAATCTTGAATGATCAATCAACAGATCAAAAATATTTATCTAAGGCATCTGCATTCTTACCAATTGATACTTTCGGATTACTCTATATCATTGGTGACCACGATGCTAAGGGTTACATCTCTGAACCAGATTTTAAAACTTTATCAACTGAATTAATCTCCTTAGAAAATAAATTTGATGGATCAAATAACTTATTATTCAAAATGTTTAAATTATTTGAATCCCATTTATCTGATACTAAATTTTCCGCTAAGGATGCCAAATTAGAGTCTGCCTCATTCTTGGCTATCTTAGATAGACTTGAAAAGGCAGTCAATTCTGACTCAAATGTTAAAGACGTTGAAACTTACTTGACCGAGAAAAATTTGAAAACCCTCACCTCCGAGGATTTCTCTAAATTATTAAGCGTTTTACCAACTTTAGAATTGAAATCAAAATTTGAAAAATTCTCTAAAGATTCTAAGGTTTCAGGTAGTGATTTGAAAATCATCGTTGATGATATCTATAACTCTAGATTACCAAAGAATGTCTTGGAACAAGTTGAAGCTGTCTCATCATTGACTTATGGTGACTCACTTTCATTCGATCAATCCTCTGAAATTTTGACTTTCTTGAAGAATTTACCAAAATTAAACTTCTTGGTGTACCAACAAATCGCTTCTGGTAAGTTTGACCAAAACGAACACCAAATCACTCAAGATGAATTCTATAACTTTGTGTCAACCGCTCCAGATGCTGGATCTCTCACTAAACAAGATGTCGCTCTATTCTTTGATTGGAATACCGTCATCTTGAATGAACAGAAATCTTTACCAGCAATCAGATCCGGTGATATGCTGGCCATCTTAACCGATGATTTGATTAAATCTGAAGAATCATCTGATGCTGCTGGTTTCAGTTTCTACCCAGTGTTCAACTCTGCATACTCATTCTTACTTGGTTCAGTCGCTGGTGCCATCGGTGCCACCGTGGTTTACCCTATCGATTTGGTTAAAACTAGAATGCAAAACCAAAAGGGTAACTCCATGTACAAGTCATACGGTGACTGTTTCAGTAAAGTTTTCAAGCATGAAGGTTTAGTCGGTTTCTACTCAGGTTTACTCCCACAATTGGTTGGTGTCGCCCCAGAAAAGGCTATTAAGTTGACCGTTAACGATATCGTCAGAGGTATCGGTATGAAATACTCCAAGAATGGTGACATCTCCATGGGTTGGGAAATCGCTGCTGGTTCCTCCGCTGGTGCTTGTCAAGTTGTCTTCACTAACCCATTAGAAATCACTAAGATTAGATTGCAAGTGCAAGGTGAAACTATCAGACAATTAGCAAAGGAAGGTAAGGTTGTTGCTGAAAAGACTGCAGTTGATATTGTGCGTGAATTAGGTTTAAGAGGGTTATACAAGGGTGCCTCTGCTTGTTTGTTAAGAGATGTTCCATTCTCTGCTATTTACTTCCCAGCTTACGCTAACATCAAGAAATACGTGTTCGGTTTCGATCCTCATGACAAGACCAAGAGAAGCTCTCTGGAATCTTGGGAATTGCTTTCCGCTGGTGCCCTTGCTGGTATGCCAGCTGCTTACTGTACCACTCCATGTGATGTGATCAAAACTAGATTACAAGTTGAAACTCGTCCAGGTGAAAAGGCTTACAAGTCTATCGCTGATGCCTTTGTCAGAATTCTAAGAGAAGAAGGTCCAACTGCCTTCTTAAAGGGTGGTGTTGCCAGAATTTGTAGATCATCTCCACAATTCGGTTTCACTTTGGCCTCTTATGAATTGTTCCAATCTTGGATCCCATTGAAAAGATTCTACCCAGACCCATCTACCACCAAGGAGAAGACTACTACCTCCGATGGGTTCGGTAACGGTATCACCTCTTTGACTCCTGCCTTAGAAGATGATTCCGTTCATTACGGTTTAACAGAAGGTGCTAAGAGATTCGTCAGTCAATCATTAGATTTGAACCCATCCTTGAAGTCATTCAACTACCAAAGTTACATCGATTTGAAGGGAAAGAAGGAGTAAATTTAATTTAACTCATTCCATCTCATAAAATACATATCCATTGTCAATAATAAAAATTTAATCAATTCCAAAATTCACAGCATATATTTATACATTTGTTTTCATATAGATTTAATTTTTCTTTTAACAACATTATTCTACTTCTTGACCTCACTTCCTCTACCTCATCCTCATAAATTCCCTTCATTCTTTTTAATTTGGTTCATATAGATGCATTTTCTCTTCTTTTATTATTTTTTTTTGTCTAACTTGTTTCTTTAATTTGGTTTTCTTTTTGTTTCATTCTTGTCTTTTGATCCTAGAACTTGCTTTTCTTTTCTCTCTTTATCCGTTTTATTTCATCTTTAGACTTTAATATTTCTGGTATTAATATATATCACTCTATTTAACTGTTAAAAAAATATATATTTAAATCTCATCAGCATCATGGAAAATAGATTCATCTATGTAATATTTATCCGACATGACTGCTTCATTGTACTCCTGATTCTTGAACACAAAATTTCCAACTTGTTCATATCTAATAGTTTCTAATTGACCCTTTCTTTTACTTCCACCACTAACGGGTTGCACAATGTATACAGATTGAAATAATCTTTGTAATGCAACCAATTGAGATCTCTTCATTGCTCGCTGTTGATCATCAAATCGTTGTTGTGTAGTGGGGAATTCTGATCGTTCATGACCCGGTGGAGAATCATCTAATTCAAGCCATAATTTGGTTTTAGTTGATCGAAGATTCAATTGATCTTTGTATTGATGATAATTATTACGATTCAATTGATATTTGAATGCATCATCAATATTAGGATTCTCCAATGCACTCTGTGGAGTCTTCACTGGGGTAGGTAGTAACAAGTCAGGACCTTGCTTCAAGGGAGTGGTAGTCTGAGTGGCCCCTGTTGGACCAGCTAATTGCTTGAATTTCTTCATAGCATAGTTCTGTAAATGATTATTTTGATATTGATCTTGTAATTTTCTAACTGGGTGAACTAAATTTGACGAAATCTTCCTTGATTTGAAAGTGGTTTCCAATCCGAAATTGGTTACCTTGTTAACTTTGAAATCTTCGGGCCACCAAGGACCTTTCCTGACTGGGTGTTGACTCAAGTCTAAAATATCGTCACTCGAAATACTACTATAAGGTTTCATCTCCGATGACAGATCATTCTCATCACTATCATATTGTGAATCGGCAACTTCATTGATTTGTTGTTGTGGTCCCTTATGAGATCCAGAAGGCTTACTTGCAGATAAGAATTGTAAAGAATCGTTCAATTCAACTCCCAATTCTGAACTTTGCGTCTTCTGGGTTGGACTATTATCAAATTCTAATTCTACTGATTCCTCTCTAACAAGTTTAGCTCCATGTGTGTCTAATCCTTGTCTATTGTAGTCGTGAATAGACTGTTGTGTGATCACCGTATCCTCCTGATCAGTCTCGGTGAATGCATCCCCTGGCACTGCAGAATCATTAGATGGTTGTCTCAATTCAAGTTGTCTTTTGAGTCTAGCATTCTCACTGGTCATTTTCTCTAATTGTTTCTTCAAATGATTATTCTCCATTTGTAATTCCATTAATTCATCATGTTGATCATTAAAAATCTTCAATTGACGTTCCAGATCCCTTTCATTCTTCTGAATGCTCACCATTGAGTTTTCTTTACCAGAGGGAACATGTTTTTCTTGTAATGGTAATTCTTTCTTGGGTATTGTCTGTTGTGTTAGCTTGGATCTGAATTGGATTCCCTTAGTGGGTGCCCGGATCTGTTTGTAGATCTCGGACAAATTGTTCAACGCCTCATAGAGCGGATCCAGGTTCTCTTCATTTCGGGGATCCTTGAGTGGATTGGTATACCCGTCAAGAGTACTCGGTGTCATGTGGTCTTCGTATAGAGCAGTGGTCTACTATGAAAAACTATAGGAGGGAGAATCCAATATTTACACTTCGTTTGATCTACGCGTTTTTTTCGTTATACGCTGGCGGGAGCAGTCTTTTTTTTTGGTTTCCTAGAATTAATTAAATTTATAAATATACAAAGGGGTAACGTATCAATAACCAGCAGCTTTACCTAGCTTTCTCCAATAATCACTCTGGGCGTAGATGACTCCCTTTGACACTCTAATCCCGTTCATGGCTGTCAAATGATCAATCATCTCAACTTCGTGGCCTCTCTCCACAAGGGCTTTATTCAAGGAAGCCACTTTAGGTTCTTCCAAGTATGCAATATTTGGTAACAACTGATGGTGAAGTCTAGGGAATGCGATGGCTTCTAGTAAGGTCAATTCGTAATGGTACGATCTGATTATGGCTTGTAACACTGCCGTTGTGATACGAGATCCACCGGCACAACCGATGGCCATCTTTATTTCGTTAGTCTTTGGGTCAAAGATGACACTCTGTGCAGATGATGAGAGTGGTCTCTTGTATGGTTCAATGTAGTTGTACACCGATGGTTGTAAATCGAATGCATTCTTAGTGGTAGGAAGTGAAAAATCATCCATTTCGTCATTGAGAATGACACCCGTGACAGGGTCATGCACGGAGGACCCGAAAAGCAAGTTAATTGTGGTTGTAATGGACACAGCATTTCCGTAGTTGTCAACCACAGACAAACTGGAGGTACCATGTGGATCATTTGGTTGGTATGCTGGTTCATAGTCCTTCCAGGAAGGAAGCGTGTGTTTATCGTTAATTTTTGAGTGTACTTTGTCGAAATAGGCATCTGAAAGGAACTGGTTGTAACGGTCGTTATGTTCTTTGATAGCTGTAATGTTCTTGTTGTAAATACCGATGTCTCCCAAATGAGATCTCACGCTACCCATCCATTTCATGGTCTCGATAAGTCTATGAGTTGCAGTCACACTGAAGTCCTTAACTGAAGGATCCACATCATTCAAATCCGTGAATCCATTCATAATCTTTAACCCAGCAGCGAGTACCATCCCGGATGATGCTCCGTTAGCGACAAATACAGTATAATTGTTAGCCGTGAAATCTTTAACCTCAATTGCCTTCTCCATATTAACATTGTACTTACCGAAATCATCAGCTGTTAATATCCCACCATGTTGTTGGGCCTTATTAGCCAATGACTGTGCTATTTTCCCCTGTGGATCATAGAAACTGGCATCGCTACCGTTCTTTGCAATTTCAGTCAAAGTATCTGCGTATGCTAACCGTTGCAGTGTTTCTCCAGCCTTCTTGAAAGTACCGTCCTCATTGCGAATGAATGCCCAGTCGTGCTTATCAAAGTTCACAGACTCATAAGGAATGGCAAAGCCCAATAGAGGGTTCACTTCAAACCCCTTTCTGGCGATCTCAGCTACTGGCATCACCAATTCTTCCCAGGTCAACTTCCCTGACCCGTGTTCTTTGAAAAGAGTATAAAGCCCTTTTAATTCACCAGGAATGGCCACTGCTAGACCACCTTTTCTTGACATTTGTTCTCGTTTAGCATACATATCCTTGTGAGCTAATCCAGGTGCCATCTCTCTGGCATCAATGGATAACGCAAAATCATCTCCGAATTTCTTCGTAGTGATGAAGGCACCACCTCCTATTCCCGAGGAATACATGGTATTAGTGGTACCAATGCAGAGACATGTTGTCACTGCTGCATCTGCAGCAAATCCGCCCTTCTTCAGTATCTCCACACCCAGATGCGAACATATTTCTTGATCCGATGCAACTGCACCATGCTTGGCTAACACTGTTTGATTCTTATCTGGGGTCCAAGTGGCTCCTCCTAAAGTGGGAATGTGTGCAGGTGGAAGATGATCTTGTTCTTTCCATGGTGTTCCATTTCCGAATAAGTAGAGTGATAGCAGGATCACCACTAATAGGATTGACAAGATTATTCTTCTATGCTGTCTTGCTCTGGAGATGTGTGTCGGTGATTTGGAAGATATTCCTAATAAAGGTAAAATCTCGGTCTCCCTGTTATCTGGCATTGCTGGTTTCCAAATGTGTATTATTCTATAAATGAGTTGTAATTTCAAATGGTAATGATATCCTTACTAATCATTCAGGAAAAAGTTATACCCATAATCTAAATCAAAATGTCCATTCCATGAAGTGGCCGCCACAGATAACTCAATAAAAATTTCACATTCTTCCGGTGCGGTGCGTTTCCGGTTATGTTATATACGATTACGATTTCTATTAATATACAGTATATATAAAGGTAGTAGGTTCATCCTAGGAGTTCATCAAGGAATTCATCATCCTGTGTGGAGAATGCTACCTTGGGTTTGTTGGTGGTTGGCTTAGTGGACTTCTTTTCGGCCTTCGGTTTCGTCTTATCATTTATAATCAACTTATTCAAATCAAAGGTGGTCTGCCCTAGTCTATCATCTTCATCATTCAAGTCAATTCCCAGAACCTCGTCAACGTTCTTCTCAAAATTCACAGAATCGTCAAATTGGAATTTATCAACGTTACTCTTGAAACTCTTATTCAATTGATCTCTGTAGTTATCTTTATCAGATTCTAAATTTAATTCTAACACATTATTCTTGGTATTCACTGACTTCATTCTAGGTTCATATTTTGATTTCATAGAACTCACTAGCTTTTGATGGTCGATTTCCTTTTGGATCTCTAAATATTTAATTTTCTCCTCATCGGTTAACTCCCGCACGGTGTTCTTCGGTTTCAATCCATGGTCAAACTTCTTCACAGGTGTATCATCATCTAATGACCAGTTCAATAAATCCTGTGATGTCATGTCTTGAGCTCGTTTCGTTTGAGTGGACCCTAATAATTCTTGCAAATCGCTATCATCGTCGCCCTTCTCTTGTAATCTCTCCAACACCGCATTAGCACGTTGTTGTTGGATGCGTTGTTCTTCCTCTTTTTGCAGTCTCATCTGTTCTATGAGTTCAGGATCCTTGAGTATGTCATCATCATCTGGTAAGTCATCTTTGAATCTCCATGTGTTGTCCTTGAGTTTCTTCTTTCTCTTCACAGGTGTAAGAGTTGTAGTAGCCGTGGTTGTGGAAGTAGGTTTTATTGTACCTTGTTCACCTTCTTTAGTTTCACCCTCGTCAGCTTCAGCTTGTTCTTCGTCTTCCTCTGCATTGGAAGATTGTTCGTTCTGTTCGAGACTCTGCGATGTTTGTTCATTTTCACTGATGTCCTCTTCTTCGTCTTCCTCTGTGTTTTTTTTCTTCAGCAAACCATGTTTTCTCATGTAATTCCGTTTGGCCTTGTATTTCCATTTATCGTTATGCAACACCATAGTGATTGGAGGTTGTTATTTTTCGTAAAGTTAAAGGGTTTATCTTATATAACAAAATTTGAATTTCCAAAAAAAAATCAAATACAGATGCGTAGCATGAACAGCCGTTTACTAGTGGATTATTATATAAAAATTGTATAATTAAATCAATATTAGAAACCAGAAAAAAGTACAAAAGATAGTAACGAATACTCCCAAATCACAAATATAAGTAGAAAGCATTAAAAAAAGAGAAAAAAGGCTTAACTGAAAGGATGAATTTAAACATTATTATCCTTTTCATTAGAATGAACAATGTAACGAGCCTTAGATGAATCATCACGGCTAGTGATAGCATCAATAACATCAATTTCGTCTTCATTCTCATTGATAAGGTGATCAGCGTCAATATTAGGCTTTGGACCTTTATACACCTTATGAGCGTAAGCAAAGAACCACACAAGACAAAGTAAGATACTACCCCAGTAAACTAACACAGTCCAGTTCATTAAATCTGGAGTATTATCTGAACCTCTATATTGTGGGAAGTTCAAGATTGGAATCATCAATAACACGAATGCAGAGGCAATGACACCAGAAATTGTGGAGAATTTACCTAAATTCCAAGGACCAGGAATGAATGTGTTTCTAGCATAGGTAATTCTTAAAAGAGTAGGCACAGTGAAGGACACAAAAGAACCAATAGCACCCACAGAGAAGATAGCATCAATGGCGACACCACCGAACATTAATAAAAGTAACAATTCACCGATGAACCAGTTAGCCCAAACTGCATTGACTGGAGTTTGAGTCTTGGAGTTAATGTGACTCCAAATCTTAGACAATGGGAAACAACCATCTCTAGAATATGAGAATAACACTCTGGATGCGGCAATCATACAAGCGAAAGCCATGGCGAAGGCAGTGATGATAGCCATAGATGATAAGGCTAGGGTTCTCTCTCTAGTCAAGATTTGGTTAAGGAAGGACACATATGGTTGACCCAACCCTAAGTCATCATTGACGACAGCATCCAAATCGGCGACGGTGTAAGCCATTGCAAGTTGGAAAACAAACCCAAGAATCCCACCAACAGTGGCAGTCATCACAATGGCATTTGGGGTAGCAGTTTGAGCGTTAGAACATTCCTCAGCCAAGTGGAAAGGAGAGTCGAAACCGGACATAGTCCAAATGACAGCCATGAATGACATCAACACTGCAATTCCATCTGGCCATTCAGTGTAGTTAGTGATTGTCCAAGCCGTGGAATTGTCATTCCACTTAGGGTAGCCCAATTCTGTTCTTCTGTTACCACCTAGAATGATAACAAAACTGACAAAGATGAAGATCAAGTTGAGAATGGTAGATGCTGTGTTGATTTGAGCGATCCACTTGGTAGGCAAAGAAGCGATTATGGCACAGGCAAAAGAGATAGCAGTGGACATTAAGAAACAATGCCAGTCTTCATAACCATATGAAGGATCTTCCAAAGATTTCAAAGCTAAAATCATGGATGAACAACTATAAGAGACCGATGGAGCACCAGTGACTTGCACAAAATAATTAGACCAACCGACAAACCAAGATAAGAGAGCCTTATATTTTGGAGGAGCCAACATGGCAGTGGCATAATAAAGACCACCAGAAGTTGGGAATGCAGATGAGATTTCTGCCATGGATAAAGCGACAGCCATGACACCGATCATACCGACTATGTAAGCCCAAGTAATACCAGCGTTACCTGCGTAACAGATGGAATACCAAAGGGTAGAAGCGATAGAGGGAAGTAAACCCAACACGGAGAAGGACACACCGAAAGTAGTCAATAAAGAGAATTCTCTTTTGAATTCAGCCTTGTAACCCAAAGCCAAGATAACTGCTTCATCATGAGAGAGTTCTTCTGTACCTTCAGCGATGACTTTCTTGTGACCAAGAGCTGATATGACGTGAGCTTGATCTGCAGAGACGACAGACATGACAGATCCGATTGGACCTATCTCAGATTTAGAGACTATCGGAGAAACAACGGCCATAGTATTAGTTAACTTATGAGGAATTTGTAAATGGATTAATCTTAAACTATAGTGAAAAGAAAGTGTCATGAAAAACAAATAAAAAGAGGAGTCAATTCAATATATATATAATGCATGATATACAAATTTACTTAAGGTTTATCAATTTTGGAACAGATTAATATACAGGATTAAAATAATAAGATAACTTAGTGTAAGATGTATGTGATAATAATAAGAGAGATCTAATAGTGTTCTTATCAGTTAGTCTCATATTTTCGGTTAGTGTAAGCGCTCAACCGGTTTACAAAGTCTCGGAAAATACTAGATGTTTGAAGTCTCCCCCACCTGAACACCCCTTAAATGTGAGTGGCTCTTAGCGGGAATTAAGGGTTATATATTATATATATATATAATTATCCTCTGACGACAATTAATAGAGAAAGATATAAGAATACCGTTCGTTTATAATTAATCCATAAAAGTTATATCCAATTAGGAAACTCCATGAAAATTAATTTTTTTTTTCTTAGTGCTTATCAACCAACGGTTTAACGAATTATAGTGTGCTATTGTTTAATAATATGAATTCGATGGCATTAATCGAGTGGAGTATAGTGTAGGGTGTACCATATTTAAGGCTCTCCACCCTTTTACTTTTAAAAGTTTAAAAAAGAAATTACTTATAAATTTATCTTGTCTACAACTTCCTGTTATGAACAACTTTTATGTGTTTTACTACTATTAAGTTTCAACAGATTTATTCTACTTGTTTTGTATATATACTTCTGATATCACCGCTAACGTAAAGTATCTCAAACTTGGATACCTTATCTTTGGTTTTTACCTCTTGGATCTTACTTGATCTTTTTATTTCTTGCGTTTAACATATTTTTTTATACAATTCATTCTGTTTGTAGACACTCTAGACGAACTACTAGTGTAACCCATTTATTCGGATTGCTATTCTCCTATACTTCACGTAGTTTCATATCATCATGAAGTTCTTATAAACTCAATTGATTGTTAACCATTCTCTTTAATAGTGGCTCTTTTGATTCTCTCACACGAAAAAAAAAAGTTTTGATGATCAAAAAATGTGGAATACAGACATAATTAGTTGTAATGATTTAATATTTTTATATCATCCCTCTATAATTGCTACTGTTCGATTACAGTATCCTTAATAAGATACTCAAACCAGGTTCATATATTTACTAGTTTCTCACTTACCCCCCGCTAAGATCTTAATACCTATCTCTAGCTATCCAACTGAGCCCACATTTTAACTTAGCTCCACAACTACTCCACTGTTAATTACTCTGTCTCTATACCTTCCCTCATGTTCTCCCGTTTACGTTTGCCACTCCGCTACGGCTCGAGTTCCTTATTACCACGTTCAAACTCATTGACTTTGACATGTAAATTATCACCTATCATCATTCCATCTCTAAGACCGTTAGTGACACTACCACAGCACAATAGACCAACAAATATCAATGGTACCACTATTAATGTGATACCACATAGATGGAACTCTATCGCTGCGAAAACTGATGGATCAGATATCCCAGATTCAGTGAAGCATCTTAAATTAGATGATTATCACAAATACGCCGATGACGTTATTGAAATGATTTATACAGATTTAGATGGGTTCTTCGAGGATAATGATATTATGAATGCAGATGTTGAAGAAAGTGTATGTATCAATTGATTTATGATTTCTCCTTTGTTTTCTTATTCTTTACTAACATTAGCTTTTCTCTATTTTCTAGTCTGGAGTGTTACAAATAAACACTACAGAAGGTACATATTTTATCAATAAACAACCACCTAATAAACAAATATGGTTAAGTTCTCCATTATCAGGTCCGAAACGGTATGATTATTTAGATGGTGAATGGGTCTGTTTAAGAGATAATGATAAATTACATGATCTTTTACAAACAGAGATGCAACAAATCTTTGGTGATTATGATGAATTTTCATTTACTGAATCATTTTAAACTACCTCTCCTTTTCCCTTCCCTTCTCTTCTCTTCTCTTCCCTTCCCTTGTATATACTATTTATATATTTATAATTGATCTATTAATGATACTCTCTCATATGCTAATAGCAAAAATAATTTTGATACTCGGACACGACCTTTTTTATTTTTTTTTTTTTTTTTTTTTTTAAACAAAAATTTTCGTTGAACAAAGAAAAAGGAGACAAATAGGGGGAAAGAGATAGAATTATATTAATTATACTATACAATGTCTACTATTTCAGCATCTAAAGCTAAGAGAGAGGCTAAGAAGGCTGCTAAGGCTGCCGAAGGTAAATTGAAGACCAAGAAGTTGACTAAGAAGGAAAAGGAAAAGTTAGCTCAGCAAGATGACCCTGATTCCGCCGCTGATGAAATCGCCAAATTGAAATTACAACAAGATAAGGACGGTCTCTCTGATAGAGTCGTCACTGGTGTGTTGGACTCCCTCGAAACTTCCAGAGATATTAAGATGTCATCTGTGTCTTTGTTGTTCCATGGTAAGGTGCTTTTACAAGACTCCACCGTGGAATTGAATTTTGGTAGAAGATACGGTCTCTTAGGTGAAAATGGTTGTGGTAAATCAACTTTCTTAAGATCTATCGCTGCTAGAGAATACCCAATTCCAAGTGCAATCGATATTTACTTATTGAATGAACCTGCTGAGGCAACCGATTTCTCTGCATTGGAATACGTTGTCAGAGAAGCTGAACATGAATTGGCTAGATTGGAAAAGGAAGTCGAAGACATCATCGTGGAGGATGGTCCAGAATCATTATTGTTGGAACCACTTTACGAAAAGATTGACGGTATGGACCCATCTACTTTCGAATCTAGAGCTGCTGTGATTTTGACCGGTTTGGGTTTCAACGCTAAGACCATCAAGAAGATGACCAAGGACATGTCTGGTGGTTGGAGAATGAGAGTTGCCCTAGCTAAGGCCTTGTTTGTGAAGCCAACTTTATTATTGTTGGATGATCCAACTGCCCACTTGGATTTGGAAGCCTGTGTGTGGTTAGAAGAATACTTGAAGAACTGGGATCAAACCTTGATCTTAGTTTCCCACTCCCAAGATTTCTTAAATGGTGTGTGTACCAACATGATCGATATGAGAATGAAGAAGATTACCATGTACGGTGGTAACTACGATGCGTACGTTAAGACTAGATCCGAATTGGAGACTAACCAAATGAAGCAATACCACAAGCAACAAGAAGAAATTGTGCACATCAAGAAGTTTATCGCCTCTGCAGGTACCTATGCTAACTTGGTGAAACAAGCTAAGTCCAGACAAAAGATTTTGGATAAGATGGAAGCTGACGGTTTGATTGAACCTGTTGTTCCAGATAGAGTGTTCTCCTTCAGATTCCCAGATGTCGAAAGATTGCCACCTCCAGTGTTGTCCTTCGATAACATTTCCTTCGCCTATGATGGTAAGAAGGAAAACAACCTTTACACTGATTTATCCTTCGGTGTCGATATGGATTCCAGAGTTGCCCTTGTGGGACCAAACGGTGTGGGTAAATCCACCCTTTTGAAGATTATGACCGGTGAATTGCAACCACAATCCGGTAGAGTCTCTAAGCACACTCACGTCAAGATTGGTGTCTACTCCCAACATTCCTCCGATCAATTGGATTTGACTAAGTCCCCATTAGAATTCGTCAGAGACAAGTACTCTCACGTGTCCCAAGATTTCCAATACTGGAGAGGTCAATTAGGTAGATTCGGTTTGACTGGTGAAGGTCAAACCTCTCAAATGGCTACCCTTTCCGAAGGTCAAAGATCAAGAGTTGTGTTTGCATTGTTAGCCTTAGAAAAGCCAAACATTTTGTTGTTGGATGAACCTACTAACGGGTTGGATATTCCAACCATTGATTCCTTGGCTGACGCTATTAATGCATTCAATGGTGGTGTTTGTGTCGTGTCCCACGATTTCAGATTGTTAGATAAGATTGCCAAGGACATTTTCGTCGTCGAAAACCAAACTGCTACCAAATGGGAAGGTTCCATCTTGGACTACAAAGCTAAATTGGCTAAAAATATTGTCTTGTAAGGTTTTTGATTTTATGAATTTGGTTTTTTCTTTTTATTTTCTCTGTTAAGCATATGACATATAATAACTCTCCTATTTGATTTCCTCCTTCGTTTTACATCATTAACTTACATTATTATTATTAGTTTTTTTTATTATTATTACAGTCTTTACTCCTTCCTTCTATTATTTTATTATTTGTGTTTTGTTTCACTGTTCTCTTTTATATCTTTGCTTTTTTTTTGGATTCTTGTTCATTGAACTCTCTATAAATAAATATGTCCTTTGATATTCAAGATTATGATTCCTGTTTGATAACAGGTTTCTTCTTATCATAGAGGGATTCCTCTGCCTTCATTAATCTTTTATGTAATCTTTCCTGTCTTTTTATTTGACTAGGAGTTAACACAGGCTCTTCATATGCGTCTACTTCCTCCATCTTGATCTTTCTCTTACGGCTCTCTAGTGCCTTCACGGCAGCAGTAGCCTCAACAGCCACACTAGCATCATTGATACCGTTATTAAGATCTTTCAGATCAGCAGCAAATAATACAGAGTGAGCCCAACCAGCGTACTCACCCCATAACTCTTTGAAGAATGTCTGAATTCCGGCGTATAATTCCTTACTCAATGTGTTAGATTTGGATGACGACTTCCCTCTGAAATGGTAATCTCTCAAGGCTATTTGATACACATGAGTGTCCACAGGCACAACATCATGCTTGTCCAATGACATCAATGAAACACAATCAGCGACTTTCGGACCGACACCCTTAAACTGTAACAAGAATTCGTGACATTCTTCATGTGGAGCATCACGCAATTTGTGCTGTAATGTGTTCAACAATGCTGGATTCTCATGTAGCATTGCAGCCGTCTGTTGAATGAATTTAGCTCTATATCCAAACCCCAAATCCCGTAATTCTTGTTCAATGTTAGGTGCAGATAAAGCATCAGGTGTAGGAAAAGTATAATATGGGGCTCCTTGGAAATCATCCAAATGGTGACCATATTTAACACACAGTGTTTCACACATCTTGGATATTCTTTTGACATTGTTATTCGTTGAACAAATGAAGCAAATGAGGTTCTCCCATGGATCCTGTCTTAACATTCTTATACCTTCGAAACTCGACGAATGAGTGGTGAATAATTTATCACGGCTGGCCCATTCATCGTATAAATCAGACAATCTCACGTTCAGGTTGAAGTAATCATGAACCACCTTGAATGTATCTGGCATGGTTGGAATTGAGGTGTAATGTAATTGTGTGGCATCTTGTCGAAGTAACAGGATTCTGTTCTTGATTGTACAAGTCCAAACGCCGTCGATGAATCTCCATCTAAACGCCTGTCCACATCTTAACACTTTTGATATGGTCAGTTCCCTAGGTGATAGCTTAATAGCATTCCATAGTAAGTCTTCCGTCATAGCGATCAAGTTGGGGTGTTCCAATACACAAAAAGAGAACTATGGCCAGATCTTATCAGAGAGACCAGATTTTTTTGATCTGGTGAAAAATTTTGAGATTTACAGAGATTTGGATAATGGTTGCAAAATACGATGCAATTATATATACACATATCTATGTAGCTCTATTTCTATTAATGCTCAGTCTAGTTCTAACTAATAACTGGATTGTTCTGTTGACCTTAGCCTGCAAACCAGCTCTTTGTGCGGACGACACGACGTATCCATTAATGTAATCAATTTCCACGTTTCTTAAGTTCAGACAATCCTGTCTCATACTAGAAGAGTTTTTCCCATTAACCACAGTCCCAATATCTATCACATAGTCTAGTAATTTCTTACGATCCAAGATATCTTCACATAGTGATGACTCTAACAAGATAGGTTGGGCCCTCACTAGAACCTGGATAGTTTCATCAATAATATCCTGGAATGTCTCATAACTAGATTCAATTCCAGCTCCGAGTTCATAATTGACACAATCTAAAATCGATGTCACTGCATTGATACAACAGTTGACAATCAATTTCTGCACTTGATACACTAATAAATCACCGTACCTGTAATAAGTAGTATTCAACGGCACAGAATCCACCAAAGCCTGGATTATCTCATCATCAACAAAACCATCATTAGGTGTAGTCTCATTGGGGTTTGAGAGATCGTTCGGTAACTTACATAACTTCAAATCTGCAGTTCCAGAGTGATTATAATCGAATGTGTTAGTCTTATCCAAATCTTGGAAAACTCCGTGAGAGATGACGCCCTGGAATATCGTCGGTCTATCCGCTTGCTGTTTCCACACATTGGCATGTAATTCATCGATGACACCCATCCCATTCTGGATCAATAGGATCTTGGTGGACTTCCCAATTCTAGGTAACAAAGGTTGAAGCGATTTAGCAGTATCGAATGCCTTCACACAGACAATCAGGAAATCAATGAATTTATCATTGACCTGGTCGGCCCTAACGGGGTTGCCAACCTGGTATTTCAACACCTTGTCTTTATTAAACAATTGCTTGATGGTCACCGTATTGTTGGTCTTCTTCATCTCCTTGATCTTTTGTTCATTTCTTAGGATGAAATGAACGTTACACTTGGACGCCAGTTGGGACCCCACTAGTGTACCGATACCACCTGCACCCAATACATATACCGTTCTCGGTGCCACTGACATTGTCTTATTAATCTTATTAATTGAATTACTAGTCGATTATGGTGTGCCAGTATTTTTGATATTTTTTTTTAGTGAAAACAGAAATTTGTAAACTGGTACAATGAGGTTTTCTTCTTCTTCTTCGTATAGTTATACTTACATAAGAATCATCATGGCTAGAAGAGACAATTCTGAATCTGATACACAGGGGAAACCACATACAGGATCGAGCAGTTCCAGATCTGCTACAAAGCATAGACAACAAGCATTAATTCAACAACAGAAGGAGTACGTCACCAAGTATGTTCATAAGAATGGACCTAACGATTTCCCCAAACCAGACCCAATGGATTTCGACAACTGGACAGAAGATCAACTCAGAAAATATAGAGAGTTGTATTTGAATCCATCCAATATCATTTCACCTGATGCTAAGACCTTCCAGGGGCTTCTCTTAGAGAAAAGCAAACTGGGGGAATCCACTGAATCTTTTATCAAGAATGAACTCATAAGAGATCAGAATATTTACGAATACAGAACAAATGACGATCTAAGAAAGAATGTGGAGGGTCACTTCAATAATCAATTAAATGTCAAGGAAAGTGAAGTGATTATGAATTTCATTTATAAAGTTAAAAACGAAGACAAGAAGTTTAGAATGTATTTTGATAGAAGAACATGATCATATATATATATATGCTATTTACTTTTTTGTGTGTATTTTTAAATTGCTTTTGGGTTTCATCTTACTACTTATCTTTATTAGTTTAATGGATTATTATATTTGTTTAATATAAAGGAAAAAGATCTCGTAAAATATTATTTAGTTATCCCAAGTGATACCTTCCTTAGCGGTAATTCTAGCTCTAGCAGCCAACACCAACTCTTTTCTTTTCTCTTCAAAGCTGAGTCCACCAAATGGACCGCCCTCTGTGGCGCCAATCTTGCCCAGGCTGGATTTGCTATTGGTGGTGCTAGTGGAGTTCTTGATATTCTTTACACTTCCATGAGAATTACCAGTGCTAGCACCACTGCTCGTCGTCGTTGTAGTAGCATATGGTGGCATAGGTAAATCACCTTCTTGTAAGTATCTCTCTATTGTTATATTCACATCACCTGTTCTTTCCAAGTCGTATCTTATCTGATCAATGGTCAACCCGGGAGCGATCTGTTGCACTGTGGATATCATCTGTGGGGTCACCATTCTGCGTGGTCTCTGAGGTGTTGAAGATTCTGGTGATAACACCCAACTTATGAATATGAAGGCGATAGCCAGTGTCACCATTAATGACAGCGTAGATGAGTCCATGGTGTGTGTATGTATGTATGTGGGTATAATGGCAAACTTTGATGTGACGAGTACCTTGCGAAAATTTAATAGGTAACAAAAATGTGTTCTGTCAGTATATGATATTTACTAGTGTTGTCTGTTATCTAGCTTTAATTAATTGAGGTATATATATTATAAGATATAAACATGTACTATGAAGGTATAAAGATAGAACAACTATGACTCGTTGGTCAGATTACCAATTAAGATATTGCTGGTGTAGAGTTGTCTATTTCTTAGTACTCCCTGGTAGCCCGGATTGCACCAGAGTTGGTTGGATACGGATCTTCTTTCTCTCTGGTTTGCTGGAGGTGTCGGAGGAGGGAGTCATTGGCACGGGAGAATCAGCCTCAGTGACGGGCGTGGCTGGCATCTTATAGGAGCTGTCGTTGTCTTCGACGTCGGTGATGTCGATGACCTCCATTGTGGGCACAACCTTGCTAGGCTTTGGAGAGTTGAGAATCGATGGCGGTGGTGCCGTGCTTGACGTAGTGATGGTAGTGGTATTAGTACTAGTATTTAGCATGTCCCAGATAGATGGTGCAGAAGATACACTGGACTTGCGGGTACTGGTCTCGTTGGTGATGGACACAGGAGTGCTCACTGTTGTTGTAGAGTCAACAGATTTGGTAGTTTCCTGTGATTGCTGTTTCTTCACAGCCTCCGGTTTCACAAGAGGGTGCTCTCTGATATACGTGATAACATCGTAAGTCTCCACTTCACCTAATAACTTATCATTCACGATGACATTAGACACAAATCCGTCAGCGGATGACACCATTAATGTTTTCCCATCACTGGACCAGCAAGCATCAGTGATCACCGCGTAGTGAATATTAGATACTATTCCGATAGGCTTCAACCGCTGAGTATCATAAATCAGCACAGAATCCTGTGTGGCCACAGCGAATACCATTCTGTATGGCATCTTGAAAACGCTGTCGATGTCCGGGATTGGCTTGTATAACACGGGACTGAATCGTATAGCAATGGCAGGTTTCTTTAACTTAGGAAGATGTGCGACAGGTTGCTTGTTCAACCCATATCTGGTATGGATGTACACTGTGTTCACGAGGTCGTTCTCCGAAGAAGGGGTAGCAGTAGCAGTAGCAGTGGACCCAGATGAACCGGTGGCCGTTATGTTCTTGTACACACCCGAAGCGGTGAATAGTAACATTCCATCAGGTGAGAAACTCAATCTGCGGAAGAATGATTGTAGTGTTTCGTTGTGATATAATTGGTAACTCTTATACATCGATGTAGAAAACGATGGCATAACCGCGGGCAGTGGCAGTGGGGAAGTACATCTGGATATGGAGCTGGATGATGAATTAGATAACGTTCTCTTATGTCTAGGTGTCTGTGGTGGTGGTTCCATTGATGATGCTGTACTCGTAGATGACATCATGATGGAGGGCACAATGCTTGCATCTGTGATGTTCTTTCTTTTCAAATTTTCACTAGTCAATTTCACTGGTTGAGGAGAGTGCATCACTTTAGCAACCGTTGCTTGTGGTGAAGGAGGTGGTAATCTATTCACCGGAATTTCCACTCTACTAATTTTATAGAAAGTGGTGGGGGAGATGTTCAATTCGTTACCGTGTTCACTCAAGATTTTATAAATGTGAACAGATCTATCAGCAGACTGTGAACAAATGAATTCATTTCTTGGATCCCAAGTGACTCCCTGCACATAATGATTATGTTCTGCTATCTGTTTAATCACAATACCATTGGAGATGTTGTACACTCTGACAATGTTATCCATTGATCCACAACAGATGTATTTGGAATCCGGAGACCAACTTATATCATAGATTTCACTTGATGATGAAGATCTACACGAAGTCTTCAAATACCAACTCTCCTTGACATCGTCATCGTCTGCACCAAATTCCTTAATGATCTTTTCAGATAATGCCCAAATCATGATTGTACCATCATCTGAAGCGCTAGCTAGATATTCCCCCGTTGGGTCAAATCTAACACAATTCACAGCTTGTGTGTGTTTAGCCAATGTACTCAAATAAGACACGGATTTAATTTCTGTATCATCATCATTATAATTCAATTTCCATATCCGCACGTTATTATCACCTCCACCTGTAGCTAATCTAGTTGATTTAAGGCCCTTACGATTTGGTTGGAAATCCACAGAATAAACGGGTAACGAATTGTCATGCCAATGTAAAGTCAATGTCTTTGCGTTAAGCAAAATAGAGTCCTCCGAATGAGACCCCGTACTTGAACTGGTCGATTGCAATGTATTTGTCTCTTGATCCATGATGTGGTAACCCTTGCTGTTAATGAAAAGAGTATAAATCTAATATATTAAACGTATAACATAAGATCAGGTTTTTTTTCATGGTGTCTCAAAATTTAAACGACGCGTCTTTTAACGTGTACTACTAATACTAGATAATTTAGTTTATAAAAGCCATATTAGAATTATAAAATACAGTTACTAAAAGTATATAGTAAAACAGGTAAATACAAAGATAGAAAAAAAAAAAAAAAAAGGTATTACAAATTGAAAAATTCCATAAACTTTCTACCGGCAGATTTGTCATGACCAGTAGATGAGGTACTACCCTTTCTCAATTCAGTGTCTCTTTCATTGACATTCTTGACGAAATTGGAAGCATTAGGGTTAGCAGCCAGAGATGGAGGTAAATTAGTTGAAGTACCTTGTGGATTTGAAGTCACTGGTAGAGCCACAGTGATTGATTCTTCTGCCTTGTTCTTATGTCTTTTACCAAATCCAAACAGTCTTCTACTCTTCTTAGGTGATGCGGAAGACGAGTTAGCTATACTACTTGGGGCAGCATTTGATGCAGTGCTAATTCTACGGTCGTTAGGTAACATGGAAGTTGGAACACCGTTACCGTTGATGGCAGCTGGAGCTGGAGTTGGAGTTGGAGCAGGGGCTGGAGTAGGAGCTGACGCTGTGTGGTGTTTGTGGCTTCCAAACCCATTAAGAATAGATGGGGTTCGTATAACACTAGATGATCTATTCTTTGCTTGAGGAACAAAATTATTAGCCACAACAGGAGTGGAATCAGTAGATAATCTTCTAGCCTCTTGTAATTGTAATTTTTGTTGTTCCTCTTGCTTTTGGAATTGTAATTGTTGTTGTTCAAATATTTTTTCATCAATTTCTTGTTGTTCGGCAGCTCTCTGTTTAGCTTCAGCACGTTCTCTATTAATTCTTTGCATTTCTTCCTTACGTTGCTTCTTCTCTAATTGTTTCTTCAATTTAGCCTCAGCACGGGCCTTTTCTTTGGCCTCCTTCTCCTTTTGCTTCCGAATAATCTTTTCATCTGGCATATCTCTCAATGAGTGAGCAGCAAATCCAAGTCCCTCTGCATTAGAGTGGTAACCACCAGCGCTGGTAACCGTAGGAACACCCGTACGAGACGTAATTGAGGATGTTCTCCCATTGAGTAAAGATGGTGGTTTGGTTCTAGAGGTTATAGACATAGTTCTCCCGGTGTTCATCAAGGTATTTCTTTGGGTATCCTCATCCATCGTCACCTCTTGAACGGTTTCATCTTCAACTTCTTGTTCCGGAATAGTGTACTGTTGTTGTTGTTGCTGTTGTGGTGGATATTGTTGCGGTTGTTGTGGTGGCTGTTGACGGTCACCGTACACATTCTTCATAGCAGCCTTATATGCAATTTCATACATTTCCTCATCGGTAGGCTTACGATATTCTGCTGGTGATTCCCGTGGGGACTCCAATGTTGCTGTTGGAGCACCAATGATCTTCACTTGTTTTTTAGTAGAACTGGTGTTAGATGTATTGGAGTCAGATCTAGCGATAGCGCTAGGACTAAATGGAGGCATTAAAGAGTTGTTCTTTTGTTGTTGTTGTTGTGGAGCCTGTCCCTGGCTTAATCTGATATTGGATCTCAATACTGGAGATGAGGTGATCATGTTGGAAGTAGATGAATTGGTAGAATTAATCTCTTCGGTAACTTTTTCAGAATCATAGTGATCCACATTAGCATTGATGTTACCACCATTACCGTTTACAGATCCGTTCACATTATTCATAGATCTTCTACGGATATCCTGTAATGCATCGGTGAATTGATCATTCTCTTCATCATCTTCAATAGATTCTGCATCGTAGTTCAATTGAGTTTTAACAATACTCCGGCTATTCTCATTTTGTTGGTTATGCTTGAGAATAGGTCTCGATGGAGATAATGAAGGGTTAGGATCGTGTCTAAATGGAGCGTCAACTGATTTTGTGAGCATCCGATAAGAATGACCCCTGGCTTCTTGTTGGGATAATTCGTGGTGTTCCGGTTCAACTTGTGGTTCCCCCTCCAACACTTGTTCTTCAGCTATAGGAGATTCCGATGGTATTCTAGGAACCATGGAGTACCTTATACTTTGCTTCTTGTTAGACAGGGAGGTTGTTTGTTGTTGAGGTGAAGTTTGGTACAATGGAGTTTCCACTTGCACAGGAGATGTTGTATCGATTGGAGTTGCAGTCTGGGATAATCTCTTTTGTGGTTGTTGTTGTTGTATTGGATTTGGTTTTGCCTTAATTTTAGGAGTTGAGTAAACTTCATTAATCGGATCTTGTTCTTCTTCTTTAATGTCTTCCAAGTGTTCATCAGCGGGAAGTTCTTGTTCAATGTCATTCTCTTGATAGAAATCATCATCAAAAGTTTCATCTGCTTCGGGTTCACTAGCAATTGGGCTTACATAATTAGCTGGTTTGAAAACGGTTTTTTTGATAATTTCAGTATCACCACGCTTTTGCACTGTAGTCTTCGTGATAGATCTTGTACGACCATCGATGTCCTTTTCCTTTGTAGTCTTCACAATTGTGGTATAAGATTGTCCATTGGCTAGTTTCTTGGTTGTCGTGGTGGTAGTTGTAGTGGTACCAGATAATCTTGATGAGTTAGAAGTTAAAGAGTTGGCGCGTGAATTCCCACCATATGGTCTACCAGAACCAGAAGTCAAAGAATTGAGTCTCGATCCGGCTCTCGAGGATTGTCTCTGTTGTTGTTGTGCATGTTGTTGTTGTCTCAATTGCAAGTATGATGAGTATGATGAAGCTTGTAATGAATTTGCACGTCTCTGTGATGAAGAATTTGGATTTCTGAATGTTCTTGAACTCAAGGACATGGTTCTGCCCCCCGTGGCAACACCACCACCATAACCGGCTAGTGATGCTGATGATGATTGTCTCCTCAAGGCAGCAGCGGCAGCGGCCCCCGATAGCGAAGTCATTGAGTTACTTCTCGATGTACCTGCAGCAGCATTAGCTGCGTGAAGCGCAGCCAATTTATTTGATTCTGTTGTAGTATACCGACTATCATAAGTTGGGGTGTTAGCAGTATTATAATAAACTCCACTATCTCTTGACTATAAAATGTTAATAGAAAATGTAACTTTGTTAGTAAAAAAATGTCATTAAACAGGGAATTACCGGAATTTCATGTGATGGTTTTCATGTTTACTAAAATGATCTGGTAAATTTGAAACTTTTTTTCTTTTGTAAAACAACAAACATACTCTTCTAGATGGCTTTCTTGAAAGCAAATCTGATAATCCCATGATGATTATTTAATGTAAAACAATTTAGATAAATATAATAATTTAAATAGAAAGAAAAACAAATAGACATTAGAAATAGTAATTATAACCAGAAATTAAATTTTGTTTCCCATTGTGTGTAAACAAAGAAAATTTATATATAGACCGCGTCTAATTGAGTCGATTGGTCGATTAAAAAAAATATTTACACAGCCTTGTAAATTAGCTGCTTATTTTTAATTATAGATACACAACATGACTTCCGAGTTAAACTATACTACTTCTTCTAATTAATTTACCAACGAAACAAAAATGAATTTATTAAATGAACCCACTGATGATATTGATCATGAACTGTCACTCACTGAGAAAGTCAGTTATTTGACTTCAATTTTATTGATTATTGCAGAACATCTCATCTCATCGATAACTTTATTATTACCTGAACCAATTATTGACTTATTCACATTAATAGTGAAAAGTATATTTAAATTATTCAAAACTAATGATTCCATGTATAACAATATAGTCACAGAGGGGGGCGGTAAACACGATAATGATGAATCGTATGAACGTATTCAAGCTTTACGTGAAGCCACAGATATACACCATCTTTGTTCATTGAATGGATTCACTATGGAGAATCATTTAGTGGAAACTAGAGATGGTTATTTATTAACGGTGCATAGACTAAATCCTGAATCTAATGGATTCACATCAAATGGTAAAGTTGTTTATTTCCAACATGGATTATTGATGAATTCAGAGATTTGGTGTTTGATGTTTGATAAACAAATGAATTTACCATTTATATTATGTGAACTCGGGTATGACGTTTTCTTAGGTAACAACAGAGGTAACAAGTATTCCGCTAAACATGTTTCATTGAGTGCAAAGGATCCCAAATTTTGGGCTTTCTCTATTGATGAATTTTCATTATTTGATATCCCAGATTCTATTGATCACATTTTGAAATTGAAACAAGTGGATTCTCTATATTACATAGGGTTCTCTCAAGGTTGTTCACAGGTGTTATCATCTCTGTCTATCAATAAAGAACTCAATTCAAAGATTACCAAATTAATCTTGGTGGCACCGGCAACTACTCCAAAGAAACTTTCAAATTGGCTTTTAAATTCGATTGTCAATTTTAAACCACAAGTGTTTTTCCTTTTATTTGGTCGTAAGACATTACTCAAATCTGTTTTATTTTGGAAGAAAATAACTTATCCACCATTTTTTGTGAAATTAATTGATTTCCCAAATAAATTATTATTTGATTGGAATTCTTATAATATCGATTATGCACAAAAATATATTTCTTATTTCCATTTATATTCTACAACATCTGTTAAATCTGTTGTTCATTGGTTTCAAATTATTAAGGCTAAAAAATTTCAAATGTATCAAGAATCCACGGCATTTAATGCATTTGAATATCCAATAAATTTAATGAGTGTTCCTGAAGTTTTAATGATTTATGGTACCACCGATTCATTAGTTGATATCGATGTGATTCTTTCCCAATTACCTAAATTTAATACTGTCACTAAACAAGAATTGAATAATGGTGATACGGTGATTACAGAGGATGATGAATTATTGACTGGATTAAGTGATGATAATGTTAAAGTGATGACCAAAGATGGTGTTAAGAATCATTTAAATTTGATAGGTGTGAGAGATCATGAACATTTGGATTTAATTTGGGGTAGACATATTGGTAAATATGTCATTGATGTTATTGTTCCATTTTTGAAGAAGGAGTAAGTAGTTTTGCTAATATAAAATATGTTAATAGAGTTAGATTTTTGATTTTTGATCATATAAATAAAAGAGTGTAGTATACAAAAAAAAAAAAAGAAGAAGAAGGAAAGGACATAAATTTAGAAAGTTGAATTAGGAGACGTTGGAGAGTGATCAGTTGTATTAGATTGTTCTTGTTGTTGCTTTTCTAGTAATTTCCGTTTAACAGTGATAGCTCTATATAATTCTCTATAACTTTTTAAAACTCGACAGATTTTATTAGCATTTTCGAAATATTCATAATCTGAAGTTTCCATTGAATGGTTATCATCAATTTTATAATTATTCAAGATTTGTAAATTTTTAGACATATCGGGGAATAATCTTTTACGTAAACTTGGAGTCTCAATGATTTGTCTGCAACTGACTTTTGGTTTTCTATGTGATTTTTTCCTACTATTGGGGGTCTTCTTGGGTTGCCTATTGGAACTTCTAGGAGTGGATTGAATTATGTCATTTGAAGTGGTTGTATTAGTAGTGGTGGTGGATGGTACCGTGAATGAACCATTGGCATTATCGGCGGTTGATGAAGATGATTGTTTAGCGTGTCTATTCTCTGGTATGAAAGATAGAGTAACTAATTTAGAGTTTTTCAATGCCTTCAAGTATTCTGGTAACGATTCTGAATCTTTTGATCTCAGTAAACGGGTCCGTGGATCTGACATTTGGGGTATAAGATTAGGCGTTCTATTGTTATTTTTTTTGGGAAAAGCGCATTTAAAATGAGACTTGATTAAGAGGGAGTGGGAGGGGAGATATGGAATAAGATGGGGCGAGTATATGAGATAATGGAAATATATAGGTAATTGTTAATTGAAATAAAAATGTGTGGAGAAAAGAAAAGAAAATAAAGGAAGAAGCAATTTACGGGAAAATGACAAAATTGGAAAAAAAGAAGAAAATGGAGCGTGTCGTTTTTTTGAAGGTTAAGTACAGTAGGTTGATTAGTAAAACTTTTCGGGGTATACCTGGAATAGTGATATGAAGTGAAGTGGGGAGGGAAGTATGAGTGAGTTAGTTATAGTCATTGATAATTATTGATTAAATTTGAATGGAAATAGTAGAATTAATCTAGGAATTGTATAAACTGTTATTCGGTAGCACCACGGAAAAGTCCGATATACATGCACTGTGGGTTAATACATATATATATATTTTTATATATATATTTTTATGAATAGGTTAATTATAGTAATGTGTTAGAAGAACAGGTACAGTGTTCTTAAAGTTTAAGGCAGTTATTGATAAGTTAACGGTGATTCGGTGGAATCGGTGTTTTGTGTGGTTTTCTAGTATAACATATTTTTTTTTTCGGAGTTTACTAATAAAGTACTTTAGATATATTTGGAAAATAATACAATTATTAAGTAGTTTGAAGTATAATTAGGTATTTGAATTGTTAAATCCATTTTATAAATTTGGATATTTATTTAAATTTCCGAAATTAACTATTTGAGTGTTTAACAATAACTGATAATTAACATTAATTAGTTTTAAATGTTCTAGAAAAAGAAAATATCAAGTTTTAATATGAAACATTAATATGGAGTCCGTATAAGCTAATATAAACTGTTCTTCATGCTTGTTTCTTTTATAAAGTTGTCTCTCTATATGGAGATAATAATAATAAAAATTCAAATTCGAAGCCAACTAATTATCATTCCACTACTAATATCTGTGGCTTTACATATATTGCATATTAGTTTTATTCCCTGAGCCTCCTATCATATCTCATTATAACGGTATTATACTATTTTACTTAAACCTCTCCTTTAATTTCCTTAAATTTTCAACTAGAGATGCCCCATCTTTTCTTTTTCTGCCCAGTAATTTAAGGGGACCGTCAACCACAACCAACCAACACCACCTTTTACCCACCTTCTACCCACCCACTACCCACCTTCTACCACCCACTACCACCACCTACCACCCACCACCTACTCTCACCCACTACCACCCACCCACCGTATCCCCTCCCCAACATGCGTTAAATAAGCTTCTCACTCCCCCCCGAAAAAAACGTTTCTTTTTAAGCACCGATCTCTCCATTATCTTCATATAAATATATTTGAATCTGCCACTTTTTTTAAAAATTTCTTTTCTCCACTAAACATTGTCTCCCCCTGATTTACTTACCTTTAATTATATATAATGATATCAGTTGTCAATACATCCCCAGTGGATAATTCGACAATACAAGATTCTGATAATTCAACAAATAAAATGATTACACCTCCATATCAACCAACAACAGAAATTACGGACCCATTAATTATACCTAAATTATCTCAAGTACTCAATGACGAAGTCCCCAATACTTCTCTATTCAATAGATCCCATTTCGCAGAATATCTTATACGTAAACACTGCATAGAGAATTTAGAATTTTATTATGAATTAACAGAATTCATTAAACAACGCAAGGACTTGCCCGAAAATTCCACTTGCCCTTGCTCTCATTCATCACAATCTACCTCTACACCTATCCAACATTCATGGAACTGCCTTTGTAGAGATTTCATATCATCAAATTGTCCAAAGGAGATTAATCTCCCCGGTGATTTGAAAACTCAAGTGGAAACCCATCATTGTATACCAGATATGAAATCTTTAACAAAATTGATGAAAATTACAAAGGATTACCTCCATCAATCATATCAAGAATTTACAACAGAAATTCTTTGCTCCGTCAGTGAAGTCATAACTTCAGAGGATGAACCAGAATATACAGTGAAACGTAATTCACGTTGCTCTTCTCCATTATCTATACCAGAAGCCACTGCCGCTCCAACACCACCATCTCCACAAACTACAACGAGATCATCATCTCGTAATTATTCAACTTCATCATCTACTTTTGATAGACCTCCATTAACTAGTAATAGTTCAACTTGGAATAAATTAGGTAAAAAATTTAAATGGAGACGTTCTTCAACATCAAGTACATCAAGTTGAATTTACTACTACTTCCTACCCCTCCCCTTATGTATATTATTTTAATGACCCTTTTTTTATAGATTCACCTTTCTTCATATACCACATAATTTGTTGGTTTATAGTTCCTTTACTTAATCTCCTAATATATAACATCTCTTTAACTACCCTCCCACTACGCCCTTATCTAAAAAAGAAACTTTGAGTAATCCACGTAACCACACACGCTCTACTTTGAAATATATTTTGCTCGTTTTACTTACTTATACTCATCAACATATTCTTATTCCATTCACTTTTTATTCAATAATGCAATTAATTTGTCCATTCACACCATCATGTTCAACGAAAATAATTAAATTAGATCAAGATTCAATTAATTATGAACTAAAAGAAAATACAACTATCCCATTTTTAAAATCGAATACCACAACTAATGATGATACATTAACATTTAAATTAGTCAAAATGTGGGACTTTGATAATATTGGTGTATCTAGACCTGTCACAGATACTCCTGAGTTAATTAAATTATACGGAATCAATGGTGAAATTAGTGAATGGACAGTTGTGAGGTATTTAACTTGTGGTGAATGTGATCGTGGTGCATTGGGATTTGTTGGATCACCAGTTAATGAAACCACCACCAATAAAGTTGATGAATTAGCTTATTTCATTTGTTTAAATAGTTGTGCTACGTAATAAATTTAAAAACAATTTTTTCTTATATTCAAAGTAAAAAAACAGTAAAGAGAAAAAATGAGGGGGGGGGGTTGGGGGGAGAATGAGAAAATAAATAAGAGGGACTATAGAACAATGTATTTAAGTAAGTAGAATAGGATAGGGGATAGATTAAGCCTTAGAAGCACTCATCTTGTTCAAGGCAGAACCATACTTGAACCATTCGAGTTGTTCATCGTTATAAGTGTGAGACAATTCGGTAGACCAAGCTTCACCTTCCTTAGGGTGAACAACCATGGTAACATTCTTACCTGGAGCTAACTCAGTTAAACCAATTAAATCGATTTCATCATCTGGGTTAATCTTATCATAGGCAGAAACATCAGTGAAGTTTAATGGTAATAAACCTTGCTTCTTCAAGTTAGTTTCGTGAATTCTGGCAAATGACTTGGTAATAATGGCGAAACCACCTAAGTATCTTGGTTCTAAGGCAGCGTGTTCTCTGGAAGAACCTTCACCAAAGTTTTCATCACCAATGACAACCCACTTAATACCGTGGTCTCTGTACCAAGCACCAGTTTCTGGGACACCATCGTATTTACCAGTGTAGTGGTTCTTAAGAGTGTTAGCCTTACCGTTTTCAGCGTTAATGGCACCAATCATGTAGTTGTTAGAGATATTTTGCAAGTGACCTCTGTATTTCAACCATGGACCAGCCATTGAGATATGATCAGTAGTGGTCTTACCTAATGACTTAATCAAAATTGGCATCTTAAGAGCATCCTTACCATCCCATGGCTTGAATGGAGTCAATTTTTGTAATCTATCGGAACTTGGGGAAATGTTGACATCCAAGGCAGCTCTAGCGGCAACATCATCAGGTGGAGCTTGGTAAGTGTTTTCACCTGGGTCGTAACCTCTAGATGGTAAACCATCACCATGTGGAGCCTTCAATAAGAAGTCCTTACCTTCAGAATCCTTCAAAGTATCAGTTAATGGGTTGAATCTTAAATCACCAGCGATAGCGTAAGCGACAACCATTTCTGGAGAAGCCACAAAGGCGTGAGTAGCTGGGTTACCATCATTTCTGGCAGTGAAATTTCTGTTGAAAGAAGACACAATGGTGTTCTTGTCACCCTTCTTAATGTCTTGTCTATCCCATTGACCAATACATGGACCACAAGCGTTAGCTAACACCTTACCACCAAATTCTTGGAAAGTCTTTAATTGACCATCTCTAGCAATGGTAGCTCTAACTTGTTCAGAACCTGGAGTCACAGTGAACAAAGCCTTAGATGAGATACCGTGAGCTTCAGCATCCTTAATGATAGAAGCAGCTCTTGACATATCTTCGTAAGAGGAGTTGGTACAAGAACCAATTAAACCAACCTTAACTTCTAATGGCCAGTCATTAGCGACGGCAACTTCCTTCATCTTTGACACTGGGGTGGCAAGATCTGGAGTGAATGGACCGTTAATGTGTGGTTCTAAAGTGTTCAAATCAATTTCGATAACTTGATCGTATTCACAACCTTCATCAGCAGATAAGAAATCCTTTTGGTAAAGTTTAGCAAATTCAGCGATAGAAGATCTGTTAGTGGCGTCCAAGTATTCAACCATGGATTTGTTGAATGGGAAAGTGGAAGTAGTAGCACCAATTTCGGCACCCATATTACAGATAGTAGCCATACCGGTACAAGAGAAAGTCTCAACACCGGAACCGAAATATTCGACAATGGCACCAGTACCACCCTTCACGGTAGTGATACCAGCTAACTTCAAGATAATATCCTTTGGAGAAGTCCAACCAGACATCTTACCGGTTAACTTAACACCGATAATCTTTGGGGCCTTTAATTCCCATGGTAAACCAGCCATAACATCGACGGCATCGGCACCACCAACACCGATAGCTAATTGACCTAAACCACCAGCGTTAGGAGTGTGAGAATCGGTACCAATCAAAAGGGCACCTGGGAAGGCATAGTTTTCTAAAACAATTTGATGGATAATACCGGAACCTGGCTTCCAGAAACCTAAGTTATACTTAGCACAGGCGGAAGATAAGAAATCGTAAACTTCCTTATTTAATGAGATAGCTCTAGCTAAATCAGCTGGACCATCCTTTTGAGCTTGAATCAAGTGATCACAGTGGACAGTAGATGGGGTAGCGACAGCTGGCATATTAGCTGACATGAATTGTAAAATAGCCATTTGAGCGGTAGCATCTTGACAAGCAACTCTATCTGGTCTTAATTTTAAATAAGAGACACCTCTTTCGATGTCTTGTCCATGAGGGTCATCTAAATGACCGTACAATAATTTTTCAGCATAAGTCAATGGTCTATTCAATCTTTCCTTAACGATTTTAACGTTTTCTAATTGTTGTTTATAACCAATGAAAGTTGATTTTTCTAACAAGTTCATGTTAACCTTAGAATCTCTGGTTAAACCAGAGACTGTGGCCATACCACGCTTAGCAGAACCTCTAAATGATAACATATTATAAAGAGTAATATAGGAATATGAGGAAAGAGAAAAAGAAGAAGAAAGAAGAAGAAGGTAAGAAGAGCAAAGGGAATTAAGAAAGGGGAAAAAATGATTTAATTATAAAGGAATGGTTCGACGAGAAAAACAAGTCATGATTTCTGTTCGGATCCGGTTCACATAGAACCCCACGAATTACTTCGCTTTTACGCGATACAGTGTTGGTCCAATTAAAATTGAATAATTTGTAATTGTTTAATTTGCTATTCTGTAAATTATATAAACTTATACATTTTTCATTTTACTTATATATTTAATTCAATTATTGGAGATCAATTTAACCAAGTATATTACTTCATTTACTATACTATATATTCAAATATAGATTAATAATGTTCTCTTTGGTATAAAAAAAAAAGGAAAAAACCCTTCCATAAATTTTTACAAAACCGAACACGGACCTCATTAATTTCTCGCTGACTTCACTTTTACCCCATTATTTGAAACTCCGATTATATTAGATATACGGCTAACCACTTTATTACAATACAGTTATATCATCAATTAATGTATATTAACTACACCATCTATCAACTATACTAGTAATCATATATAATTCATAACATCATCTCTACTACTTCATAACTTTAATAACCTCATCTCGTCTATCTATGTATCTATCTATGTATCTCCCCATCTCTAATATCCCTCTAGCCATATCCATATCTCCATACATTGACATTCTCAAGCCATCTCATTGGATCCGCCGCTTATAATATAATTTACTGCTCTCCCCCGATACTCGGACTAGTGGCGGCGAGGAGAGAGAGGGGGGGGGGTTAGTATTACTGGGATACATCCTTACACCACAACGAATTTATAAGTCTTTATATATTTATGTTATAAACAGTTAATTATGCCATTAACCAAACTAAGGCAGATTGTAATAAGAATGAATATGCAAATAAGTATTGAGTTCTAATTCTTTTAGCTCCAGATGATAAATTACCTGATTCTAATCCACTTGGTAAAACAACATATTTTAATGATCTCATTAAGAAAAAACCTAATGAAAAAACAATTATGAATAAACCAAAATAACTTGCTATATATGATTTATTAAATAAATGTTTAATAATCATTAATAATAAAACTGAAACAAATTTGTAACCAGAATAACTAACTAAATCCCATAATTTGCTATTCTTTGATGAAATACCTAAAACATAAAATGAAATTTTTAATAAAAATATATCTAACAAATAAAATGCCAAAGTTCTTGTAGTAGCATAACCTAATAATTGTGGATGGAAATCACCTTCAATACCTGAAAATAATGCCCACAATAAAATATATGACATAAATGCCATCAATGGTATATATAAATCTGGTGCATTGACATCTTCAATTGGTGTTGCATATATTTCAGTTGGTTGTGATGTTGGATTTGAAACATCAGTTGATGTTCTAAATTGTCTTGTCCAAGTTTTATTCTTATATGGGAATAAAATTAAAAACAATTTCTTCATAACATATGAATTTGATACTTTAAAATAATATTTAATATCTGATCCATGAACAAATTGACCAAAATTATTTTGCATATATTGTTGTGAAGCATTAAATGCAGATTGTGAAAAATGGAGTCCCATTTGAGCTGCTGGATCATTGAAAAAAGTATTAAAATTCATATTACCTTGACCGGGATTACCTGATTGTTGTCCAGTTGGTTGTTGTGTCTGTTGTTGTTGTTGTTGTTGTTGTTGTGCCTGTTGATGTAATTGAGGTTGAGATTGATAATATTGTGATGAAGTAGAAAATTGTTGTTGTGTTGGTGCTTGTTGTGCACCATTTTGACCATATGGGTCTGCATTGGCATATGGATTATACATTATTGATAGTGTGTGTGTATACCTTATTTAAACAACCTAGAACACGTATACCCATAGATCAATGATTAATTTGAAGTTTGCCAATTGAAATTTTTAAATTTAATTAACGTCGATTAGTCGATAGTCTCAAGTTTTTTTTTTTAATTTTCGCGTATAGCGTATCACGAAACGCGTCTTATTTTACTATTTTAAGTGTAAATTGAAAAAAAAGATATTTAATACTATTAAAAGAGTGTAACTAATATAAATTACACATAAACATATATATATATACAACAACAATGTCATCAAGAGGGGGATTCAAAGGTTCCACCTCGGCAAGATTTGTCAAGAATTCTAATAATAACAAAGGACAAGAACGAAATTATAATGTGTTCTCAAGAGATTCTAAACAGCAATATAATAATGAACCAACATTGAAATCTAAATTAGATTTAGTTAAAGAGATAGACACCATCGATTCAGTGTTTGGATTTGATAGATATGAATCGGGTCCAAAGAGAACAGGTTGGTTGGTCAATATGCACCCAACTACTATCCCATCAAGCGACGTGATAGCTGGTACTTCAGGTGTTGATTATTATTTTTTAGATGAAGAGGGAGGTTATTTCAAGGCTAGTGTCCCTTATGATCCATATTTCTTATTGATCTGTAAACAGGGGGTCGAAACTGAAGTCGAAGAATGGCTTCGGAAGGCTCTAGAAGGGGTACTCAAGAAAGTCGGTAGAGTCGAAAAGGAAGACTTAGAATTACCTAATCATTTAATAGGATTGAAACGATCATTACTCAAATTGAATTTCCATAACATCGCAGATTTACTAGATGCTAGACGTATCTTGAACCCAATCATTCAAGAAAATAAATCAACTAAGGAATCTAAGGATATTTATGCATCAGTCAATCTCAATTATGATACATTCATTAATAAACATAACGACAACGATGATATGATAATAGAGGAAGACCAAGAAGAACAACATATCCCTAAATATGGAGATGCATCTGAATTGATAGAAGACATTAGAGAATATGATGTGCCCTACCATGTGCGGGTATCCATAGATAAAAATATTAGAGTCGGTAAATGGTATACCGTGGAAGCCAATGAAGAAGGTGCAAAATTAACAGAAGATAAGTCTAAAATCGCATTTGCAGATCCTGTCGTGTTAGCATTCGATATTGAAACTACTAAGGCACCATTGAAATTCCCAGATAGTTCGGTGGATAGAGTTATGATGATCTCTTATATGATCGATGGTGATGGATATTTAATCACAAATAGAGAAATTATCAGTGAAGATATAGAAGATTTTGAATACACACCTAAACCAGAATACCCCGGAATGTTCACGATTTTCAATGAACCAGATGAAAAGGCTCTCCTAGAGAGATTCTTCGAACACGTCAGAGACGTTAGACCTACAGTGATAGCTACATTTAATGGTGATTTCTTCGATTGGCCATTTGTCGAAGCTAGAGCGGCATACCATGAATTAGATATGTTTAAAGAAATTGGATTCGCTAAGGATAACGAGGGGGAATACAAATCTAATCATTGTGTTCACATGGATTGCTTCAGATGGGTTAAAAGAGATTCTTATCTTCCTCAAGGTTCTCAAGGTTTGAAGGCTGTCACCACTGCGAAATTAGGTTATAACCCAACAGAATTAGATCCAGAATTGATGACCCCATATGCATATGAAAAACCACAATTACTTTCTGAATATTCTGTCTCTGATGCAGTGGCTACTTATTACTTATATTACAAATATGTGCACCCTTTCATTTTCTCTCTATGTACGATTATTCCATTGAACCCCGATGAAGTGCTTCGAAAAGGTACAGGTACCTTATGTGAAATGTTATTAATGGTGCAAGCCTATGAAGGTGGCATTTTGTTACCAAATAAACATACTGATCCATTAGAGAGATTCTATGATGGTCATTTATTAGAATCAGAGACATACGTGGGTGGTCACGTTGAATCATTGGAAGCCGGTGTGTTCAGAGCTGATTTAGAAAACGATTTCAATATTGATACAACGGCAGTGGATGAAGTGCTAGCCGATTTAGATAATGCATTGAAATTCTCCATCACCATGGAAGCCGGGAAATCATTGGATGATGTTACCAATTATGATGAAATTTATAATAAAGTGAAGGAAGAATTACTTGAATTAAAGGCTAACCCTAAACGACACGAAACTCCATTGATTTATCACGTTGACGTGGCATCAATGTACCCAAATATCATGACTAGTAATAGATTACAACCAGATTCAATGAAAGATGAAAAAGATTGTGCTGCTTGTGATTTTAATAGACCGGGGAAAAATTGTGATAGAAGATTAACTTGGTCTTGGAGAGGTGAATATTATCCAGCTGAAATGAATGAATACCATATGATCAAGAATGCTTGTCAGAATGAAACTTTCCCACCACGGAGAACGGGACTACCGAGACGACAATTCGATGAATTGAGTTATGCTGAACAAACTTCACATATCAAGAAAAGAATCGCTGATTACTCTAGAAAGGTGTACCACAGAATAAAGCAAACAGAAACGGTAGAAAGAGAAGCTATCATTTGTCAAAGAGAAAACCCATTCTACGTTGACACTGTGAGAGATTTCAGAGATAGACGTTATGAGTTCAAAGGATTGGCCAAAGTGTGGAAGGGGAAAGTTGCCTCCATTTCTAAATCAGATAAACATGCCATCGATGAGGCTAAGAAAATGGTGGTCTTATATGATTCTTTACAATTAGCTCACAAGGTTATTTTGAATTCCTTCTATGGTTACGTGATGAGAAAGGGATCCAGATGGTATTCGATGGAAATGGCCGGTATCACTTGTCTAACCGGTGCCACCATCATTCAAATGGCTAGATCATTAGTGGAAAGATTGGGTAGACCATTAGAATTGGATACCGATGGTATTTGGTGTATTTTACCAAAGAGCTTCCCTGAAAACTTTAACTTTGAATTGAAAAATGGGAAAAAGATCTTCACTTCATATCCATGTTCCATGTTGAATTATTTGGTTCACGAGAAATTCACTAATCATCAATATCAAACTTTGGTTGATCCAGTTAAACTTAAATATGATACTCACTCTGATAATTCCATTTTCTTCGAAGTTGATGGTCCTTATAAGGCTATGATCTTGCCTACATCCAAGGAAGAAGGTAAAGGTTTGAAGAAAAGATATGCAGTGTTCAATTTTGATGGTTCCTTGGCCGAATTGAAAGGTTTTGAATTGAAGAGAAGAGGTGAATTACAATTAATCAAGAACTTCCAATCTGATATTTTCAAACTTTTCTTGGATGGTGAAACCTTAGAGGGCTGTTATGGAGCTGTCGCTAATGTTGCCAATAGATGGTTAGATGTTTTGGATACCAAGGGTAAGATGTTGGAAGATGAAGATTTAATTGAATTGATTTGTGAAAACAGAAGTATGTCCAAGAGTCTTGAAGAATATGGAGCTCAGAAATCCACATCTATCACTACTGCTAAAAGATTGGGTGAATTCTTGGGTGAAGAAATGGTCAAGGATAAAGGTTTAGCGTGTAAGTACGTTATCGCAGACAAGCCATCGAAAGCTCCTGTTACAGAGAGAGCCATTCCAACTGCTATTTTCTCCTCCGATATCGCTGTTAAGAAGAAATACCTGAAGAGATGGTTACTTGATCCCACATTGGAAGATTTCGATCCAAGATCCTTGATTGATTGGAACTATTACAGAGAAAGATTGGCCTCGGTTGTTCAAAAGATTATCACTATTCCAGCTGCATTACAAGGTGTCCCTAATCCTGTTCCAAGAGTGGCTCATCCAGATTGGTTACAAAGAAAGATTGACATCAAGAATGATAAGAAGAAGCAGCACCATTTGACCCAATTCTTTAGCAAGGCTCCAAAGGGCTCTAAGCCAGTGATGGCCGATGTTACCAATAAGATTCAAGATATTGAAGATTTTGGTGGGTCTCATGTGAATGGTCGTGGTCCTAAATTTGGTAAGGTTACCTCTAGAAAGAGAAGATTAGCTGAAAAGGAATCTAATGATGAAGAGGCTCAACGTATTTTGAACCAACCTATTCCGGATCCTCTTGTCGATTATGGTGCATTCTTGAGATACCAGAAATTAAAATGGAAGATCCAAGCTCAGGAAAGACAAAGAAGACAAAGAATTTTCGGTAAGAATTTTCAATCCAGTGATAATTCTGCTGTTGGTAGTATCATTAGAAAGCAAGCTGAACATTTTGCTACTTCTCAATGGCAAGTCATTCAATATTCACCCGATCCTGCACGTCCTGGTTGCTTGAAGGCATTCGTTCTGGTTAATGGTAAGATTCAAACATTGTCTATTCATGTTTCTAAAAAGATTTTTGTTGATTTAAAATCTGGTTCACCACCTAAGGAGATTCCAAATTGTGAAATAACTAAAGCTGCACAATCATTACCAAATGGTCAATCATCTGCCCATTTATACAAGATGGTTATGTCTGAAACCACATACAATGACCAAATGAGTCAAATTGATAGTGCTTTGAACCATACCTCTGTTGCTAGTATCTATGAATCTAATATTGCTGTCACTGAGAGGGCCATCATGGAAATTGGTACCTGTGTTAAATTCAACGATGACCAGGTTGGCGCCTTAGCTAAATCCTTGGAGAAGGGGTTTGACCAAGTTAACTTGAAGCCACTACCAGCCGAAAATTACTTGACTACATTCTCTATGGGTGTTTTATATTTACTCCACGTTGTCTCTAATGGGTATGAGATATTCACTCTGTTCAATTCTTCAAACAATGATGCCACTGTCTACGTCTTGAAGCCATCTTCCAATGCACAACAATTGCCAGCAAACATTGATTCATACTACAAGGATATGTTCAAGGCTAAGAAGGATTCCTTCTCTAAATACTACAAGATTATTGATTATGCTGAAGAGATTGAATTTGAAACCCATTATTTCACTGATATCTCCAAGGTTTACAAGAAGTTGAATTCTAGAATTGGATCTATCTCAGAACAAAGTGCATCTAAACCATTGTTTGTTGTTCAATCTCCTTCATCTGATAAGATAACGAAGATCTTGAAGGCCACATCTGGGTTACCAAACTTGAAGATGAAGGTCAATGAGATTCAAGTGAATGCTCTTTCATGGCACTCCTTAGTGATTAAGAGAATAATGAACCACTATTTGTCATTGGCTGGTTGGGTCACCAAGATGATTGCTCTTGCTAAATATGGTAACATTCCTCTTTGTAACTTGAAGGTGGATAACATGGCATACCTCATTGATATCGAATATGCTAGAAAGTTGATTGAGTCGAACATTGTCTTATGGTGGTCACCAAGTTCTAATCCAGATTACGGTGGACTAGAGAAGGACCAAATTCTATTGAGCACGGAAGAATCATTTGAGTTCCCTGTTGTGAATAGATCAGAAGTTTATGAAAGTGTCTGTGTTGAACTTGAACTTAAGAATTTAACTATTAACACTATCCTTACTTCCACATTGATTAATGAGGCTGAAGGTGTCTTTGATAATGCTGGTGGTGAAGATGATCCAGAGTTGAAAACTGGTACATTTGCTGAAAACTCATTCTCTGGTCCAGCCTTGGCTGCCTTGAGAACACTGGTTAAGACTTGGTGGGATGATGCCATTAAAAATGATTCCAATGCTGATTCCATGATTCACGGGTTTATCTCTTGGTACCGTAATCCATCGTCGTTCCTTTATGATTCCTCCTTACATTATCATGTTCATAATTTGACCAAGAAGAGTTTAGCACAAATCTTGGGTGAATTTAAAGGTTTAGGATCATCCATTGTGTTTGCAGATAGAAACAAGGTTGTTCTTAGAACTAGTAAGTCACAAGTTGAGAACTCCTACGCTTATGGTCAATATATCATTACAGCTATTAGATCAAAACCACTGTTCAATTTCTTAGAATTGAATGTCACCAGATATTGGGATTTACTTGTGTGGATGGATCAATACAACTACGCTGGTAGTTATTGTACTGAGATTGAGGAAAAGCAAGATCAACAACAAGAATTAGAATTTGTTTCCAAATGGCAAATCAAGAACTTCTTACCTCACATCATGCAACAAGAATTTGAAGAATGGGTGGTGTTAATTTTGGATGCCTTCATCAAGCACAGAGAGTCTGAATTTAAGACCCAAAGTGGTACTCAGGGTGTTTCTGGAACTCCAAGAAGAACTCAAATCACTCAAATTTTGAAGAATAACAAGTGGATGCTCAATGGTAAAGACACTGAGGAGGAAGATTTCAGTAAGGGTGTTTGTGAATACTTCAGATCTCCATTATTAAAGAGAGTCAAGAATTTGATCTCCAAGCAGAATGAAACAATTTTAGATCCAGCTATGGCTGAAGAATTCAATTTCCCTAAACTTGCTGGTTCCTCTACTAATCCAACCAATCCTACTTTAGAGATGGTGAAGTACATTTGTCATATTTTAAGTTTATCCAAGAGAAGAAATATTGAAGTGAGAATGCTTCGTAAGGAATTACTCAACTTGTTTGAGATCAAGGAATTCAGTGAAGAGGGGCAATTCAAGAATCCATCTGCTTCCCTAGTGTTACCTCAATGGGTTTGTGATTACTGTAAATATACCAAGGATATCGACGTTTGCAAGGATGATGAGAATCTTATTTGGAATTGTGAATGTTGTGATAAGCCATTTGATAAGTTGATTATTGAAGAGCATCTGATTTTCCAATTCAGTAAGATGATTGCCAAATATTTGACTCAAGATTTCAAGTGTGGTAAATGTTCAGGTATCAGAGATAATGAATTATCAGCACATTGTCATTGTTCAGGGAAATGGGTCAGCACTATCAGCAAGAAGGAGATCATCAAGAGATCAAAGGTTTTCAGAAATGTCTCTGATGCATATCAATTGAGATTATTAAGAGATGTTACTGATGACTTTTTAGTTTAGAAAGTTTTGAAGTTGTGTTTAGTTGTACGTTTAGTTTTTTTTTATTAAAGGCATTTTACCGTTTATATATATACCCCTGGGTTATCATATTTTTTTATCCTTTTTTTTTTGTTATTTGTGTTTCCTTTTCATCTATTTATCTGTTTTACTATTATAAATTCATTTCCTATATTAATTTAATCCAACATGTGTTTAAATCCGTAACTAATAGTAAATGTATATTTTTATGCGACAAAATAACAAATTAATATAATATATATAAAAACGAAGAAAGAAAAATCTAATATCTCTCCTTCAATCTGGATGCCACAGTTCTCAAGTTACCGTAAACCTTACCTGGAGGACTACCCAAGATCAAACTCATCACTGCTTCTCTAGCCATTCTGATATGAGAGAATCCACCTAAAATGTGAATTTTAGAATCAGCCAACACAATTCTAGTTCTTGTAGCATTTTCAATAGCAAATTTAGTTTTACCGTCCTTACCAGCAATTCTACCGATGGCCCTTGACAAATGGTCTCCCTGTAATGTCTTCACATCCTTCACTTCGAATGATTCAATGTACAAATCATCTAATCTTAATAGAGCAATAGCATCATCTATATCAAATCCAAGAGAGAATGCCTTAATGAAATCTGCACCCTTCTGAAGAGCACCCTCATCGGTAGTCTTCGTACACGTTCTCAATTCAACGTTCTTAGTTCTTGTGTTCATTCTGACTTGCAATTTAAGGTGTTCCACTAATGGTGGATAAATCTTTGGCCATGCGTTCTTCAATGGTGATAATCTATGTGGGGGTATGGCAACTTTACGGGATTCTGATTTCACCTTCATTCCAGAGATAGATTGTGATTGAAATCTTGGCTTTCCTGATTCATCTAGCACTAATCCTGCCTGTGGCTTCTTGTCCTTCTTCTTATCTGTTGTCTGTTGATTATCTTTAGTTGTATCATCTTCCTCCATGGCGGTATCGATGAGCACGTCATCTTGCTCAACTTCCTGCACTGGCTCTTGTTCTTTTGATTGTGTACCGCTGTTCTTCACTGCAGTTGGAGCTCCCATTATGTATGTATGTTATTCAAAGGTTATGTAAATCAAAAGTTATATAGTGTTCCAGTAAGTAACAAAAAAAATTTAAAAAAAAATTTTCAAAAAAAAAAAAAAAAAAAACATATCAAGGCTGTGCAGAAGAGGATGATCAACGCCCTTACACGGGATTAAGAAGTGGGGACCATTGAACGAAGAAGAGCTCTTATTAAGGGGATAATTGGTATTAAAGGTTAAGGTACCAGGACACTCACAATCAAGCATGTTAAGACACACGAGATCACTCATAAGGCCCTTTCTAAGGCCAACAACTCGGGTGTTATCTCTGACTTCTTTAAGATATCAGTCTGTGAAGACATCCGGAGATCTATTCAATCAAAGATACCAATCACTTCAAGAAACTATCGATAATTCATTATCGAAGAACCCCACAGAGTCTCAAATATTACAACTGATCACATCAGTGAAATCATTTCAAGATGAAATTCAAATATCTGGATCAACAGAGACTGAATTATTGAACTCTAGCAATGATTTATTGACTAAACTTCTTAGTTCACCCAATTTCCAATTCACTGAAGATCACATAGCTGCTTTCTTCAAATTGGGGAATTCTAATTTATCACAACCTTTGAATTTCAATTTCATTAAACTAGTTATAGAGAAATACCACATTTGGGGTCCAGGAAATAGAGTTATCCCATATAATACATTACAAGTACCATTCAAAAGACTAATATGGGATGGCCAGTTCAATAAAGCATTAGATTTAATAGAATTAACCAGTAGCACAGCAAGATACCAAAAACCACAGATAACCAAGATTTGGAAACTGTTAGGGTATTCCTTTGGTGGGACTACTGGATTAATATCAGCGGCTCATGTGTGGTTATCGTTTAGATACCCTGAGATCATGCATTATGGTGATTACGGTATTTACGGTATCTATGCTGCGTGTGTGTCATATTTAGTGAATTGTGGGTTCTTAGCAACACTTGCATTCTCATCTAAAGGTTTAGAAAATGGTAATTTGATGTTTGCCAAGCATACATTACCACATAATTGGTTTATCAAATTAGATGAATTGAAGATGTGTTCTAAAGTTGTACTTGGTGATGCAGATATTAATGGTGAAGAGGGATTTGCCACTAGAGAGATTGTGCAAAGAGTGAAGAAACTTGGATTCATTGTGAATGAACCAGAACAGGAATTGATGTTGAGACAATATTGGTATTCCTCTGGTGAAGGATTTGTGTGGTGTGAACCAGATTTAGATCCAGCTGAATTAATTTGGTGGGATCACCTTCATGAAGTTGGTGTTAAAACTATTTGGGATCAAAATTATGAGAAATTACAAGCACAAGAACAACATGATGAAGATGAGGAGGAATTGCTCTTGACAGAAGGATGAACGTGTATATAGAAAAAAATATAAAAATAATTGTATATTTAAAGAGTGATTAAATATTAACCCAAAGTATAAGTAAAAATGTGAATAAGTAAAGGATAGATGTCATAAAAAGAATAAATAAATAATAATAATAAAAAAAAAACCTGGAATAAAAGAACCACCTAACAAAACGCAAATGCCAAACAAAAACAAAGTAATAAAGAGATCAAATATGGAATGGAATGATGCAATCTAAAACAAAATAAAACAAACACAACCAACAACAACAAACAGGAGAAATTACTAATGCCAGCATGAGTTTATATCCCGAGGTTAGAATGGGTAACCCCGTTGACACCATTAGATCCATGATTCTTCTTTGCCTTTGATTTGTTAAAGTTCTTACCATTAATCCAAAATTGTAAAACATAATTGAAAAAGAAATCATCCTCCTTATCGAATGATTTTAACACTGAATCTATTCTAGATTTCAATTCAACATCATTTTTAGCCAAGTTGTTTAATAATTTTAAGTATTTATCAACGGGGGAGTTTCTACCGAAAGTTAAACTGTTAGCATATGAGTTACTATTGAACACAGTCAACCCTGGAATGTTACCAGATAAGGAATCAGTTAGACCAGATAATTGCTTTTGAGGTGATGGAGGTAACATTAACATATTTGAATATTGATTTGACACAAGTTGATTCAAGTTATTGAAATTGTAAAGATTATTATAGTTGTCATTAATCATATTAGAATTAGATATGAATTCTAAATTATTTGAATTTAAATTAAAGAATCCCTTTCTTTGGGTGAGTAAATATAAATCATCTAATTGTTTAAAGATTTCTGATTCATGATCAAATTTCTCTAATCTAGAAAGTAAATTAACCAACTTTGGATCATTAGGAGACGTTATCAGGGAGGCAAACCGTTTTGGAGTCATAGATAGTGGTGATGACACAGTACGTGATTTAAACTGGTTAGTTAATGATTTAGTAATAGTTGGAAACATTATTGGAAATGAGAATTATATAGTGAGTAAGATGGATAATAGGTAAACTTGTAAACTACACGTAAAGAAGAAACTATTGTGGAGAGAGATCTTATCTTAATAATGACGGTTTCCAACAAAAATTGAATTGCCCCAAATTCAGTGGTGTAGAGATGTAGGATTTTATGTTTGTTTATTTTTTCTTATTTTGGCACTGTTTAATTCCTGTATTTATATTGGTGTTTGTTTCATCTTACGACATTAAATAAATTATACACAGTTATCAATATAATACAATGTTGAATTCAGTTAAATTGTTATCTAATCAATTGAGTAGATTGAGTGTTACCTCCGGGGTGCCAACTACTTTAGTTGCCCACGCAAGGGGCAACCAAATTCGTGCCTTTTCTCTTCAACGGGCTTCTCCATTATTCAAAGAAGCAGCAAAGAAGAAGCCAGCTTCAAAGAAGAAACCAGCTGCTAAGAAGACTAAGAAGGCTGATAAGCCAAAGCCAAAGCCAAAGAAGAAGGAAAAATCACAAAAGGAATTGGATAAACCAGTTAGACCTTTATCTTCATACATGTTGTACGCTCAAGCTGAACGTGAAAAGGCTACCCCAGAACAAAGATCAGATGTAGTTGGACTCGCCAGAGCTAGTGCTGCTAAATGGAATTCCGCTCCTTCATATGAAAAGAGAGAATTTGAACTGCTCTCTGCTAAACGTCTTGAAGATTACCATCAAGCTGTCGCAGAATGGAAGGCCAAGTACCCACCTAAATTATCCGGTTACAATAAATTTATGAAGGATTTCTTCAGTGGAAAGGGTGTTGCCAGTCGGGAAGATGCTCAATCTACACTATCCGAGGCTGCTAAAAAATGGTCAACCTTGACTACAGATGAAAAGGCTGCTTGGGCTTCCAAATAAACTTGTATTCTCTATGTCTATAATTATGTTGAATATGTTTTCTTTGTGTGTTGGTTATTTTCTTTCCTTTCAGGTTTGTACCTCTTTTTTTTTATTTCTTCAAATGTATGTATATGTGCCGGTCTTAATCCGCCCGTTTATATCCCCAAAACTGTCTCCCTTTCTTCCTCTTCCTCTTAAGGATATTGCAAATATATTAGCTTTATTTGATTGGATTATAATTCACGTAATACCCCTTGTATGTACAATATTAGTACTAGTATTAAGAATAACACAGATCTTAATAGCAGTACAGTAACAATATAGATGAAACCAAAAATTTGAGACATTTTTTGCCCATAGTATGCTATCCGAGATCATAGTAAACTATCAGATGACAAGTTAAGTGGGATTTATATTCTAATAAACTCTACTTTAAACCTATTATATGATACAATATACTAATTAATGACTATTGGCGGTGAAATTACCCCGGAGCGGTAAGGTGATGCGTAATTTCGGATTTTTCTTGGTGTTGAATCCGATTAATGGGATACATCAATTGTGTGTTCCCACTAGTATTTAATGGTAACTCGATAACCGGATTTAACACCGCCTTTTCTTTTCTCTTTCTGCTATTTAAATAAACTATAAAATTTGGTTTTTAATTAAAGAACTTGCTTACAATCATTGCTATTAAAGATAAGTTTACTAAAGTTTAATAAAAAAAAAATAAAACTGCTTTCTAAAATGTCTACTACTGGTTCTGAATCTTCTGGGTTACCAATGACTGGAACATTGATTTTAGTCAGACATGGGGAATCCCTATGGAATAAAGATAACTTATTTTGTGGTTGGGTTGACATCAGGTTATCACAAAATGGTAAAGATCAAGCTAGTCATACCGCTCATTTGATCAAGGAATATAAATTGACACCGGATGTGGCATTCACTTCTAAATTATCCCGTGCTAATCAAACTTGTAATATCATATTGGATGAATTAGATCTGAATTATATCGATGTCTATAAGACTTGGAAACTCAATGAACGTCATTATGGTCAATTACAAGGTCACAATAAATCTGAAGTTTTGAAGAAATATGGTGAAACTAAATACATGTACTGGAGAAGAGCATTCCAGGGATGTCCACCATTGGTGTCACCATCAGATAAGTTTTATTGTATCAATGATAAAAGATATGAAGATGAACCTAACCAAGATTTGCTCCCCCGGGGGGAATCATTGATGATGGTGCAAGGTAGAATGATCCCATATTATAAAGAATACATTGAGAATCAACTTAAGAAGGGTAAAATCGTCTTGGTTGTGACTCATGGTTCAGTGGTGAGAGCATTATTGAAACACGTTTTCTCTATCAGTGATGATGGAATCTCTCATATTAATATTCCTAATGGTATCCCATTATCCATTGATTTCCATAAAGTCGGTGAGGAACTGACTCCAGTTTATGAAACATGGAAGTTCTTGGATCCTGAAAGAGCTAAGATTGAAGCCGAAAAAGTGGCATTACAAGGTTTCGAAAAATAAATAAAAGTTTACAAATATTTCTAGAGCTTGCATTTCATTTTTACTTTCTATATTATCAAACTAGTAATTAATATCATTGTTTAGTAAAGTTATTATAAATAAAAGAGATCTCTCTTTGCACTTTCTACAGACTCATTTAAAACTGCTAAATCGTCCTGCAATGTACCCTTTCTCGTCTTAATCACTTGTTCTTCGTCAACGGCAAGAGCTTTGTATCTTTGATAATCCAATTCAAGTTGTGCTAACTCTTTTAATTGTTGTTCGATCTCTTGTACAATATCCTTGTGGATAGTATCCTTGTCAATAATAGCAGATTGGATTTTGGATTCTAAGGTCTTAGAACGAGTAGCTGTGGATTTCATAAGACCAATCAATTCTTCTGCGGAGGTTTCCTCTGTGAACGTTAACTTATCAATGGCATCATCAACTGTGTTCTTCTTCATTTCTTCATCAATAAGTTGTTCAACTTCGGTGAATGCGACATTTTCCGTGTTTAATTGATCCAGTGAATATAAAGGCGAATCACCTTGGTTGTCTGAATTAATAAGATTGGCCATCTCCATATAAATGGCTTCCTGCGTAGCATCACTAGTCTTCAACTCCACGGTATTCTTAGGAATAGGAAGACCGCGCTTGACAGCCTGGGATAGATGTAATTTCTCTATGAGTTTATCCTTCTCCGAAGCTTGTTGTCTCTCTAGTTCACCTTTATCTATGGAAACTTCATCAATACCCCCAGTGGTTGTCGTCAAAGATTGTATATTAGCTCCATTGAAGTCTTCCACAATGATTTCGAAATCGTTCAACGGTTTAGGTAAATTCTTCAACTTCATGGCTAACGTGACAACTTTAGGCTTTTTGATCTTCCTTTTAGAATGTTTAGTGGATTTCACAGTGTCTACATCATCTTCGGCATCGGGTTTAGTAAATAGTACCGAAGTTTCAAAAGTCTTATCATTGACAACCTTGGCAGCCTCTTGGATTCTAGAATCTATATCCATTTCAGATTCCTCCTCCTTCGTTCCAGGTTCAGATAATGCAAGTTTCCGTCTCTTTGCAATGTTATCTCTATCGGGTTCCTCTATTGCAAGATCTCTCTTGTCATTAATCTTAGCTGTTTCATCTCTTTGTCTTTTATCCTTCTTCTTTTGCTTTTGCACTTCTTGATTGTGGGTTCCAAATTTATCTGTTTTCCTGCTAAATTTTTCTTTTTCTCGAAGATTGGCCTGATCTTCTTGTGTTGTATCATATGGACCCTCTTCAGCAGTTCTTTGGAATGCCACTTCTTGATTGTAGTCCATTTCATCTTGGAACTTCTTCTTATGCTTGATATCGGTATTGATACCAGCTTGTTTCAATTCACGTCTTTTCTGGAGTATTGCCACTCTCCGACTCTCTTCTAGCATTTTTTCACGGGCTTTCCGTTTGGTTTTCTTACCCTGTGTATTAGCCAATCTAGCACGGGCTTCACTTAGCATTTCCCGTTCGTCTTCATCTAATTCTTCAAAATCGGGTCTAGCAGGCTTTGTTTCTGGGTTCATATTCAGTGCCTCAACACCAGCAGAAAGTGTCCCCCTTAGTTTGAGATCATCATCTCCCAAGTTATCATCTAATAATTGTTGATATCTATCGATGCATTGATTAGCAGTTCTATCCAAGATCACACTAATGGAATTCCATTGGTTCGGTCTCAACTTGATCAACTGTAATAATCTTTCATCTTCCTCCTTTGTCCATTCGATTTTCTTGATCTCTGGGTTTAACCATTCATTCCATCTTGCCTTACACTGCTTTGCCGTTTTCTTTGCCAACAATGAACTCACACGGGACCATTGATTTAACCCATATTTGGCTATAGCTGCCTTCAACACTTCATCCTCGGCGTTAGACCAGATACCTCCTTTGACGTATATAGGAGCCATCGTAGTGTTTCTAGTATTAAAAGTTGATTTAATAGGAGTACAGTAGTAATCATAGGAACAATATGGCACATACAAATTTGAAAATTATATAGTATAAAATAAAGAGGTGTAGAGATGTGTATATGTGATTATGTAATCTCATTGGAAACTAGGCTTTCAATATTTGAAAAACGTATACTTACGGAAGGGTGTACTTTTCGGTAATTATCAGTTAGGAGTTATATATCAAAGCACACAGCAATAACAACCACTATCCACAGGGATACATTAATAGACAGCACTCGTGAATTGAGCAGTAGTCAACTGGATTTCCATTTTACCCCTTTTTCTTTACTTTCTTTCATATATATTCATATATCTCCAGTTTCCATTGCTAAAAACACGTTCCTGACTTTGCTCATTTAATTTACAATGTTATACAAGCCAAAGCATCAAAAATTGATATTGCGATGTTATCCATCCAAGAAATTGCCAGGTAATGAAACAAAGCCTAACAATGCCGAATTGAGTTACCTCATTTTCTATGCAAAGACCAGAAGAACAAAGTTAGAGAAAGTGTGTGCATTTCTTGACAAGAAATCAAGATCTGACGTATCCCATGGGAGAATAGGTCACTTGAAAGTGACCCTATATATCCTTCAAGAATTGATCAGGGAATGTTCTGATGATTTGGGTATATTGACTCCCACCGTGGTTAATACCCTTAGTTCCATTCTCAATTTAAATGATTTGAATAGTTCACAATTGGCATCCGAGGTGTTTGATGAATATTCTCAAGAATTGCAACCACAACAAAAGGCCATCTTGGCTTCCAATGAAAGCGTTTTAAAGGCATTCTTGAAATTGACAAATAAGTTTATCAGATTGGCAGACCACTCTTCAGAGGATTGGCAAAAAATCGCTATCCAGTCCACCCAAGTGGTTTCCCGGTATATAGATGCGATGTACACCTCTCAGATGGCACTAGTTGAGAAGTCTGTCACCATGTTATTGAGTAATTTAGAACATGATGCCACTTCTCCTCAATTAGTGAAGACCGTGACTGCCACAGGCATGCAAGTGGATGACAAATTATCTCTTAGAGATTTTGCCATGGTTTCTTTGAAATATTTCTTTGACACAAACAACAAAAAGCAAGTTGATGCCGCTACTAGATCTTTGATTCACTATGCATTGGAAAAGAGAAGTGATCCTATCTGGGTTAATGTCTGTTTGGAAGTTTGTGCAAAGAAAACTCACATTGAACTGAGATACAGAATCATTTCCATGCTTATCTTGGAATTGACCACAGTGACTGACCTATCACAGAAAAGTTTCCTCTCACTGTTGACTTCTAATTTGTTGTCATGTGAAGATGTCAATATGATTGGTTTACCAGTGAAGGAAATTTTGGGTGACGTTCTTCAATTAGAAAAGCATCTGATCGTCAATGAACGGAACAACCAAGAATTGGCAGATGAATACAACGACATTGTGAGAAGTTTGAGTAAACATATTTATTACAATAACCAAATTAACGATATGGTGGCGGAAATATTTGGATATTACTATCAACTTTTCGTTGTTGAGAAAACTGATTTCACCCCAATGCAAATATTTAACATCTCTGATTTGTTTATATACAACTTGGAAAATATATTCCAGGCTACCAGAGAGGATACTTTGAATAATATGAAAAAATCTATGTACCCTAGTTCAATCTTTGATTACCTTTGCTATACTCTAGATTTCAAGTATTACCCTAATTTTACTAAGAAGCAAGAAATCCAAATAAAATGGATAAAACTCATGGAACAATATTTCAAATTAGATGTTGACACTGAGTTGGCTAGAAAGCTTAATTACCAAAATTTGATTACGGAGAAATTAGAGAGTAACCATATTATAATATTCTTGGATACCACAGAGGAAATATGTGATAACACGACAGAGAAATTAAACCAACAGGTGTTGTCCACACTTACATTGATGGTGTCCAAATTTGGTATAAACTTCATTGTGAACTTGTTACGGTTCACTAAGAGATGGTTGCATGACGTTAGTAAGTATAGCTACTGTTTAACCTTATTGTTGTTATTGGAGTCTGGTAAGTACTTAGAGAACACAAATTTGACTGACGCTGTTAATGGGAGAATCAACGAATTGGAGTCTTCAGGGGAATGGTATGATGGGTATAGACTCCCACCTGATAGTGGTAAGGGTTCTTCCTCTCCTGTGGAGTTAACTCAGGAGAATATTGTTGCCATGCTCAGTGAAGACCCAGAAGTTCGTAAGGCCATTGAATTGGCCAATCTCCCATCAACCAAGTCGTCTACACCTGAGGGGGAACCCTCTTCGAGACCTATTTCTAGAGACCCACTACTTCGGGGATTCAGTTTCAACAAGGCCACCACTGCAACCGATTCTATTATTAATAACCTCACCACTGGGGTGCCCAACTCTAATAACACATTATTTTCTAACTCAACATTGTTATTATCACCTAATCTCACGGGAGCACTCTCTAGGAATGCCTCTATCGGTAACTTTTCACTACCACAGGCTTCCACCTCTAAGACGGACAACTCCATAGGTCTGACCGCAAACAGCCTACCAACAAATGGTGTTCTGTCATTGAGATCAATCTCTTCGGTGAACAGAACAAATGGGTACATGTCTATAACCCATGCTGATGGTCCAAATGCTCGTGAATTGAAATCCATCATAGCCACTGGTAGTCCAGCTGCGTCACCTAACACTTCGGTTCTCAGTGATAATGTTGATCCGATATCAAGTGTTGTATCAAACGGTGCTAATGGTGATGTGCGTTCTACTTCCTTGCCAGCTACTTCTCCTACTAGAAAGCCTATCGATTACAAGAAGAGTGGATTGGCGTTCTGTATCAGCGGACTTGATTTGACAGATGACGAAGCTGATGATGAAACTGATGCTGACGGTGAGCCTGTCATTGTGGAAAAGCAACCTGAATTTGTTGATGTTGATCATGGTGTTGAAGTCCAATCATCTGCTGCATGAAAAAAAGGACTAAAGACTTTGTGTTCATTTTTATATTTTTTTCTTTTTCTTTATTTCTTTTATATATATACTTCCTTTACCCCTGTTTTGATTTTTTCTGCTTAAATGTAATAATTATGTTCTCTAATATACAGTATTGTTTTGAATAATTATGAAGCTAGATTAAATTATAAGTACAAAAAAGAAAGAAAGGAGGGAGAAAAAAAAATTATAAACCGGATAAAGAACAAGTATAAATCAATCAACTAACGAGAGACTCAAGTTGTTGTTAAAGAAAAAAAAAACAAGCAAGCATGAAAGGGAAAAATAAGGAAAATGGTAAACATTCAAGCATGAGAGAGTGTATAGTTGTGTGAGTTTAATTGGGTCAATGATAGGTCAAAAAACTTTTTTTTTATTCATCGTCTTCATCGTTTAATGCATCGAAAGCGTTAAACTTAGAAATTTGAGTAGTGGCCACGGTATCTCTTGAATCGGCAGCACCACCCTTACCGGAGGAAATCTTAGAACTTGAAGACTTGAAAAGAGCATGTTGCTTACCAGACTTAGAAGAGGCAGTAGTGGCAGTGGTGAATCCGTCATCATCATCTTCAATAGCGATTTCGTGCTTCTTGGCAGCGGTTGGCACAAATGAAGTCCAACCATCGTCATCAACTTGCTTAATTTCCTTTGGTAATCTCTTCTTCTTTGGGTGTGTGAATGACTTTCTTCTTGGTTGAGATTCCTCGAATTCCTTCATGGCCTCCTTGACTTGTTCAACCAAATCTAAGAATGGTTGTAAATCAACACCACTTGGTAAGACTGCACCAGATTCGTAGGACAATAATTCTTCTTCAGTGTATTTTTGAGCCATCTTGGATAAAGGTTTTTCTGTTTTCTGAAAGTGATTACAAGTCAGGTTCTTCTTAACACCATAATTTTGTCTTGTGAATAATCGAAAATAAATTTTTTCCATGATGATCACAGTGGTTCGACGTATTGACACGACTAGCAAAATTGACATGAGCCTCATCGTGAAAAAAAAAATTTTCTTTTTTTTCTTTAATAAAGGATAATACTAGTTTATACTACTTTTAATTAACTTAATCAAACCCATTGCACTAGAAATAAAGATGCCTCTTGCTAAATCATTATCTAAGGTCACTAAACAGTTGAAAAATAAGAAAACTGGATCTCCATTGCATCCAAAGGGACGAAAAGCTAAGATTTTAACTAGAGCCACCCTTAGAGATGATAAGATCAATCAAAAGAAATTATTACACACAATGAAGAAACAAGACGATATTCAAGTGTATTCATTCATTCATGATTTAATTGAAGAAGATCAAGAACTCAAACAAAAATCAACATTCACAGTGGATGAATTGAAAGAACTCACATTGATGTTCATAGATAGAGATCAAGATGAATTGGCTAAATTGATAAAGCAAAGAAGACCAGGTAGACCAGCAACTAAAAAACAAGATATTATTGAAATGAGAAAAAAGCATGAATTACACTTGTTTGAAACTGGTTGGAAATTGCCAGATTTGACTGATGCCGATAATGTGAAATTGTTTAGACATTGGAAGAGTGATCATGGTGGATTAACCGCTATCAAATTTAAATTGATTAAGAAAAATGAAGATCCAGTTGAAGATCAAGAAATGAATTAAGTTATTTCCCGATATTATATAAAGATATGTACATTAATAGATTCCTGACTTTTTGTTTCTTGCTTAAGAAATTACATTAACGAAAAATTATATATAAAAGTATCTAAGTTTGTTGTGGTTGTGGGTGTTGTGTTTCTTGTAATTCGGGGACATCCATGAAATAACTCAATCCAGCGAGACCCAAAATAGCACCACCTAATATAGCCATTGTATTCTTGAATAAGTTCCACCAAACCCAAGATTTGTCTCTGACAAAGAATAACGTAGTGGAATCTCCATCCACTAGTTTATATCCACGTTGTAGTAATTTATTGATATCACTAACATACGTTTCAGGTTTATGAAGTTGTTCTAATAATTGGAAAACGTTCTTCTTGTCCTTATTATTCAACTTCAATCTGGAATCCTTAATAGCAGACCCATCTGGACGAAGTACAAGACATTCTTGACTAGAATTAGAAATCTTTGCATCAGGAACATCCACAATAGAGTTAATAGGCACAATAGTGTTAGGCACAAGTATTGGTGTGAAGAAATTCATATTCTCTATAGTTCTAGGATCACCTGTCATTTGTTGTTTAGACCATTCATAATTCAATTTAGATTTGAACATCATATCTTTAGAGGAATCATCTTTTTGCTTAGCAGCAACTAAGAAATCTTCCATAGACTTAGCATCTGTATTTGTGTCAGCAGTGGTATCTTCATCTTTGAATACATGATGTGATATCAATGGCATAGGTTGTAAATTCGTCATTTTCGGTAACACATTGTTTGATTCGGTATTCTTCGACACTTTATTAATAGATGCTAATAAATCTTTGAAAGAACCAGTCTTATGAGAAGTATGATGATGTGATTGCTGTTTATTCAAATCGTGTGTATCCTTTTGTGCAGTGGTGTTAGTCATTAATGTACCAATGGTGTCCTCCTTTTCGATCAATTCTTCCTCATCAATCAAACTGAAATCCTCCACTATATCATCTCTCAAATCTACTCCGAATTGCTTCCAGATGAAGTAATCTAAGTGTTGTTCGTTTCTCTTCAATGTAGTCAAGAACGTCAACATCTTCTCCTTATTCACGATCTTATGATCATACTTGATCAATTTCTTAAACACAGCCAATGTGGCTAGACATTTATCCCGTGTATTAAATGAATCTTTAGGTTTGGTTTCCAAGAATCGCTGAAGTTGTTCTCTCTCTGTCTTAAATAATTTATTGAAGTATTTGTAACCTTTAGGTTCTTCAAACACTTTGATATTTGAGTTAGATTTCTTTAATAAATGATCCACTGGGGTTGCCGCTGATTGTTTCTTTGATTCTGGTATCCCCTCTTTAGATATAGATTTTAATTTCGTCAAATCAAAGGAGAATTTCCCAGATGATGGTGATCCAGTTATTATTTGACCTATCGTCTTAGATGATAATCTTAATTGATGTTGTTGAGTAGTAGTAGAAATGCGGAGATTCGATGCAGTAGTTATCGGAGTCTTAAGAATCGATGACGATCTTACCTGGCATGGTATTTGTTTAAACATTTTGTTATTAAATCAGTAATAACTGTGATCTATATATCAGACTTTGAATATTTGAATTAAAAGGAAATTGATTATTTAACAGATATGGTTTACCAACACAAATCGATCCATACGTAAAACCACCTTACTTTTTTTTGGTGAGACCTTTTTTTTGCTTCAGGGCCGAGATTCAGGGCAGTGGAGTTTCTACGTAGCTTGGTTATAAAAGACAGATAAACACAAAGTAAATTATAATAATATAAAGACAACAAAAAAAAATACAAAGATAAAAAAGATAATGTAATAAAAAAACAAAAAGGAGTAGTAATAAACACACTTTATAAGTAACAGAGTTTGTGGGAAAAGGAGAAGCTCAAAGGAGGAAAAAAGAAAGAGTTCAAATTTGTTATGAATTTTTTTTGGGGGTTTTTTTTAGAGGAAAGCATTTAAAAAAAAGGACAAAAGAAGAAGTAAAACTAGATATCTATATGTTGTTCATGAGAAAGGTGGACGGTGTGTTCTAGTTTTTTTTTTTGCCTTCTACTTTATGTATGTGATTTTTTTGTTCTTGATTGGAAAAGTATTAGTACAATGCAGGGAATGTTAGAAGAAATCATTTCTTTCTACCGAATAAGCCTCTCTTCTTCTTTTTCTCCTTGCCCTTATGGTCATCCTGGTTAACAGTATAAACAGGGGTAGGAGCTGGTGTAGCCTCAGGAACAGGAACTAAGTTAGCACCAGATGCACCGGGACTTTCATCATTGGAATCATGAGCAATAGGTAAACTACCAGTTGAATTAGAACCTCTGTTAGAGTCAGGTAATGAATTTGGAGGTTGCAAAGAATCATCAGATAATTGCTGAGCATGTTGAGGAGCTTGTTGTCTCTGAGGTTGTGGTTGATGGTATTGTTGTTGTTGCACTGGAATTTGTTGCTGTTGTTGTTGCACCGGTGGTTGTTGTGGTTGTTGTTGTTGGTATTGATCTTGAGATGGATATTGTTGTTGTTGTTGTTGTTGCATTGGTTGCTGTTGTTGTTGTGGAACAGCCTGTGCATAACCACCAACATTGTAATCAGCATTATTATTGATTCCCAATCCATTTGGCATCTGAGATCTTCTATTAGGGTGAGCATTCATTCCAGCACCCATACCACCCATTCCAGCACCATTCATTGCACTTAAGGCAGAACTGGAAGCATGTCTAGAAGGTGGTGCAGGGTACCCCTGATGAGGTCCACCAGATGAAGGACCAGGCATAGCAGGCATCATAGAGTGTCTACTAGGCATTCCACGTGAACTATCCATGTATGCTTGATTCAAGTTATTTGTAGACTTTCTATTCTTTCTAGAAGTAGGTCTGAATTGTCTATTACCGGAACCAGGCATACCTGCTGGACCACTGAAGGAGGAATCCATGTCCCAACCATTAGATTGCATTGTATTACTTCTACCACCTGCACCACCATTGTAAGACATATCCGGTGGACCCGAGAATGGGATAGAGGATTGTCTTCTCTGTGGGTAAGATTGGTATTGCTGTTGCTGTTGAGGTGGACCAGGTGGACCGGAGTAAGACTTACTGTGAGGTTGAGAGGTGAAAATTTGTTGACTAGTTGGTAAACCTTGAGGTGGCAATCCGTGAGGTAAATTTTGAGGTGGAATATAAGTTGGAGATCCATTACCGCCATGAACGTTGTTGTTCTGTGTAGTATACCCATTAGTGGCAACCCCATTGGTTTCCACCGACAGTTGTGGTTTCCCGTTAGTGTATTGTTGTTGTTGTGGATAACCATTTTGTTGATCGATTGTCCGTTGTTGTTGTGGTAGTGGTTGTTGTTGTTGTTGTTGATTGAAGATACTTGGAACAGGTTTTGGAACAAATGAAGGTTGCAATTGACCCTGTGCGTTAGTTGGAGGAGTCTGTTCAGAGATCACGTAAGCGTGAGCCAAATCGGACAGTTCTTCCAGATCAGGTTCACCCTGTTGTTGTTGTTGTTGTATGTACCCATTCTGTTGAACAGAAGGATCGATAGAACGTTGTTGTTGAGCTTGTTGTTGATTGAATGCAGCAACGTTAGGTTCAGACAGACCCACTGGTTGTTGGAGTTGTTGTTGTTGTGGAACAGATCTATCTAATTGATAAGTTTGTTGTTGTAATTCCTTCTCCTTTAATGCATTCTTGATGGATAATTCATCTTGATGCAATTTCAGGGCCTTAACGTTTTCGGTATTCTTTCTTAACCAGAAGGATGACTTATCATTCTTCAAAGTGGAGAAATTATTATTGTTTAATTGAGTCAACACAGCATATAGGAATTCTAAATATGGAGTCTTCACTTGGAAATCATCAGCGATCAAGATTGGTTGTAAAAGTAACAAATCTAAGTAAAGATCATTTTGGTTAAAGAATTCGTAATACATTTTTGGAGCTTCAGAGCAATCAGGGGAAAGCTTTGTGACTGGATAAAGTTGAGATAATCTATCTAATAGGGAAGTTTCATTATCATAAGATTTGAACAATTTACACCCCATTGTTTTAATCACGGTGATAACTTCCAACACTAAACCACTGATCAATGGTTTAGCCAAGATTTGTTCTCTAAGTTCAGATGGGAATGGTCTTTCGAATAATATTGATAGTGGTTCAATGGCTATCTTTGGTAGAGCGAATTTCCATTGATAAGATAAAAACTCTAGGGGAGTATTTAATTTGTAAACATCAATGTTTGCACTTTCAAATAAATCAGAGATCTTATTAATGAGAGATATATCTGTAGAGGTGTAAGATGATTCATTACCGGATCTTCCGATGTAAACCAATTCACTTTCCTTTTTACTTTGATATATGCTATAGACGTTATTACCGATAGATCTAACATCGAAATCTGACATAATTGATAACACAGGTAAATCGTCATTCAATTGAAGAGACATCTTAACGAATGGTTCTAAATTAACAAAATTTGTTGATTCCACCACAATAGTTGGAGTGAAATTTTTATCTAATTGAGATTGAATTAGAGAAGCCAATTTAGAGAACAATGTTGACAATTCTTGTAATGAATTAGCAGAGACAAAGATGAAATCTAATTTAAAATTCTTTTCAGCTGTAGCCACTATAGATAAGTATTCATCTAAGGTGGAATAGATATTTGATAATGAATAACGAGAATTACCAAACTGAGATGAAGTCCATTGAAATGATTTATTAATTGGATTAGATGCAGCTGTGACATCATCGGTATTAGGAATGTAAGTTAGATCACAACTCTTTGAACTGAATAATCTCCAATTATAGAAGGCAATATTAGGATGACTACCTATGGATAAGATATTAAATGGAGCCATATTGAAGTTTTATTTGATGATTCGGAAGAGAAAGAATGTGAATGTATGTAAAAATGTGTATGTTTATTTGTTTTTCTTTTCAAATAAGAATTTTTTTTTTTGCTTGTCGGTCTGGATCAAAAAAAAAAATTCTCGGAATGGGAAAAATCGAAGGGGGGGGAGCAAAAAAGAGGGAAGGTTGGTGTATTTTGATATGAATGGAATACCAAGTAGGGGGGGGAAGAGAGTGAATGGAATACCAAGACAGATAAGAAATGAACGTGATACAACTATAGGAAAGAATGAATGAAAGTAACTAATCCTTTTTTTTTTGTTTTTCGTTTAGTCCTTTGGTATCAATATTATATAAATGTCTGATTCTTTTGATCTAGAAACAGTGAATGTATTTATTAATATATTTCTTTAACAAATCAAAGCAATCACACAAGGATATATATATATATATAGATTAATTTATTAGAATAAAACAGAAGAAAAAAAAAAACAGAGTAGATCAAAAGCCTAGTACACGATGAAACGGGGTACAAGAATAAGAAAAAAAATTGAGTGTTGTTCAAATTGATTACGACTATCGACGAAGGGGGTTGCGACTCTCGGAATCTGAGCCTTGTTTTAATCTTAATTTCTTGTTACCATACAAGATGTCAAATGCATTGACTTTATTTGAATTGGATACTTGTTCACCAATCTTAGAATCGGAATTGGATTTGGGATTTAATAATCCACATCTATCAATCCAACAAGTGAATCCATCGATTGGAGTATCATCATCTTTTAATTCAACACTCTCAAGAAATTTATTCAATTGAGGTATCGACTTATCGGTATCCATTATTTCCCCCACTGGTATGTAATCTTTTAATTCATCGTAATCCTTATCGACTAATATAATGAAGAATTCAAATTTACTAGAAGGTGGTATTTCCTGGCTAACTCTAGTTCTCGGATTATCCACTAAACACAGAGAACCTCTTCTCCGTGGATTCCACTTGCCCAAATTGTGATACTCCTCCTCATTCACAATGGAGACATCATCAAATTTCCTCAATGTAGTCAACGACCTCTTGTCTAATCTACCCAATTGTATTATGTATTCTGGGGATACCACTCTAGTCACAGATGATTTCCTATATGATACCCCATTGGGGGTTTCATCACCGATAGATTGTCCAGTGAGTAATTTTTTGAAATTCAACGTGGTCCGGGGTAATTCATCATCAAATAATGTAAATTTTAAATTTAATGAACTACCTGATTGATTCTTCAATATGATGAACCCTGTATTAGTAGAATAAGTCATACAATTAAATAAAATACTAGCAATATAGGTAGTCAATAACCATTACTTAGTGTGGCTGGCTTACTTTTATTAATGAGCAATTTTTTTTTTTTCGTTCAATTAATGACAAGAGCTGTCCTACTCTTTTTTTTTCAATAATTACTATTTTTACTTCCCTTTCTTTTCTTCCAATTATCAGTATTCATCAATATAACTTTGAATATTACAATAAATCCCTTTCTCAATCACACTAAACTCAATTGTTTATACCATTATTGAAAATTGTCTCAATAGAAACTCTCTCTCTATCACAAAAAAAAAAAATATTATTAATAATCCTGCAAAATGTCCGACCACCAATACCATTTCGATGTCACCATGTCCTGTTCCGGCTGTTCCAATGCTGTTAACAAAGTGTTAACTAAACTTGACGGTGTCAAAACAGTGGATATCTCCTTAGAGAAACAAACTGTTGATGTCACCACTCAAAGTGGATTAGCTTATGATACCGTTTACGACACCATCGCTAAGACTGGTAAGAAAATTAACGGTGGTAAAGTTGTTGCTTAAATACTCCTCTTCTGTACTCTTACACTTGTTTTAAATATACATGATATGCATTTTTTTTTTCTACTTAATTACATAATCCAATCAGTATTAACCATTTCATGAACGCCATCATGATCAACAATAGAATCTTGGAATCCATCAAACCGGTACCGCAGTATACCACCAACTGAAGAATCTCCTATACCAATATTTAAAACTTCTCCAAATTCATCATCATCTAATTTAAATTCTAATCCAGCAACTTTACCGAAAAAATTGATATTTTGATAACTCTCTTGATTTCCATTGTGTTGTAATTTCTTCAAATCTATTAAATATGCATTATCTATTGATTCCGCAAAACATAATTTATCACCAAAATTATTAAACTTCAAATTTCTAACAGCACCTTGATTACAACCACTCAATGTCAATAAATCAGTTTCCAATTTCCGACAATCATATAACTTACATAATCCATCTTGATTCCCGGATCCTAACATGACACCATCTGTATTCCAATCACATGCAAATCCATAATCAAGGTGACCTCCAAATGATGTAGCCACTACATTGGGTATCCGTTTATCTAAAATTAAACATTGTGTAGAGTCACCAACCATCATAACCAAATCTGGTTGTGTAGGATTTTCACATAAACAATTTATTGGGAATTCAAACCCCATTTCATCAGTAATTTGTAATTTTTGGAAATCGAAAAATCTTAATTTTTTATCATTCGATGCAACCAATAATTGATTCATTGGATCAACCTGTGATGCCAATATATAATTAGTTATACCATTATTGTCATGACTTAATTGAAATAATTCAAATCCGTTATCGCACCAGGGGAAATGCATCGCTAATGCACCAGATACGGAACCATGACAAACGTAACTATTATTACAAGTCAATGTGGAGACTCTAAAATTATCAGGCAATTCTTGGGCCACTGTAATTTCATTAGTTAATGTATCTAAATTCATTATTTGAGAAATTCCATCATCTGTTTCTATAGGGTAAAATAATGAATGGCTACTCATTGAACAAATTAAATTCCTGAGTTGAAAATGAATTAATCTTGGTTTAGCCATACTCAAAAATTGTTCAAATTCAAATATAGTTGGAGTCGTCATATTATTATTTCTTGTCAAATTACCAGGTAATTTATAATCTACTTGAAATGCTGCTGCTTCTATTGAATTAGGTACACTTGTGTAACTTTTGAATTTCTTCATTCTTTGATTAATCATTTTATTTCTGCATTCATCATTTTCCCAAATTATTCCTTGTAAATCCATTATTTTATCAGTTTGATCTTCATATTCTTCTTCATAAGTACCTTCCATATTAGAAGTACCACAACCATCTTCGAATATTGAATTAATTAAGTCTTTATCAACGATTCCCTTTGATATATCATCTAATATATTATTTCTGAAATTAAAATTCTTCAATAAATTTAACAGTTCAACAAAATTCTTATATTCAGATTTATCATCATTTAATGAAGAATAAATGAATTCAAATAAATCATTCTCTAATTCATATTCTCTACTTGTACCAGTGATATCTGTTGACCCCAATAATTGTTGATTGAAAAGGTAAGATAAAGTCTCAAATTGATGAGACGTTAATCTATCTGAATCGTATGTAGTGTGTTGCATTGGGGGGTGGAGGGGGGGCAGTGATCTTCTCTTATACTGCTGTATCAGAAAAGCCCGATATAATAATGATAATTTTTGTTTTTCGTATGGAATCCTGTAATAGTTTTGTTCTTGATTGTAAATCTAAGAAGGTTTTTTGCTCTCTTGTTTATTATTAATAAATTGAATATATCTAATTTGTGGATACTTATTGATAACTAACAGTTCTACATAAGAACCATTTTTAGATCTAATTTTCTTTTTCTTTTTTAATACAAAAAATTGGCTGCGAGACGGGGGCAGAGATGTGCTATGTTTATGTTATATTGGGTGGGGGTACGCTAAGTGTGTTTAGTGAATGTTTGAGTGAATAATCGGGTATTGTAAAGTTTGATTATATGTACATCTAGTTGATTCTAGTGTCCCCCATGGTATGCTAACAGTTTAATGTAAAAACAAACTTTTTTATTTTACTTTTATTTCGTTTCTCCGTTATCGGTCATTTGAATTTTTTTTTTTCCTTTTCCAATGGATCATCATTCACTATACTGTATTTAGGTACTCGTAATGATAGGTAACCTCTGAGGTATCACTGAAATCCTCGAGACACGGTAATCCTTTAAATATACTTCAATCACTACTGGTATTCACCTACTTGTTCACCCTTGTTCTCCACACTTTTAAGCGAATCAAGATCTCTGCAAAAGTCTCTTTTCTCTCTCTCTGTGAAATTCAAAAAAAAAAAAATATTCAACAACACAAATCATTGTTTATAGTGTGACTAAAACGTATACACACTCACACACGCATACACAATCATAATACAACACTGTTGGAAATGAGTGATACAGAACAGAGGTCTTCGACGTCTCAACATAGATTTAGAAATTCATTACCTGAGTCATCATATGCATTAAAATTTTTATCAATTATTCAATCTGAACCAACGGTGTCATTATTATGTGGTGGTATAGCTGGTGCATTATCGAGAACTGCTGTTTCACCAATGGAGAGAGTCAAAGTATTATATCAAGTTCAAGGATCCAATAATACATATCATAAAGGTACAATGGCTACGGTATATCAAATATTTAAAGAAGAAGGTTATAAAGGATTATTCAGAGGTAATGGTATTAATTGTATTAGAATTGTACCATACACTGCTGTTCAATATTCTATTTACCAAGAATTTAAAGAATTATTGAAAGATCCCAAAACTGGGGAATTATCAGTGGGGAATAAATTATTAGCTGGATCTATTGGTGGATTAGCATCAGTTTTAGTGACGTATCCAATGGATTTAGTTAAAACTAGATTATCGATTCAAACAGCTAGTATAGGTAAGAAAACATCAAGTGAAATTATTAAAAAACCACCTGGGATGTTTGCTAATATAATACATATATATATATTTGAAGGTGGGTTTAGAGCATTGTATAGAGGTTTAATTCCGACCTCCCTCGGGGTGGCCCCCTATGTGGCTTTAAATTTTGCTATATACGAAAAATTGAAAGAACAATTTCCGATTGAATTACAGAGTCATCCATTGGTGATGTTAACTTCAGGTGCATTATCTGGTGGTATTGGACAAAGTTTGATTTATCCATTTGATGTTTTGAGAAGACGATTTCAAGTGGCAACATTATCTGGTGGTTCATTAGGATTCCAATATGATTCAACTTTAGATGCTATAGTGAAGATTGTTAAAAAGGAAGGTTACTCCGGATTATATAAAGGTTGGACAGCTAATATGTGGAAGATAATGCCTAGTATGGCCGTTCAATGGGCATCTTATGATTGGATTAGAAAAATGATTAAAGATTTATGATGATCATGTTGTTATAATATATTTATATATATAACGATCACTTTTAAAAAAAATATAGAGCCGTTTTTTTTTTTTAATGCAAAGTTGAATGTATATAATTTAATTCATCTTTAGATGAAATCAGTCTTATCTTTGATTTATACGGGGTTAATTTAGTAATATTTGACTGGTGGTGATCAATTTGTTATCTTATGAGATACCAAAAATTATGAAGGGCTTTTCGGAAATTGATAAAAAAAAAAATGCAACTAATTAAGATTGCTTAAACTCATCTTTAAAAAAAAAAATATGGAGAATCCCGGAGGGGGGGGAGAGAGAGTACATCTAGTTATAATGATTCTGCCTCATTTACAAATATAAGAGTGTACTAAATTTAATACTTATCAATGGGATGGGATATACATGTCATATATATAACCTGCGCTTTTTCGCTAGATTCGCTTCCCGCGTGTGACGGTTAGCGTGCGCTTGCCACCCTCGGGGTACTCCGTTAAAATTTGCCGCGTAAATAGCCATTTTTGTTTATTAAGCTTTCAAAAAATGATTGTTTCTGTACATTCGATCCACGAAGTCAATCGGACCCTGCCTCGGGAGGTAACCCGGCAGCGGATAGAAAAGATGGGGGGAGTAACAGGTAGGAGGAGAGCATAAGAATGGTAACAGGGGATGCACAAGAATAATAGTTGGGGACTAACATAAGAATTAATGGTAGTATGATACTATTACAATTAAAGAAAGTTTGGTAAAAGGAGTCAATCAAAAAATAACCAAGATTGACACATTATAATGTGTTCTCGGGGAGAGCAGAGGTCATAAGAGATCTATTTTAAGAGGGAATGTTATAGAAAGAGAGTATAGGTTATTACTAAAACCGGAGAAATGAGAGAGAAGGGGGAGAAAAGGGTACCCATACCAAGAGAGAAGCAGTAAATAATTATTTTAAAAAAAGGTCGATAGTGAACATGTATTATGTATATGTAATGCATGAGACAGAATAATTCAATCTAATTTATCAGACCAATTACAAGACAGCATTGAATAAAATTATGTTATCAATATACATATATAATGCATATGTAGCGAGACATCTTTATTAAAGAAATCTTTTTTAAATTCATCTAATATATATCTATATCTATTAATCTAATTTATGTATTATATATAAAAGATTTCCTAAATTAGTCATATGGGGCAATAACATGTAACATTTTAGGGGGCCCTTTATCAAAAAGAAAAATTTAACTTACAACTTAACTATTCATTCCGTTGTTGCTGCTTCGCTGCTGTAACACACTCTCACTACACAGCTCAAAAAAAAAAATTTTTTTTTTTTTGCTGCTTCTTTTTTACAATACTTTTAATCCTTAATTTTATTATACAATACAATAATCTCTTGTATATTATTGGATATTGATTATTATAAATTATAATATCAGATAATTTATTCTTTTAGACTAATTAAAAGTTTGTTCTATTCGTAAATTTTACAACACAACATATATATATTTAAAGTTTATCATTTCTTTTTAAGTGTTGTATATTGTAAATTTTGATATGGCTAATTCAAGAAAAAAGAAATTTCATTGTCTTATCTACTTTGAAGTCAGTTTTATGTAGCCAACGGGAGTGTCTAATTTTGATATTTTTATATTTTGGTATTGTATTTCTTTTTGATAACAAAAAAGTCAATTTTTTAATTTTTAATTAATTAAATTTATTTTAATTAATATAGATAAATGAATTGATATTAAGATAATTAAACCAATATAACCAATATACTAATATCATTGTATTATAATGTATTGTAACATTTTTGTAAATCGGTGAACACCGTATATTAGATTTAAATAAGGGTTCCTCGGGGAGCAATTAAAATTTATAATAAAACAATGGCCTTGTTAAGTAAAATTGGTATGTCTGTGTAGTATTAAATACTGATGCGGCCAAAACATCCGTCTGGGCTTTTTTTAAGCAAAACACCTCTCCCCCGGCGTGGCCCGGGGAGGAAGAAACACTAATTAATTTAAACACTGTCCTAATTTCTTGTTCTGGCGAATCAGGGGAGATCTCCGGACACCTATTACAATAAACTTTTTAATACCATTCTTCCCCCCGTCCCCCGTCCCCCCGTCTCATTTTGTCTCCCCCCCCAGCACCCCCCGTAAGGTTTACTGGGCTCTTCCAAGTCTCATTCTTCCTCCCCACGTACCAATCAGCCCCTCCACTGGTGGAGAGTTATTGCCTTAAGATTATTCGTCTATGATCTATAAAGCTTAAAACGTTTCTTTTTCTATCGGCGCTGGCATAATAATGAGTTGTTTTCGGGTTTCTCTTAATACATTAAAATAGATGAAGGAAAAAAAAATTTTCTTTAAGGTGACTTAAACTCTGGTGATAGAGATAGGGGGATCTCTGGTTGTCTGTTTTTTTTTTCTTTATCTTTTATCTATACCTTTTAAAGATATTCCTCTATCATTCCCCTCTGAAGAAAAAAACGGTTCATTTCTATTTAAATACAGGTATTATTGTCCTTTTTTTTTTCTAGTTTGTTCTTTTCTTAAATTTATTTTATTTTGAATTCATTTTTTATCTCATCTCTCGTGTTTTCTTTTATAAAGAGCTATTCAACTTACGCTTACTTTAAAATTAAATAGGAATTCATAAAATGTCTCAAACGTCTGTTGACTTAGAAAAGAAGGCCCATGAGGGGTCCTTCTCCGATGACCCATACACTCAAGAAGTGACTCAAGTCGAAGAAACTAAAGGTGGTAAATACATTTCAATGTATAACAATGTGATGTCCATGTTTAACGCTGAAACTAGAGGTATCGAAAGAATCCCAGAAGAAGAAAAAACTCATACCTCCATTTGGGGTGCTGCTTCCATGTGGTTCTCCGCTAATATGGTTATCGCTACCTTCGCTTTAGGTGCTTTATCTTACCCAATTTATGGTTTAGATTTCGGTACCTCCGTGTTGACTATCATCTTCTTCAACTTGTTAGGTGGTTTACCAGTCGCTTTCTGGTCCGTGATAGGTGCCAAGTTCGGTTTAAGACAAATGGTTCTTTCCAGATATGTTGTCGGTAACGTTGGTATGAGAATCTTCGCATTTGTTAACTGTGTCGCCTGTGTCGGTTGGGGTGCTGTGAATATCATGTCATCTGCTCAATTACTACACATTGTCAACAACAACTGTCTTCCTCCTTGGGCTGCTTGTTTGATCTTGGTCATTTGTACCATTTTGGTTACCTTCTTCGGTTATAACGTCATCCACGCTTACGAAAAATGGTCTTGGATTCCAAACTTAGCTGTCTTCATCGCTATCATCTGTAGATTGTCTATGGATGGTGTGTTCACCTCTAAGATCCCAGCTAACGAAGATGCTACCGAATGGAAGAACTGGGGTTCAGGTAAAACTTACGCCGGTGAAGTTTTGTCCTTCGGTGGTACCATTTTCGGTTTCGCCGCTGGTTGGACTACTTATGCTGCTGATTATACCGTCTACATGAGAAAGGACTCTAACCCATTCAGAATTTTCTTCTTCGTCTTGGGTGGTCTTTTGATTCCATTATTATTCACTATGATTCTAGGTGCTGCCTGTGCTACCGGTATTAAGACTAACGCTAGATATAAGACCGGTTATGAAGAACACTCCATTGGTGGTTTAGTCTATGCTATCTTATGTGAAGATTCCTTACACAGATTTGGTGAATTCTTGGCTGTCGTCTTAGCTATGTCCACTGTGTGTAACAACATTCCAAACATGTACTCTATCGGTTTAGGTGCTCAAGCTTTCTGGTCTCAATTCGCTAAGGTTCCAAGAATCTTCTGGACTATTGCTGGTAACTGTTTGACTTTGGCTATTTGTATCCCAGCTTACTACTCCTTCGCCACTGTCATGGATAACTTCATGAACTTGATCGGTTACTACTTAGCCATCTACGATGCTATCTCCTTATCTGAACACTTCATCTACTTACGTGGTCTTAAGGGTTACAACTTAGAAATTTATGCTGACCCACACAAGAACAATCCAGGTATAGCTGGTGCCTTTGCCTTCTGTTGTGGTGCCGCTGGTGTTGTGTTAGGTATGGACCAAACTTGGTATGCTGGTGTTGTCGGTAAGAGAATTGGTGAATATGGTGGTGATATTGGTTTTGAATTGGCCGCTAGTTTTGCCTTTATCGGTTACAACTTGACTAGACCTTTCGAAAGAAAGTACTTTGGTCGTTAAGTTCTAACCTCAATCAAATCCTGTTTTTTTCTCTTTACTATTAATCACACAACTTTTTTAATTATTCGTTTTTTTCATCATTTCTTTCTTACCTCCCTCCCTCCCTACTTCCTTTGTTAATTTCAATTTTTTTTCAAAGATTTCTACACAACTCAAAAAAAAGCTAAGAACATCAACAATTTGGTATACAAAAAAAAAATTTTAAAAAATGATATCCATGCATACTTCATAATCTGTCCCACACCATTTGTTTTGTTCTGTCCCTTTTTATATTATTTTTTTTCTTTCAGCTGCTTCCGTTCCTCTTTTTTACCACTTCTATTAATTTAATTATATTTGATAAATATTTATACAAAAATAATTACCCCTCTTCGCCTTACCTCCAAAAATTAAAATCACGCCACAATGGTTGCAACTAAAAGGAAAACCCATTTTGATTCAATTTTAATTCGATAGGTAAACACTGTAACTTTCTCGAAAAATTTGACCATTTTTTAAGGGTCTACAAGTCAATTCCTCGAGATATCACCATAATCTGAATCCAGTCGAACTAAAACTCCACAGTTCTCGCTGTATCTCATCTTACACTAATTAATTTAATTTTGTCGTTGATCCTCGAGAAGTATGGAAGCACAAGATCGATCAAGCAAGATCCCAAAAAAAAATAGGCAGATGCGCGTCTCCTGCATGTGTATACATGATGTTACTAAACTCTATTACTTGGGTGACGCAAAGTAACATTTTTTTTGGTGGAGGAGCACAAAGGTTGTAGTATTTGGGTAGTAACTTATGCACCATCGTACACCTGATAAATTTAAAATATGTAGAGGATACCCTAACTACTAAATATATAGTAGCTAAATTATTGACCAATTTAGTGGCCATTTAAAGCTAATATATAAGTAATTTAACACTGTGAAAAAGAAAAAGAAAAAAAAAGAACACCACGAGAGGTCTTTCAGCAAAAATTTAGAGTTTAATTGGCGAAGTAATAAATTTCTTTTTATAGAATTTTAAAGTTTTGGGGAGGTCAGCTTGCTAACATATGCAATGTCCCAAGACAAAGTTGTATTCGAAGGTCACCAACAAATTTCTTTCGTAACATTGGGGCACTTCATCATAATCTTTGATCTGGTTTAAATATGTTTGGTTTCCTACCTTCTTTCTTTGGTTTTGGATCAATGTTTTTTTAATGTCTCTCTTTATTCATCATTCACTATCAATTATAATCATTATCAATTATAATTAAACAACTACTATACACATTCTTTTCAATTTTATTCATCCGCTTACAAAACAACTCTCAAGATTGCTAATATATCATATATAAATTCCAAATATGTCTGAATCATCTTCCTTTGACTTAGAGAAGAAGGCCGAAAAGGGCTCATTCTCTGATGATCCAAACACCAATGAATTGACTCAAGTC